>OZ022503.1:81591542-81950542 GCA_963989385.1 Ctena decussata | reverse complement strand
CCCCCGCCCCCCCCCCCCCCCCCCCAGATAGGTGACAAAATATCAAAATATTTTATGACCCCCCCCCCCCCCTATCCCCAGTGCCAGCTACCCTTCACACATACATACCATATTACCTATTTTATGTCAGACTGACCTCAATCAAAATCTAGCTGTATGAAACACAAAGAACATTTTCTTATTCTAACAGGTTAATTACATGTAATCATGGTCTGTTTAAACTTGGTCTGCATTTCTTGCACTTTTTCTCCTGCTAATGGCCATCGAATGTTTGTCGAATGCTTAATAATTATAACTGTAAATAATATTAATTGGGCCGCTGGGTGGTGGTGGTAGAAGCCAGTGTTTTTGCTGATGAAAAGGCACGTGGAGAGCTGATATATCAGAAATGCAGGCATTAAATTTAATTGAGCACAAAATCATCTACTTGACATGATTCTATAGACACTTTCATACTGTTCTAGCAAATCAATGAAAAGTTTTGTATTTTGAAATGAAGCTGGCCAATTTTTTTATGTCTTTTCCATAAAGTCTTTTAAGATTTTTCAGTTTGTGAGTTTGAAAGAAAAGAGTCTGAAATATTAGGAGTAATGAGGGGGTCTGGGGGGCCCCCAGAAGCTGATACATTTTCAAAAATGAAGACTGATGGAAGAATTCTGACTCCCCCAATATGCCTAATAAAATATATGACCCCCCCCCCTGCTCCAAGGCTTTTTTATTTCCGACCCCCCCCCCAGTACATCACCAAAAAAAATTCTGACCCCCCCCCCCCCCACTAAATGTTTCCGCCCCCCCCCCCCCCCCCCCCCCCCCAGCTGACAATAAATGACTCGTCCCTAATGACATTTATGGATATAGAATATAAAAGCCATGCCAAGATTGATATATCCGACATAAACCAAAAGAAACACAGCAGAAACGTAGGAAAAGACCAAGGAAACATTTTTGATTAATTGATACTCAGAATTCACTCTCACGACTGGAAAAGATGTATTACATCTCTTAGTCTACCGGTTTGAAAACAAAGTTCAAACATATGGCTAGCATATGGATCTGGAGCCAGTCTAGTGTAGAATATTATTAAACAAATCTTCCCGACTTAACAATGAATCTTGAACTTTTATAAAAAAAAAAACGAAAAAAAAAAACGCCAATATGTTCTTGACTGAGCTGCGTCACAGCGAGTATGCAATGAACAACGGCGCATATCAACAACGCAGTCTGGTCAGAGTTTCTGTTAGCTGTCTGAACTAGCCGCAATTTCATTTCCAAGATTTTGCATTTTGACATTGTGAATACGAATGTTTACAAGTGCTTACAAATGAGCCGTGACAAGAGAAAACTAACAGTCTGACGAGTCTTCGTTGTCCACATGGAGCTAGCTAGCTTCGACCATTATCTTCTCTTTAAGCATATGGCGAAGACTCTGCTGATCAGACTAAGCGGATGCCCAGGCTGATCTGAGTCTTCGCGTGGCGCACATGCCACTTTGTTAGTTTTGTCGTGTCGTGTATGCTGGTAGTTTGAGTCCTTGTAATGTATATTTTTTCTAGCCGTCGAGTTCGCCTGTGCGGTCAGTTTATCCTAATCATAATCTCATCAATTCTTCTGTCTGTGCGACTGAAATACTGTTGAAAAGCCGTTAACTCCCAAGACCATCCATTTATTCGTCACCCACACTGTCAAGGACTGAATTAGGGATTTTGTGGCATCGAAAACAGTAACTCCTTTTTGGTACATCTACCCCCTGCATTCTCAATGCTCATCTCACTCGTTCCCATACTAGTGAGAAATACTATTAAAATTCATTTGGTTTCGCTATCTGTAGGGAAGACAGAGTAAAACGAACTCTGTTTATATGTTTTCTTCGTCTGCACGTTTTAGAGAGAGAGAGAGAGAGAGAGAGAGAGAAAGAGAGTGATTCACAACATGTTTATATCAAATTTATTTCCCTAACTGTAGACTGAAATAATATTTATTTACACAGGTTTCATAGATATAGAAACCCTTGCATCAAGCACACAAAGATTCCTACATGTACACATGATTTTATTTATTTTTTATTTATTAATCTAATATTTTTTATATTATGATTTAAGCGGTCTTTAAAAATATTTCACATTTGTCGTGCCGATCGTTAAGCAGAGTGAGCGAAAACTGGATCTCCCTCCCCCCCTACCCCCCCCCCCCCCCCCACACACACAAAACATTTGACTTTTCGTAAGCCTCACATGTGAGCTGCTGGGATTCGAACACACAGCGGTAAGAGGCCTAAAAGAGGCAATGCTCTTATCCATAAAGCTAGCAGTCTGGGTTCGGAGCGGAATTGCGTTCACCGCAAACAGGTTGCCACTGCACATGGCCTTTCATAATCATTCTTCAGACCTCTCGATATAATATAGATACTGTTGAAAAGGCCGTAAAACTACATAATCATCCATCTACTTAGTGAACAGGATATTAGTGAATGTGCGTGTATTATCGATTTCAGTGTTCACCCCTTTTCAGCGTAAAAGAAGAGATTTTAGGTAGTCCTACTTATTACAAAAGTCTCCGATCACCTAACGTCTAGGGCTAGCGCTTTTTGTGCGAAAACGACGTAACGCTGAAAACACACAAAGTGACCAGACCTACGTTCATTTGGACGTTTTTACTGACAAAACGAACTCGGTAGCCAAGGACTTTCTTCTCTTTAATCGATGGCTGAAATAATAGATTATGTAATATTAGTTTCTAAAAATTTCTATGGGCCCATAAATATACCTCGAGATTTTTAGTGGTGAAAAAATAGCAAAAACAATAATTTACGTTGACGTCAATGTATTTTGCGTCCATTTTTACTCATCTTTGAACGCAAATAACTCGTAAACGAGCTCGGTTTGGTATCTTTTTTTTTTTCTTTACATTCGGTGTAAGGCAATAAATACACATGTACAGAAAAAAATAAAAAGAATTCTATGGGAGAGCCCATTACGTACATCCCACGTTAATGCACGAATCTAAATCGTCTGAATTTAGGAACCCTGAATTTAACAAGTTTACTTATGAAGTTATGATACACCAAGCCGACATTCATTCACCGGGGCTGGACGACTAGAAGAGCCTATCTCTTTACCTTTGAGGTAATTTGGAGATATAATCCTCAGAACTTCAGCAAGAAAAAGGCTGAGATAAAGTCATTTAGATATTCATAAATTTCATTTAAGCATGCTCTTAAATACCTGTTGATTAATTTCAAATTTTAATTTCAAACGTCACTTATAGATACTATATTATGTTATTTTTGTTCAATAATCTTAATTCCTGAATATTTTTTCGAAGCTGGATATCTGTTTTAACTTACGTGATAACATATGGTACCATGCTATCTTCAAAGCAGGAACCTTCTAGATTCCTCAGATAATGAGGTCAGTTGATTTACTGTTATGTTTTCAATGTTTTTCATGATTTTGAAAATATTTTATCATATCATTTCGACATGTTCAGTAGTTCAACGTAGGTAAGCCCTACTTTTTTTAATCTTTCTCCTTATGCTAAATGTCTTAAGGACGGTATTAGTCTAGCAGCACGAAGCTCTGAACGTTTTCAATGAGAAATATATATTTTTTCCAGTATGGACACCGGACGGTTGTGGCGTATTCCAAAATAACTTTAGTAGTATGATACGTCTGTGGCACAAACATACATCTTTCTGGAATAGAAAAGACATTATTTTCTCTCATTATCGCATACGACCTGATTGGCGCACATCCCCCATAACCGCACATCATGGGGCTGATTTCTGAGGCATATGATTATTAGCGCACATACTTTTACAGGTTTATTCCGTTCATTGCTTGTTTACAAGTGCTGAAAACACCATAGTTCTCTGTTAGTTCTCACTTACAATGCTTCTCCATCCTATATAAGCAGCTTTTCACTGATGCTTTAAACATTAAATTCTATATCTAATAATTCTTTGAAATGTGCACTTATCAGGGTTCCGGGACGTTTCGCCCCAAATCCATTTCCTCCCCTAGACGTTTCGCCCCCAGGACGTTTCGCCCCTGGTCGTTTCGCCCCTACTGGATGTTTCGCCCCCTGGACGTTTCGCCCCCATCTCCCGCCCCACCCACACTATATCGTCAAGGGACGCCCATAATGTGTTTCTTAGGGCTGTAGCATTATGAAATATACTTATGTCATAGTCTGGTTAATCTATATTATGGCCCGTACCCCGATGCGACGGTGGTCTTTACATTAACGTGACGTCGTGCGTATATTCCGACGCAACGGTTCGGAAGTTACATCGTCCGTAATAACAATATCGGTTGAATGGGGTGACCATTATAGTCCCTACTCTTTAGGCTTCCCCTATATACTCAAAATACCGTTAAATGGCATACTGCATACTAATAATGCATGTTCACCTTGCATGGCTCAGTGCACTTGCCATTTAGACAGACAGCAGTAAGGTTTACACTTACTGTCTAGTACTCTTTTGTACCTGATAATATATTTTGTATATATTATATTTGCAGGTATGTGTTTTATTGTATTTGTAAATTAGTTTAAGTTAATCATGGAACAGTGTATTTTGGTATTTTGACATTTTGACATTTATGCATAGTCCTCATATAAGTGTCATGTTAGCTGTGTTAAGAACTTAAATGGAACTGCAAGATATTCATTTTGTCCCCATTTCATAACTTTTCATAAATCCGTACCATATTTTTAAAACAATAGCATATTCTGTTGTCTATCGTATTATCTGTCAGTGCACTTGCCATTTAGACAGACAGCAGTAAGGTTTACACTTACTGTCTAGTACTCTTTTGTACCTGATAATATATTTTGTATATATTATATTTGCAGATGTGAAGTCATGGTGCCGTATCATTTTCATTAAATCATCATAGAATCATCAGTCATATCGTCTTGTGTGTTGTATTACTATCCAGAGTCCGAACCCAGTCGGTGACAAAATGGTGGCCAGAAATAGCTTTGGATTACACCTGTGAATTCATTATTTCAAGGTTTACACACCTGGACGTGTCATTGTGTTTGGGATTTTTAAAATTCCTTATTTGGCGCTAATGGATATTCATATGCTGTGACGTCACTGTGCCGGATCCAATGGATTTACTTCTTCTTCCGGAAGTTGTTTTGTTTATTTACTCTGTACACGTGTTCTAGTGGGCCCATTTACTGTCATATGGATCTATATTTCGCGATTGACGAATGATGGATTACCGACAGCTCAACCGTGGATGGCACTAAATAAACATTCTGTGTACATTTTACATGAACACTCGTTCAGTTTTTACAACTGATAGACTTCTCATGTTTTTGTGTCTTGTGTTTGTGTATATATGATGTTGTCTTAGGAATTCTTTGGTACGGTAAGAAATTTCATAGTTCTTGCAGTTTCATTACCTGTTTTCATTTTTACATAGTCATGTTTATTTCATAAGAATATCATACATGTTTGTATTCCTGTAGGATCCATATACAGTGCGAACAGTTGACACGTGAACTCTTGTGTATACCGTTAGACATATATAAGTTACATTCAAACACAACGCTGCTGTCTTTCATTTGGGGTACTTACGCGTCGTGTATATTTAATCTATTCGCTTTGAAAGACAGCACTGGAGTGTTTGAATATGAATTATATACATTTTGCGGCTTGCTAAGATTTTCTTTACTGCCGTGAGTCTACTGAGTTGTTAAGATAGTGAATAGGTTAGCTTGCATGCCACTCATTTCGCACTACTAACCAAACCCCAATATCAGTTGTAAAAACCCTGATTGAAACAGAAATTTTTGGCCCAAGGCAATTTGACATGTACACATAATCCTCTCCTTATCGAGCGGTCGATATTCAGTACGTAATATATAGGTAATATCTATTTCGGCTGTCGTTTGTCCTGGCTAGCTCAGTCGGTAGAGCGGAATACTTGTAACCATAAGTGTACATTGTCAGTTGGGTTGAAGGTTCGAACGCCGGTGTCGCCACAATTTTTTTTTCTCTGTTGATTTAGAATTTTCATTCTTTTCTGCCGTTTACTTCTTTTTTTTTTTCTCTTCTATTTATTATTATTCATGTGTACATTTTTTTTTCTTTTTCTCAAAATATATTGCTAGATTTTTCTCAGTGTATTCTAAAGTGTCTTAAATTTGTCAGTGAATTCTCGATTCTCTAAAATTTGTCTAGTCTATCGCATTTTGACATAATCAGACTTACAGGTAACTGTTTCAATTCGGTCATTCCAGAAATAAGAATTATATAAATTTCCCAATTATAAAAACTTAGTTGCTTTACTGTATCCGGGAAAATAGAAAAACATAGTAGCCTCCCCTTCGCCGCCGCGACGAAAGTTTATCGATAAGTACGTCTAAATAACACATTGTTCACATGTATCCCGCATAGTCCAGTGGTAAAAGGGATTGACTTATAATCCGAAATGGTGTTCTCGGTGGTTCGAACCCGGGCGTAACCAAATTTTTTTTTTTTCTTTTTCTTTTCCGGATTTTCAACCATTTCACTTTTTCAGAGATCCTTGATTGGTTTGATCATACTTATTGCTGTTCTTTGTTTACATACATATGTAAACATCGTTTTCATAGTATGATCTAGAATAATTGGTTATACACTGTAGTATATTTACAGTTTAGCATTAGAAGAATGTAACAGTCTTGAAAATAAACACATTTCAGGAAGTTACTGTCTTTAGTGCTACGTTCGTGTCGCTATACATACATTTTTTTTCGCTGTTTTTAAACACTGTTAATACACACATAATGCATTAATAATAAATTCACCTTCATATCATATCATAAATCCTATAGCCTATCTAAAATGACCATTCCCTGTCCTACCCCAAGCTTGTCCTGGTCCTGTCCCTGCCCCATCCCGTCCCTTTTCTGAAAGAAAAAGTAGCGAAAGGAATCTGTGTATCTGTGCATCCGCAAATGCAGAGGCTACACAGTACATAAAGTAGCTACAAACGTGTGCGTTAACTGTTGAATCGGTGTTTTTGCTCTTCTGTGCACTGGCCAACAGTGACAAAAGAAGGGAAACAACTCTAGTTGAAAATCAAATCGCAGTGTTTTGCCTTACCTCTCTTCCTCGTAATTCACACTGGCTGCCAGTGCGTTGAGAAGGGATTGATTTGCGTTTAGATCTGACGTAGGTAAAATCAGTGTACGTTGCGTTACGTCTCTTCCTCGTTAACCGCAGTGTTTAATCAGTGCGTAGAGTAGAGACTGACAGTGCGGTGTTTTCTTGTTTCTCTTCCTCATAAATCGCATTGTATGACAGTGCGTGGAGAAGAGATTGTACCCTTTTCTAAAATAAATGTCCTCAATTTTTTTTCCTTTCCCATTACCTTTGGGTTGGAAAAGTATGGTGTGTTAGAAACGTCATCAGTGACAAGATTAGAGAAAGGCATAAGTGGCCTATTACAAGTGTATATTGAAAGGATATTGGAAAGACAATAGTGTTTTAAAAGTTGAGAGATACACAGAACACAACTGAAAGTACGGTGGCTAGAAAGTGCCATTCAATATAGTTAGGAACATAGACAGTGCATATTTTGCAAATACGGTGGCAACGAAGGACCACGTATGTAAAAGAAAGATAGAGTTAAAGCGCTCGAATCTACGGTGGATTAAAATTGTCACTAAAGGAGTGAAAATAAAATATGAACGGATGTTAACAAATACTGGGAAACAAAGGGAATAGATTTGAAGTTGAAGGAATAGAAAGGCGAATTTGAATATACGGTAGCAAGAAAAAGTCAAGAATAGATACTGATGACAAATTATAGTGCCACTGAAAGTGTTTAAAGGATTGAAGCAGGGAAGTTTGAAATAAGATAGTAAGCTACGGTGGACTGAAAGTGATATACACAAACAAGTATAGCAAAGTATGGTGGTCAAATAGTGTCACGTGAAAGACAAAGCTATTTGAAGCAAATAGAGAGAAACAGAAGAATTACAGGATTTGAGAAATAACATAGGTAGGAAGGAGTCAACGTATAGCCACATATTAAATATGGCGAACTACGTGGATGAAAGAGAATTGCGTCGATTAAGACGACAGAGATTAATAGAGGATCAGGAAAGACAGCGAAGGCTGGATGAAGAAATTCAACTTTTGCAGAGACAGCGAGATCAATACGTTGTTGATCAAAGATACAGAAGGGCAATAAACACTTATGAACCAGAAGGAGAATTTGAGGATCAGTTATCCTATGCCGGATCGCAGATAACAGTAGATAGATGGACTGGGTCAGACACATCAGTATTTGAAGAGGATACTGATGTAAAGCAGCGTGAAGCATTATATACTCGTGATATGAGAGAGGTTTTAGGATCTCAGTATAATACTACTGAAAGATTTGTCGAAAATGATGATGGAAAGGATGAAAGGACAGTGCGGCTAGGATTAAAGGATAGGAAAACTGTTGGAAACCCGGACCATACTATTCAGAAAAGATATAGTATAGGATCTGAAAGGGGAAGTAGGACTATGGAAGTCAATTATGACAATAGAAAAGGTGACGAAAGACATTTACCAGTGAGCCAACGAGTCTCACAAACAAGTAAAGGGCACGGAAATGAATCACTGCCTCATTACACAGAAGAGAGACAAAGTGTTGATACTAGAGCAAAAAGCTCAGCAATGAAAAGAAAAAGTCCAGAAAGAGGGCAAGGTGCATTCGAGGACATGATGGACAGAGAGATAGAAGATTTGGAAAGGCGCCTGCAAACAATGAGGAGCAGTTGCAGTGAGGTGTTGGAGAAAAGTAAAGAAAGAGTGGACAGTACAACCACAACAAATAAGCTTAAGGCTGAAGACAGGCCAGACGCTATTAGTAAAGAGAGTACTGAAAGGGACGATTTAACTGAAAGTAGAGTTATTATAGAACCAGATAGAGAATACTTGACAACTAATACCATTGCTTCTACTTGTGAAGATTTAAAGGGAAAGTTTACTCAGAGAGAAGTTCAACGGGAAAGACTCCCTGAATATCTAGGTGAATATCGAGATAGGTTATATGGGACTGACAATATAGCAGATACTGACAAAAGTGGAAGTAGGAGAAGTCAGATATTGAAGGAAAGTTACAGAAAAGATGTTAATAAATTGAAAATAGACTCAGAAATAGAAAAGCTGCTGCAACTGAGAAGAACACTTGAAGAAGAGAATATCGATAGAAAAGAAAATGAACGGAGATATAGAGATAATAGAATGCCAGAGGATAAAGAAGATAGAGAATATTCACAACAGTCTGCAAGATCTTTAGAAAAGGATTTCCAAAGAGATGAATCGAGGAATGCACAACAAACGCGCCAATATATGGACGATTATGGGAGTGCAATGGTCGATACTCATGATAAGCACTCTTCTGTACAAGGAAGAGGAGCAGTTGGAGGTAACATTATGAGATTCAACGATGGATTCTCATATGAACCGCAACAAATGGGTTCTATTGACAAAGAGTGTAAACACAAAGATTTTGGAAACAAAACGTTTCAAGAAAGAAGGTTTATTAAAGAAGAAAGTGGTACAGGAGCATTTAGTCAAGTTAAGGACAGCCAGAGAGAAATCTCTAGAAAAGAAAATGCTAGAGCGCAAGTGGAAACAGAAATGGAAAGTTTACCATCAAACGTTAAATTTGATGTGAACGATGAAGAAAGATATCTTATAGATAGCAGAAAGAAAAGGGAGTTAATATTGAAAGAAATGGAAAGTGTGCTTATAGAGAAAGATACAGAATTAAGGGATAGAGAAGGTAGACTTGAACGTCTGGAAAAGGAAAGAGAGAAACAGATTGATCCATATGAGGAACTACTAAAAGAAAAGGAGAAAATGATAGAGCAAAAGTTCAAGGAACTTAAGGAGAGAGAGGAACAGATAAAAGAAAGAGAAAAACGGTTTTCTTCTGACGCTGAACTGCAAAGTACAACAGTTCAGAGACCAAATCAAGATCTGCAGCTAAAGCAAGTGGATGTAACTGAGGCACAAAAGAAACAAGTCAAAGAGGAGTTAGTAGAAGATAAGAAATTGAACTACAAAGGAGAGGGAGGTACAGAACCATCAGTCCACCCGGAACTTACAGCAATGAAAGATGAAAGTGAAAAGCCTGAAGTCAAGCCAACACCTGCAGTTAATACTACGCTTGACAAAACCTTTTACTTCCCGAAATTTTCCATTTTCTCTGGGGAAGACCCAAGACCTAAAACGGAGTCTACTTTCGAAGAATGGAAATATGAGGTCAGCTGTCTTCGAAAAGATAGAATCTACTCAGATACAGTCATAGGCCAGGCTATTAGGAAGTCATTGAAAGGTCAAGCTAAGAAAGTCTTACTTCCAATGGGTTCAGAGGCGACAGTAGCAGAAATATTAGAGAGATTGGAAGGCGTATTCGGCAATGTGGCCACTCCTATGAGTATATTGCAGGAGTTCTACTCTGTATCCCAGAGGGTAGATGAGACGGTTGCTGCGTGGGGCTTACGTTTGGAAGAGATACTCCAGAAAGCCATAGAGAAAGGGCAAATACGCAAAGAAGACAGAGATGAGATGCTCAGGAACAAGTTCTGGCGCTCCCTTAAAAGTGAAAAACTTAAGATGGCAACACGAATTGACTTTCAAACAATCAAAAGTTTTGATCTCCTCAGGAAGAAAGTTCGTGCCGAAGAGTATGAAATGAAAGTAAATACTGGGGTTCAGAATCAAGCCATCCATACAGAAAGAAAAACAGATACCGGAGAAACTCCAGACTCAAAAATGGATTTGCTTCTGCAACGACTTTCCTCTCTCGAAAACCAAATGAAAGAAATGAATAAGAGAAGGCAGGGTCGTTTCAACTACAGACAGCCAAATCAGAAACAGAATCAAAATCAGAATACAACAGTCAAGAGTGCGGCTGAACCGCAAAATAAACAGCAGCCAGGCACTCATTTAAACTAGATGGCGTCTCCGTCGAGGGGCAGACTGGGGACGAACGCCTAACCAGCCCTAAACCACACAAACTCTTTGAAAGGCTTGTTGGTCACTCCAACGAAACAACAGTAACTTTCTGTGGAACGGAAACAAATGCATTAGTCGACAGCGGATCGATGATTACCACTGTCACTGACGAATTTTACCAGTCGCTCTCTCCGTGTCCGACTCTGATGTCCTTTGGCGATTTGAATTTAGATGTGCAAGGAGCAGGAGGGAATCAGTTGCCATACTTAGGCTATATAGAAGCCGATATACAAGTTTCTTTTTTGCCAAACTGTGACATTCAAGTACCAGTTCTGGTAGTACCCGTGACTGAATATGGTCTCCGTGTACCAGTGGTGGTAGGAACGAATGTCATCAGACTATGCAGAAATAACTGTGACAGTGAGGCAACTGTTCCAAACACATGGAAGAATGCATTTGTTTCGTTTCAACAAGGATCACTTGGAGTAATCAAATCCACCAACAAGGTCAACATAAAGATCAAACCAAATGAAACAATAACATTATCAGGAATGGTAAAGAACTGTAGGCAGTTTGAAAATGCTGTTACGGAAACCACTCAAGGGGCATCAAGCAGGATAGGCGTTTGTCCCCGGGTTGTCAAACTCGAATCAGTGGGAAAGAATCAAAGGGTGCCAATAAGGATATACAACATATCAGCAAAAGAGTTAGAAATTACACCCAAAACAACATTAGGTGAATTACAAGAAGTAAAGGTACTAAGACATCTTGAGGTTGGCACAGTGAAAGGAGAGAAAGTACAAAGCTGTCAACAAAGGGTAAAGGAATCATCGGAAGAAAAACAACAATTACCTGAAGGTGTCGATTTATCTGGCTCCGCCGTAACCGAGGAACAGAAAGCTCAAATGAAATCCTTTCTTTCGAGATGGAAAGGAATATTCTCGAAAGGTATTACCGACTTAGGCAACTGTGACTTGGTGAAGCATAAGATCAAGCTTCAAGACAACGAGCCATTTAAAGAACCTCACCGCCGTATTCCTCCAGCATTATTCCAAGAAGTACGGGAACACCTAGCAGAGATGCTTGAAGCTGGGGCTATAAGACCAAGCCAGAGCCCGTACTCATCAAATGTTGTGATAGTTAGAAAAAAAGACGGCACAATAAGATTCTGCGTGGACTTCAGAAAGCTGAACAACAAGACTATCAAAGACGCCTACGCCATTCCAAGACCAGAAGAAACACTCCATCTGTTGGCCGGAGCCAAGTATTTCACCAAGTTAGACCTCAGGAGTGGCTACTGGCAAGTTGAGATAGAGGAAGAAGATAAGCCTAAAACAGCATTCCAAGTAGGCACTCTCGGATTTTATGAATTCCACAGAATGCCCTTCGGTTTGTGCAATGCCCCTGCCACTTTCCAGCGCTTGATGGAAATGTGCATGGGAGATATGAATCTGCGAGACTGTTTGATATACCTCGATGATGTTGTGATTTTCTCGACAACATTCGAGGAACACCTCGAACGTCTTCAAGCAGTCTTCTCCAGACTTCAGGAGCACAACTTGAAACTGAAGGCATCCAAGTGCGAGTTTTTGAAATCCGAGGTCACCTACTTGGGTCATACAGTATCCGAAGAAGGCATCCGCACGGACCCGGAAAAGACTGAGGCAATTAAAAATTGGCCTATACCAAAGACAGTCAAGGATGTGCGTGCTTTTCTGGGATTCACCGGATACTATAGGCGCTTCATAAAGAACTATGCCAGGATAGCCAGACCCTTGAATGACCTTCTTGTCGGACACAGCACGGCCAAGAAAGACAAAGCAAAGAGGCCAAAAGCAAAGAAGACTCCATTTGAATGGAATGATAGTCAGCATAAGGCATTTGAGACTCTAAAAGAAAAACTCACGAACCCACCGGTTCTGGCCTATGCCGACTACCGTTACCAATTTAAGCTTCACACAGATGCCTCTTCCACAGGCCTAGGAGCTGTGCTTTATCAACATCAGGATGGACAAGACAGAGTTGTTTCTTATGCCAGCAGAAGTTTGAGACCATCGGAAAAGAATTACCCGGCCCACAAGTTGGAGTTCTTGGCACTGAAATGGTCAGTTACCGAAAAGTTCCACGATTATCTCTATGGAACGAACTTTGAGGTACTGACCGACAACAATCCGCTAACCTATGTCTTCACGACAGCAAAGCTGGATGCCACGGGACATAGGTGGCTTGCCGAGCTCTCTAACTATACTTTTACGATCAAATACAGAAGTGGAAAGAAGAACGCCGACGCAGACGGTTTATCCAGACTTCATGACCAGGCCGAAACAACCACAGTCTTTCCTGATATTCTGAAAGCAATCTGTCAAACAGTTGTGGTTGAAAAGGATAAAGAACCCTTTGTCGACAGCCTTGCACCTCCTGAAACTGTGCCAACAATGGAGCTAACTGAGGCGGACATTGTGCCAGAGGAACTGTTGTCAGCTACAGCGTTGACAACTCAGGACTGGCAAAAAGCTCAGGCGGGTGATACCAATATCAATTTCCTGATAGACACTGTCTTAGAGCGTAGCAGGCCGACAGTCCAACAAGCAAAGGCTCATTATGTTGACACAGCATACTTACCTGACTGGGATAAATACTCCGTGAAAGATGGTGTCCTACACAAATCAGAAGTCATTAACGGCGAAGAATTCAACAGACTGGTCCTTCCCGAGTCTTTAAGAGATCTGGTCTTCAGATCTTATCACGACGACTTGGGACACCAAGGGCGTGACAGAACAGCATCACTCATTAAGCAGAGGTTCTTCTGGCCATGCATGAACCAATTCATTAAAGAGCGCGTTCAGTCATGTGGACGCTGCATTCGCCGGAAGACAACACCTGGAAAATCTGCCCATCTGGTGAACATAACATCAGCCGCCCCAATGGAATTAGTCTGCATAGACTACCTTTCCTTGGAAAGATCGAAGGGTGGCTTTGAAAACATCCTGGTCATCACGGACCATTTCAGCCGTTTTGCACAGGCTATTCCTACAAGGAACCAATCAGCACAAACAACGGCTAAGGCCTTGTTTGAGAATTTCTTTGTGCATTACGGCTTTCCGGCAAAATTACATAGCGATAAAGGCGCCAACTTTGAATCTAAAGTGATCAGGAAGCTATGTGAGATTGCCGGAGTCCAGAAGACCAGGACCACGCCCTATCATCCGATGGGCAACGGGATGGTTGAGAGATTCAATCAGACTCTCCTGAACATGTTAGGGACTTTAAGCGAGCGACAAAAGGCTGATTGGAAAGCTCATGTGCCTGCACTAACACATGCATATAATGCTGCTGTGCACGAGAGCACCGGTTTCTCGCCCTTTTACCTTATGTTCGGGCGCCATCCCCGTTTGGCCATCGATGCCTTTCTTGGACTTCGATCCTCCGAGGAAAGGAAGTCGCACAAAGACTACGCAGACAAGCTGAAAGACAGGTTGGCAGACGCTTATAAAAACGCCAGTGCGGAGGCTCATCTTAAAGGTAAGAAGTACAAAAAGTACTATGACCAGGGCATTAAACACTCGGTCCTGGAGCCTGGAGACCGCGTATTAGTCAAGCAGGTAGGTATCAAGGGCAAACACAAACTGGCAGATATCTGGGAATCGAACCCATATATTGTTCACAGCCAGCCCATGCCAGATATGCCTGTTTACATAGTCAAGAAAGAAAACTCCAGCAACAAGCCAAGGACTCTTCATCGGAACATGCTCTTACCTTTTAAGGGGCTCCCATGTCCAGAAGAAGAAGAAACGGAAGCAGAGGTGCAACAGAAAAACAGAAAATCAACACGGCCTCCACCAACAACAGAACCTGAAACCTATAACGACACCTCAAACAGCAGTTCTGAGGAGGAGACAGATGAGGAGACAGTTGAACCTGCCTCTCCAAAATATGTCATACCTGCTAGACGGCGTCAGCAGAACAGACCGGCACAGGTAGGCTCGCCACCTTACCAAACACGGAATCCCAGACCAGAACCAAGAAGAGGGCAAAGGATAAGAAAGAAACCAAATTGGTTGACCTCAGAGCAGTGGCATGTAGGCTCTAGACCACATGTCTTTTATGTCAACCCAGAGGACGTCATATACATATGACATATGGTGCTAAAAATTACAGAAACTCCCAGCTCTGTACAACAAGTACATTCAGAACAGTTACACAGTCCCAAAGCCCTATCCCCGTTCCTGTTTCCTATAGTCCTGATCTCATCTGTACATATTATTCATATCATTTTACGATCACAATCCAAATTAAAATTCAATTTTAACTTTTAATAGCAACAGTACAGTGACTGTGTTATTTTTTTTTTCTCGATTACTGTTGCGTTGACCCAGTCACATGATTATCGTTTTAAAACTGTGTTTTGCTTTCATTTGTACCTGACTGGTGGCAAACGCGAAGCTGGTAATAAAGATGTATATTTTACAGCATCAGCACGTGATGCACATTTAATTAATTATCAAACCGTCTGCGATAAATGATTTATTGCATTACCCATATTTGCATATATTTCCGTAGGTTTCACCGACGCCTACTTGCGATGTGCGCCCTTGGATAATTATAGTGTCACTAGTCAAATTTGCTGTAAAGTCATTCTTGCCAGTCCAGACTTGTGCCAGTTTTCTTTAGTGCTTTATTCACTCCTTTGGTTATCATCTTTCAATTCATTTTCATACTTACCTTGACTATATCACATTTTCCATTCTATTTATGATACTTACCTGCTTTGTAATTCCCATTCTTGTCTTCACTTTGTCATATTTTAACTATGTTGGTTATACTTACCTCAAATATGTCATACTTACCTCAGATATTTCAAACTTAACTTGTATTTGCCGGTTTTTATCTTTTGTCGCCATACTTTGCGTTGTCTATGTCCATGATTTTCATGATACTTTAGAACACCTTCCATGAAATATTTATTCTGTATTTTACCGTTTGTAAATGTCGGGACGCCATTTCATAAAGTAGGGAAGTATGTCATAGTCTGGTTAATCTATATTATGGCCCGTACCCCGATGCGACGGTGGTCTTTACATTAACGTGACGTCGTGCGTATATTCCGACGCAACGGTTCGGAAGTTACATCGTCCGTAATAACAATATCGGTTGAATGGGGTGACCATTATAGTCCCTACTCTTTAGGCTTCCCCTATATACTCAAAATACCGTTAAATGGCATACTGCATACTAATAATGCATGTTCACCTTGCATGGCTCAGTGCACTTGCCATTTAGACAGACAGCAGTAAGGTTTACACTTACTGTCTAGTACTCTTTTGTACCTGATAATATATTTTGTATATATTATATTTGCAGGTATGTGTTTTATTGTATTTGTAAATTAGTTTAAGTTAATCATGGAACAGTGTATTTTGGTATTTTGACATTTTGACATTTATGCATAGTCCTCATATAAGTGTCATGTTAGCTGTGTTAAGAACTTAAATGGAACTGCAAGATATTCATTTTGTCCCCATTTCATAACTTTTCATAAATCCGTACCATATTTTTAAAACAATAGCATATTCTGTTGTCTATCGTATTATCTGTCAGTGCACTTGCCATTTAGACAGACAGCAGTAAGGTTTACACTTACTGTCTAGTACTCTTTTGTACCTGATAATATATTTTGTATATATTATATTTGCAGATGTGAAGTCATGGTGCCGTATCATTTTCATTAAATCATCATAGAATCATCAGTCATATCGTCTTGTGTGTTGTATTACTATCCAGAGTCCGAACCCAGTCGGTGACAAAATGGTGGCCAGAAATAGCTTTGGATTACACCTGTGAATTCATTATTTCAAGGTTTACACACCTGGACGTGTCATTGTGTTTGGGATTTTTAAAATTCCTTATTTGGCGCTAATGGATATTCATATGCTGTGACGTCACTGTGCCGGATCCAATGGATTTACTTCTTCTTCCGGAAGTTGTTTTGTTTATTTACTCTGTACACGTGTTCTAGTGGGCCCATTTACTGTCATATGGATCTATATTTCGCGATTGACGAATGATGGATTACCGACAGCTCAACCGTGGATGGCACTAAATAAACATTCTGTGTACATTTTACATGAACACTCGTTCAGTTTTTACAACTGATAGACTTCTCATGTTTTTGTGTCTTGTGTTTGTGTATATATGATGTTGTCTTAGGAATTCTTTGGTACGGTAAGAAATTTCATAGTTCTTGCAGTTTCATTACCTGTTTTCATTTTTACATAGTCATGTTTATTTCATAAGAATATCATACATGTTTGTATTCCTGTAGGATCCATATACAGTGCGAACAGTTGACACGTGAACTCTTGTGTATACCGTTAGACATATATAAGTTACATTCAAACACAACGCTGCTGTCTTTCATTTGGGGTACTTACGCGTCGTGTATATTTAATCTATTCGCTTTGAAAGACAGCACTGGAGTGTTTGAATATGAATTATATACATTTTGCGGCTTGCTAAGATTTTCTTTACTGCCGTGAGTCTACTGAGTTGTTAAGATAGTGAATAGGTTAGCTTGCATGCCACTCATTTCGCACTACTAACCAAACCCCAATATCAGTTGTAAAAACCCTGATTGAAACAGAAATTTTTGGCCCAAGGCAATTTGACATGTACACATAATCCTCTCCTTATCGAGCGGTCGATATTCAGTACGTAATATATAGGTAATATCTATTTCGGCTGTCGATTGTCCTGGCTAGCTCAGTCGGTAGAGCGGAATACTTGTAACCATAAGTGTACATTGTCAGTTGGGTTGAAGGTTCGAACGCCGGTGTCGCCACAATTTTTTTTTCTCTGTTGATTTAGAATTTTCATTCTTTTCTGCCGTTTACTTCTTTTTTTTTTCTCTTCTATTTATTATTATTCATGTGTACATTTTTTTTTCTTTTTCTCAAAATATATTGCTAGATTTTTCTCAGTGTATTCTAAAGTGTCTTAAATTTGTCAGTGAATTCTCGATTCTCTAAAATTTGTCTAGTCTATCGCATTTTGACATAATCAGACTTACAGGTAACTGTTTCAATTCGGTCATTCCAGAAATAAGAATTATATAAATTTCCCAATTATAAAAACTTAGTTGCTTTACTGTATCCGGGAAAATAGAAAAACATAGTAGCCTCCCCTTCGCCGCCGCGACGAAAGTTTATCGATAAGTACGTCTAAATAACACATTGTTCACATGTATCCCGCATAGTCCAGTGGTAAAAGGGATTGACTTATAATCCGAAATGGTGTTCTCGGTGGTTCGAACCCGGGCGTAACCAAATTTTTTTTTTTTCTTTTTCTTTTCCGGATTTTCAACCATTTCACTTTTTCAGAGATCCTTGATTGGTTTGATCATACTTATTGCTGTTCTTTGTTTACATACATATGTAAACATCGTTTTCATAGTATGATCTAGAATAATTGGTTATACACTGTAGTATATTTACAGTTTAGCATTAGAAGAATGTAACAGTCTTGAAAATAAACACATTTCAGGAAGTTACTGTCTTTAGTGCTACGTTCGTGTCGCTATACATACATTTTTTTTCGCTGTTTTTAAACACTGTTAATACACACATAATGCATTAATAATAAATTCACCTTCATATCATATCATAAATCCTATAGCCTATCTAAAATGACCATTCCCTGTCCTACCCCAAGCTTGTCCTGGTCCTGTCCCTGCCCCATCCCGTCCCTTTTCTGAAAGAAAAAGTAGCGAAAGGAATCTGTGTATCTGTGCATCCGCAAATGCAGAGGCTACACAGTACATAAAGTAGCTACAAACGTGTGCGTTAACTGTTGAATCGGTGTTTTTGCTCTTCTGTGCACTGGCCAACAGTGACAAAAGAAGGGAAACAACTCTAGTTGAAAATCAAATCGCAGTGTTTTGCCTTACCTCTCTTCCTCGTAATTCACACTGGCTGCCAGTGCGTTGAGAAGGGATTGATTTGCGTTTAGATCTGACGTAGGTAAAATCAGTGTACGTTGCGTTACGTCTCTTCCTCGTTAACCGCAGTGTTTAATCAGTGCGTAGAGTAGAGACTGACAGTGCGGTGTTTTCTTGTTTCTCTTCCTCATAAATCGCATTGTATGACAGTGCGTGGAGAAGAGATTGTACCCTTTTCTAAAATAAATGTCCTCAATTTTTTTTCCTTTCCCATTACCTTTGGGTTGGAAAAGTATGGTGTGTTAGAAACGTCATCAGTGACAAGATTAGAGAAAGGCATAAGTGGCCTATTACAAGTGTATATTGAAAGGATATTGGAAAGACAATAGTGTTTTAAAAGTTGAGAGATACACAGAACACAACTGAAAGTACGGTGGCTAGAAAGTGCCATTCAATATAGTTAGGAACATAGACAGTGCATATTTTGCAAATACGGTGGCAACGAAGGACCACGTATGTAAAAGAAAGATAGAGTTAAAGCGCTCGAATCTACGGTGGATTAAAATTGTCACTAAAGGAGTGAAAATAAAATATGAACGGATGTTAACAAATACTGGGAAACAAAGGGAATAGATTTGAAGTTGAAGGAATAGAAAGGCGAATTTGAATATACGGTAGCAAGAAAAAGTCAAGAATAGATACTGATGACAAATTATAGTGCCACTGAAAGTGTTTAAAGGATTGAAGCAGGGAAGTTTGAAATAAGATAGTAAGCTACGGTGGACTGAAAGTGATATACACAAACAAGTATAGCAAAGTATGGTGGTCAAATAGTGTCACGTGAAAGACAAAGCTATTTGAAGCAAATAGAGAGAAACAGAAGAATTACAGGATTTGAGAAATAACATAGGTAGGAAGGAGTCAACGTATAGCCACATATTAAATATGGCGAACTACGTGGATGAAAGAGAATTGCGTCGATTAAGACGACAGAGATTAATAGAGGATCAGGAAAGACAGCGAAGGCTGGATGAAGAAATTCAACTTTTGCAGAGACAGCGAGATCAATACGTTGTTGATCAAAGATACAGAAGGGCAATAAACACTTATGAACCAGAAGGAGAATTTGAGGATCAGTTATCCTATGCCGGATCGCAGATAACAGTAGATAGATGGACTGGGTCAGACACATCAGTATTTGAAGAGGATACTGATGTAAAGCAGCGTGAAGCATTATATACTCGTGATATGAGAGAGGTTTTAGGATCTCAGTATAATACTACTGAAAGATTTGTCGAAAATGATGATGGAAAGGATGAAAGGACAGTGCGGCTAGGATTAAAGGATAGGAAAACTGTTGGAAACCCGGACCATACTATTCAGAAAAGATATAGTATAGGATCTGAAAGGGGAAGTAGGACTATGGAAGTCAATTATGACAATAGAAAAGGTGACGAAAGACATTTACCAGTGAGCCAACGAGTCTCACAAACAAGTAAAGGGCACGGAAATGAATCACTGCCTCATTACACAGAAGAGAGACAAAGTGTTGATACTAGAGCAAAAAGCTCAGCAATGAAAAGAAAAAGTCCAGAAAGAGGGCAAGGTGCATTCGAGGACATGATGGACAGAGAGATAGAAGATTTGGAAAGGCGCCTGCAAACAATGAGGAGCAGTTGCAGTGAGGTGTTGGAGAAAAGTAAAGAAAGAGTGGACAGTACAACCACAACAAATAAGCTTAAGGCTGAAGACAGGCCAGACGCTATTAGTAAAGAGAGTACTGAAAGGGACGATTTAACTGAAAGTAGAGTTATTATAGAACCAGATAGAGAATACTTGACAACTAATACCATTGCTTCTACTTGTGAAGATTTAAAGGGAAAGTTTACTCAGAGAGAAGTTCAACGGGAAAGACTCCCTGAATATCTAGGTGAATATCGAGATAGGTTATATGGGACTGACAATATAGCAGATACTGACAAAAGTGGAAGTAGGAGAAGTCAGATATTGAAGGAAAGTTACAGAAAAGATGTTAATAAATTGAAAATAGACTCAGAAATAGAAAAGCTGCTGCAACTGAGAAGAACACTTGAAGAAGAGAATATCGATAGAAAAGAAAATGAACGGAGATATAGAGATAATAGAATGCCAGAGGATAAAGAAGATAGAGAATATTCACAACAGTCTGCAAGATCTTTAGAAAAGGATTTCCAAAGAGATGAATCGAGGAATGCACAACAAACGCGCCAATATATGGACGATTATGGGAGTGCAATGGTCGATACTCATGATAAGCACTCTTCTGTACAAGGAAGAGGAGCAGTTGGAGGTAACATTATGAGATTCAACGATGGATTCTCATATGAACCGCAACAAATGGGTTCTATTGACAAAGAGTGTAAACACAAAGATTTTGGAAACAAAACGTTTCAAGAAAGAAGGTTTATTAAAGAAGAAAGTGGTACAGGAGCATTTAGTCAAGTTAAGGACAGCCAGAGAGAAATCTCTAGAAAAGAAAATGCTAGAGCGCAAGTGGAAACAGAAATGGAAAGTTTACCATCAAACGTTAAATTTGATGTGAACGATGAAGAAAGATATCTTATAGATAGCAGAAAGAAAAGGGAGTTAATATTGAAAGAAATGGAAAGTGTGCTTATAGAGAAAGATACAGAATTAAGGGATAGAGAAGGTAGACTTGAACGTCTGGAAAAGGAAAGAGAGAAACAGATTGATCCATATGAGGAACTACTAAAAGAAAAGGAGAAAATGATAGAGCAAAAGTTCAAGGAACTTAAGGAGAGAGAGGAACAGATAAAAGAAAGAGAAAAACGGTTTTCTTCTGACGCTGAACTGCAAAGTACAACAGTTCAGAGACCAAATCAAGATCTGCAGCTAAAGCAAGTGGATGTAACTGAGGCACAAAAGAAACAAGTCAAAGAGGAGTTAGTAGAAGATAAGAAATTGAACTACAAAGGAGAGGGAGGTACAGAACCATCAGTCCACCCGGAACTTACAGCAATGAAAGATGAAAGTGAAAAGCCTGAAGTCAAGCCAACACCTGCAGTTAATACTACGCTTGACAAAACCTTTTACTTCCCGAAATTTTCCATTTTCTCTGGGGAAGACCCAAGACCTAAAACGGAGTCTACTTTCGAAGAATGGAAATATGAGGTCAGCTGTCTTCGAAAAGATAGAATCTACTCAGATACAGTCATAGGCCAGGCTATTAGGAAGTCATTGAAAGGTCAAGCTAAGAAAGTCTTACTTCCAATGGGTTCAGAGGCGACAGTAGCAGAAATATTAGAGAGATTGGAAGGCGTATTCGGCAATGTGGCCACTCCTATGAGTATATTGCAGGAGTTCTACTCTGTATCCCAGAGGGTAGATGAGACGGTTGCTGCGTGGGGCTTACGTTTGGAAGAGATACTCCAGAAAGCCATAGAGAAAGGGCAAATACGCAAAGAAGACAGAGATGAGATGCTCAGGAACAAGTTCTGGCGCTCCCTTAAAAGTGAAAAACTTAAGATGGCAACACGAATTGACTTTCAAACAATCAAAAGTTTTGATCTCCTCAGGAAGAAAGTTCGTGCCGAAGAGTATGAAATGAAAGTAAATACTGGGGTTCAGAATCAAGCCATCCATACAGAAAGAAAAACAGATACCGGAGAAACTCCAGACTCAAAAATGGATTTGCTTCTGCAACGACTTTCCTCTCTCGAAAACCAAATGAAAGAAATGAATAAGAGAAGGCAGGGTCGTTTCAACTACAGACAGCCAAATCAGAAACAGAATCAAAATCAGAATACAACAGTCAAGAGTGCGGCTGAACCGCAAAATAAACAGCAGCCAGGCACTCATTTAAACTAGATGGCGTCTCCGTCGAGGGGCAGACTGGGGACGAACGCCTAACCAGCCCTAAACCACACAAACTCTTTGAAAGGCTTGTTGGTCACTCCAACGAAACAACAGTAACTTTCTGTGGAACGGAAACAAATGCATTAGTCGACAGCGGATCGATGATTACCACTGTCACTGACGAATTTTACCAGTCGCTCTCTCCGTGTCCGACTCTGATGTCCTTTGGCGATTTGAATTTAGATGTGCAAGGAGCAGGAGGGAATCAGTTGCCATACTTAGGCTATATAGAAGCCGATATACAAGTTTCTTTTTTGCCAAACTGTGACATTCAAGTACCAGTTCTGGTAGTACCCGTGACTGAATATGGTCTCCGTGTACCAGTGGTGGTAGGAACGAATGTCATCAGACTATGCAGAAATAACTGTGACAGTGAGGCAACTGTTCCAAACACATGGAAGAATGCATTTGTTTCGTTTCAACAAGGATCACTTGGAGTAATCAAATCCACCAACAAGGTCAACATAAAGATCAAACCAAATGAAACAATAACATTATCAGGAATGGTAAAGAACTGTAGGCAGTTTGAAAATGCTGTTACGGAAACCACTCAAGGGGCATCAAGCAGGATAGGCGTTTGTCCCCGGGTTGTCAAACTCGAATCAGTGGGAAAGAATCAAAGGGTGCCAATAAGGATATACAACATATCAGCAAAAGAGTTAGAAATTACACCCAAAACAACATTAGGTGAATTACAAGAAGTAAAGGTACTAAGACATCTTGAGGTTGGCACAGTGAAAGGAGAGAAAGTACAAAGCTGTCAACAAAGGGTAAAGGAATCATCGGAAGAAAAACAACAATTACCTGAAGGTGTCGATTTATCTGGCTCCGCCGTAACCGAGGAACAGAAAGCTCAAATGAAATCCTTTCTTTCGAGATGGAAAGGAATATTCTCGAAAGGTATTACCGACTTAGGCAACTGTGACTTGGTGAAGCATAAGATCAAGCTTCAAGACAACGAGCCATTTAAAGAACCTCACCGCCGTATTCCTCCAGCATTATTCCAAGAAGTACGGGAACACCTAGCAGAGATGCTTGAAGCTGGGGCTATAAGACCAAGCCAGAGCCCGTACTCATCAAATGTTGTGATAGTTAGAAAAAAAGACGGCACAATAAGATTCTGCGTGGACTTCAGAAAGCTGAACAACAAGACTATCAAAGACGCCTACGCCATTCCAAGACCAGAAGAAACACTCCATCTGTTGGCCGGAGCCAAGTATTTCACCAAGTTAGACCTCAGGAGTGGCTACTGGCAAGTTGAGATAGAGGAAGAAGATAAGCCTAAAACAGCATTCCAAGTAGGCACTCTCGGATTTTATGAATTCCACAGAATGCCCTTCGGTTTGTGCAATGCCCCTGCCACTTTCCAGCGCTTGATGGAAATGTGCATGGGAGATATGAATCTGCGAGACTGTTTGATATACCTCGATGATGTTGTGATTTTCTCGACAACATTCGAGGAACACCTCGAACGTCTTCAAGCAGTCTTCTCCAGACTTCAGGAGCACAACTTGAAACTGAAGGCATCCAAGTGCGAGTTTTTGAAATCCGAGGTCACCTACTTGGGTCATACAGTATCCGAAGAAGGCATCCGCACGGACCCGGAAAAGACTGAGGCAATTAAAAATTGGCCTATACCAAAGACAGTCAAGGATGTGCGTGCTTTTCTGGGATTCACCGGATACTATAGGCGCTTCATAAAGAACTATGCCAGGATAGCCAGACCCTTGAATGACCTTCTTGTCGGACACAGCACGGCCAAGAAAGACAAAGCAAAGAGGCCAAAAGCAAAGAAGACTCCATTTGAATGGAATGATAGTCAGCATAAGGCATTTGAGACTCTAAAAGAAAAACTCACGAACCCACCGGTTCTGGCCTATGCCGACTACCGTTACCAATTTAAGCTTCACACAGATGCCTCTTCCACAGGCCTAGGAGCTGTGCTTTATCAACATCAGGATGGACAAGACAGAGTTGTTTCTTATGCCAGCAGAAGTTTGAGACCATCGGAAAAGAATTACCCGGCCCACAAGTTGGAGTTCTTGGCACTGAAATGGTCAGTTACCGAAAAGTTCCACGATTATCTCTATGGAACGAACTTTGAGGTACTGACCGACAACAATCCGCTAACCTATGTCTTCACGACAGCAAAGCTGGATGCCACGGGACATAGGTGGCTTGCCGAGCTCTCTAACTATACTTTTACGATCAAATACAGAAGTGGAAAGAAGAACGCCGACGCAGACGGTTTATCCAGACTTCATGACCAGGCCGAAACAACCACAGTCTTTCCTGATATTCTGAAAGCAATCTGTCAAACAGTTGTGGTTGAAAAGGATAAAGAACCCTTTGTCGACAGCCTTGCACCTCCTGAAACTGTGCCAACAATGGAGCTAACTGAGGCGGACATTGTGCCAGAGGAACTGTTGTCAGCTACAGCGTTGACAACTCAGGACTGGCAAAAAGCTCAGGCGGGTGATACCAATATCAATTTCCTGATAGACACTGTCTTAGAGCGTAGCAGGCCGACAGTCCAACAAGCAAAGGCTCATTATGTTGACACAGCATACTTACCTGACTGGGATAAATACTCCGTGAAAGATGGTGTCCTACACAAATCAGAAGTCATTAACGGCGAAGAATTCAACAGACTGGTCCTTCCCGAGTCTTTAAGAGATCTGGTCTTCAGATCTTATCACGACGACTTGGGACACCAAGGGCGTGACAGAACAGCATCACTCATTAAGCAGAGGTTCTTCTGGCCATGCATGAACCAATTCATTAAAGAGCGCGTTCAGTCATGTGGACGCTGCATTCGCCGGAAGACAACACCTGGAAAATCTGCCCATCTGGTGAACATAACATCAGCCGCCCCAATGGAATTAGTCTGCATAGACTACCTTTCCTTGGAAAGATCGAAGGGTGGCTTTGAAAACATCCTGGTCATCACGGACCATTTCAGCCGTTTTGCACAGGCTATTCCTACAAGGAACCAATCAGCACAAACAACGGCTAAGGCCTTGTTTGAGAATTTCTTTGTGCATTACGGCTTTCCGGCAAAATTACATAGCGATAAAGGCGCCAACTTTGAATCTAAAGTGATCAGGAAGCTATGTGAGATTGCCGGAGTCCAGAAGACCAGGACCACGCCCTATCATCCGATGGGCAACGGGATGGTTGAGAGATTCAATCAGACTCTCCTGAACATGTTAGGGACTTTAAGCGAGCGACAAAAGGCTGATTGGAAAGCTCATGTGCCTGCACTAACACATGCATATAATGCTGCTGTGCACGAGAGCACCGGTTTCTCGCCCTTTTACCTTATGTTCGGGCGCCATCCCCGTTTGGCCATCGATGCCTTTCTTGGACTTCGATCCTCCGAGGAAAGGAAGTCGCACAAAGACTACGCAGACAAGCTGAAAGACAGGTTGGCAGACGCTTATAAAAACGCCAGTGCGGAGGCTCATCTTAAAGGTAAGAAGTACAAAAAGTACTATGACCAGGGCATTAAACACTCGGTCCTGGAGCCTGGAGACCGCGTATTAGTCAAGCAGGTAGGTATCAAGGGCAAACACAAACTGGCAGATATCTGGGAATCGAACCCATATATTGTTCACAGCCAGCCCATGCCAGATATGCCTGTTTACATAGTCAAGAAAGAAAACTCCAGCAACAAGCCAAGGACTCTTCATCGGAACATGCTCTTACCTTTTAAGGGGCTCCCATGTCCAGAAGAAGAAGAAACGGAAGCAGAGGTGCAACAGAAAAACAGAAAATCAACACGGCCTCCACCAACAACAGAACCTGAAACCTATAACGACACCTCAAACAGCAGTTCTGAGGAGGAGACAGATGAGGAGACAGTTGAACCTGCCTCTCCAAAATATGTCATACCTGCTAGACGGCGTCAGCAGAACAGACCGGCACAGGTAGGCTCGCCACCTTACCAAACACGGAATCCCAGACCAGAACCAAGAAGAGGGCAAAGGATAAGAAAGAAACCAAATTGGTTGACCTCAGAGCAGTGGCATGTAGGCTCTAGACCACATGTCTTTTATGTCAACCCAGAGGACGTCATATACATATGACATATGGTGCTAAAAATTACAGAAACTCCCAGCTCTGTACAACAAGTACATTCAGAACAGTTACACAGTCCCAAAGCCCTATCCCCGTTCCTGTTTCCTATAGTCCTGATCTCATCTGTACATATTATTCATATCATTTTACGATCACAATCCAAATTAAAATTCAATTTTAACTTTTAATAGCAACAGTACAGTGACTGTGTTATTTTTTTTTCTCGATTACTGTTGCGTTGACCCAGTCACATGATTATCGTTTTAAAACTGTGTTTTGCTTTCATTTGTACCTGACTGGTGGCAAACGCGAAGCTGGTAATAAAGATGTATATTTTACAGCATCAGCACGTGATGCACATTTAATTAATTATCAAACCGTCTGCGATAAATGATTTATTGCATTACCCATATTTGCATATATTTCCGTAGGTTTCACCGACGCCTACTTGCGATGTGCGCCCTTGGATAATTATAGTGTCACTAGTCAAATTTGCTGTAAAGTCATTCTTGCCAGTCCAGACTTGTGCCAGTTTTCTTTAGTGCTTTATTCACTCCTTTGGTTATCATCTTTCAATTCATTTTCATACTTACCTTGACTATATCACATTTTCCATTCTATTTATGATACTTACCTGCTTTGTAATTCCCATTCTTGTCTTCACTTTGTCATATTTTAACTATGTTGGTTATACTTACCTCAAATATGTCATACTTACCTCAGATATTTCAAACTTAACTTGTATTTGCCGGTTTTTATCTTTTGTCGCCATACTTTGCGTTGTCTATGTCCATGATTTTCATGATACTTTAGAACACCTTCCATGAAATATTTATTCTGTATTTTACCGTTTGTAAATGTCGGGACGCCATTTCATAAAGTAGGGAAGTATGTCATAGTCTGGTTAATCTATATTATGGCCCGTACCCCGATGCGACGGTGGTCTTTACATTAACGTGACTTCGTGCGTATATTCCGACGCAACGGTTCGGAAGTTACATCGTCCGTAATAACAATATCGGTTGAATGGGGTGACCATTATAGTCCCTACTCTTTAGGCTTCCCCTATATACTCAAAATACCGTTAAATGGCATACTGCATACTAATAATGCATGTTCACCTTGCATGGCTCAGTGCACTTGCCATTTAGACAGACAGCAGTAAGGTTTACACTTACTGTCTAGTACTCTTTTGTACCTGATAATATATTTTGTATATATTATATTTGCAGGTATGTGTTTTATTGTATTTGTAAATTAGTTTAAGTTAATCATGGAACAGTGTATTTTGGTATTTTGACATTTTGACATTTATGCATAGTCCTCATATAAGTGTCATGTTAGCTGTGTTAAGAACTTAAATGGAACTGCAAGATATTCATTTTGTCCCCATTTCATAACTTTTCATAAATCCGTACCATATTTTTAAAACAATAGCATATTCTGTTGTCTATCGTATTATCTGTCAGTGCACTTGCCATTTAGACAGACAGCAGTAAGGTTTACACTTACTGTCTAGTACTCTTTTGTACCTGATAATATATTTTGTATATATTATATTTGCAGATGTGAAGTCATGGTGCCGTATCATTTTCATTAAATCATCATAGAATCATCAGTCATATCGTCTTGTGTGTTGTATTACTATCCAGAGTCCGAACCCAGTCACGAACCCACCGGTTCTGGCCTATGCCGACTACCGTTACCAATTTAAGCTTCACACAGATGCCTCTTCCACAGGCCTAGGAGCTGTGCTTTATCAACATCAGGATGGACAAGACAGAGTTGTTTCTTATGCCAGCAGAAGTTTGAGACCATCGGAAAAGAATTACCCGGCCCACAAGTTGGAGTTCTTGGCACTGAAATGGTCAGTTACCGAAAAGTTCCACGATTATCTCTATGGAACGAACTTTGAGGTACTGACCGACAACAATCCGCTAACCTATGTCTTCACGACAGCAAAGCTGGATGCCACGGGACATAGGTGGCTTGCCGAGCTCTCTAACTATACTTTTACGATCAAATACAGAAGTGGAAAGAAGAACGCCGACGCAGACGGTTTATCCAGACTTCATGACCAGGCCGAAACAACCACAGTCTTTCCTGATATTCTGAAAGCAATCTGTCAAACAGTTGTGGTTGAAAAGGATAAAGAACCCTTTGTCGACAGCCTTGCACCTCCTGAAACTGTGCCAACCATGGAGCTAACTGAGGCGGACATTGTGCCAGAGGAACTGTTGTCAGCTACAGCGTTGACAACTCAGGACTGGCAAAAAGCTCAGGCGGGTGATACCAATATCAATTTCCTGATAGACACTGTCTTAGAGCGTAGCAGGCCGACAGTCCAACAAGCAAAGGCTCATTATGTTGACACAGCATACTTACCTGACTGGGATAAATACTCCGTGACAAATGGCGCCCAACGTAAAATCCAGCCTGACCCCTGTGCAGTAATTCCTCGAGCCTATTTCTATATGCAGCTCTATAGCCTGGAACTTCGGGGACGAAGTCCAATTTGGTGGGGGAGAATGTCACAGGGTGTAGGTAATTAGGTATATGAACACTTGTACTGCCTTGCGGTACAAGCCGGCTTTTATAGCGACGTGGTAGAGTGCGAGACTTTAGAACGAAAGGTCCCGGGTTCGATCCTCGGCCCGGGCGTGAGATTTTTTAAGAGTCCGTGACAGACATGTTACAATAATACATGTATTGTGTGTGTGTAAGTGTGTGCTTTCACCCTGAAAAAAAAAATAATGTACCGACGTACAAGTACTGTTTTCTGACCAATTTTTTTCTTCCTTTTTTTCAACTGTTTTTTAATTCTTTACTCTTTAAATAAGTATTTTATATGTATTTTTATTCTCTCTCTCTCTCTCTCTCTCTCTCTCTCTGAGTTTCAGCCCTTTTGCATAAAAGATAATTCGTTGATTCACGTGCCGAAAATGAAGAAATAGAAGTAACTACTTGTCAAAATTAAAGAGCGTAAACATATTTTGAGCCATACGTATGTATTCCGCTGTCAGCGTAGACTCAGACCAGCACATATAACCATATCTGTCAATGAGAATCATTTAACCAAAGATGTCGTTTTCACACCTTTCTCCTAACATTCCTTACAACACACGATAAATTGGTCAATTAAGAGCAACAAACCAGGCTATTAACACCTGGTGTCATATCAGATTAACTTGTTAGTTAATTTCACGAAAGATTAAACAAAGCCGACATCATTTAAACTGACTGTGCCCAGTGACATATAATGGGATTAGCCCTTAGTATCGTAACTAATTAACAAGTTGGTTGATCCCGACATATCTAATTATCTTTTGACCAGTTGATAAAAACTTCTTTACCTTTTTGGTTTAAACACTATTATTATGCAAATAAAATAGTTTTTTTCCGTTATGTGTAGTCAGTTTTTTTCCGTTATGTGTAGTCAAACTGTGTGTATGCGCATTGAATTTGGGAGACAAATTATCGAATTTTTATGGGGAATAAATTCGTTTTAGACTTCGAAATTTCTGTGACTGTGATGTTTTGACGTTGTGAGTATGGACTCTGTCTTTTGATGGCAAATAAAAAGAGGAATAAGAGGAAAAATAGTAGTGAAGGTGATTCGGTGAAAACTTCGAAACAGAACAAAGAGGCTAAAACAGGAGCGAATATAGCAACGCCTGAGGCGGTAGGTGAGACTTTATCGAGCGCAATACAATTACAGTATTCACCTGTGTTCACCTGTGTTACCTGTAGATATGAACAATAGTGTATTCGGTGCTACGGCTAGTACCCCAATATATCAACAAATGCATGGGCAGATGAGCTATCCCATGAGTGGCGGAGTAGGCCTGACTAGCCCACCTGGTGTTTATAGTGGTATTCCGCCTACATCTGCGATACCAGGATTTAATATGGCTAGTATTATCCCATCAGCACAGTCGTCATCACAAGCACAGCAAACAGTGCAACAAACAGTACAGCCCGCCCTAGGGGGGCAAACCGTGACGAATGGTGTGCCAGGGGCCAATACTGAGTTGATGCGGTATTTAAATACGAAATTTGATGAAGTTAATAAGAAATTGGAAAAACTTGACTTACTAGAGAAACGAGTGAACGATATTGACGGTAAAGTTAGCAGATTGTGGAGTGATTTGGACGAGCGGGTAAAAACTAATGCTGAGAATGTGACGCGAGTGGAAAACAAAAGTGACCAGGCTGAATTTGAATTAGCCAAAACACAAGAAGAACTTGCATCTTTGAAAGAGCAAAATCAGGGTTTAAAGGATTCCATAAACGATATCCAGTCGAAAGCAATGATTAATAATTTGATAATCGGCGGGGTTGATGAGGCGAATTTTGAAACGGAGGAAGGGACAAAACAACAAGTCGGAGCTTTCCTGAGAGATGATCTTCATATACCCCAGGACAGACTTGCTAATATTAAAATCGAACGGGTGCAGAGAATTGGTGCAAGAGTGCAAAATAGGCCACGGAAAATATTAACTGTTTTTGCGGATAACAGAGATAAAAATTACGTTAAATCGTTCAGAGGGCATTTGGAAAACACGCCAAAATTTATGCATGACCAGTATCCAGCGCAAATTGTCGCCTATCGAAAAAAGCTCGTTCCAATTCTAAAACGGGCAAAGGATGATGGGAAAGAAGCATACATTAAATACAATAAATTGATCATAGATGGTGCGGTATATACGGACGGGGTGTACGGTGCAGTCCCAAAGTAGGAATCAGATGGGGATGGGGTAAAAATTCTAACTTGGAATTGTAATGGTCTGACAAACGAAAAACAAGGAAATGAAGATTTTGTGAATATTATAAGGGAGCATGAAATTATATTCCTATTGGAATCTTGGACAAATGAAAAAAGTAATATAAATTTAAGCGGTTATATATCACACAATTTTTACCGCAAATTTCAGCATAGAAATGCACGGCGAAGCAGTGGCGGAGTAGCTGTGTTTTATAAGGAAAACTTGCAAAATGGCATAAAGATAGTTCGAAACAATTATGACACCATAATCTGGTTACGGTTAGATAAAAACTTTTTTTCATTAGATGAAGACGTATATGTATGCGGTGTATATATGTGGGGAGAGAACTCTCCTATGTCTCGCATTTCCGATGTGGATTTATTTCAAACGTTGCAAAATGATATTTATTTCTATGAAAATATTGGTACAGTAATCATTGCGGGGGACTTTAATGGACGGGTGTCAAGCAAACTTGATTATGTTGTGCATGATAACCACGTACGTGGTATTGACAGTTTTGATTATAATCCTGATGAGCCCTTACCAAGGGCTTCTGTTGATAGAATTAGTAATGCCCAAGGGACTCAGTTGCTTGATTTGTGTAAAGGTACCTCCTTGAAAATAGGCAATGGTAGACTTGATGATGGTCAGAACTTTACTTACTACTGTAGAGCAGGCGCGAGCGTAATTGACTATATTCTGCTGAAGTATGAAAGTTTTAATATCGTTAGCAACTTCCAGATACTTGCATTCAATGAGTTTTCAGATCATGCGCCGTTGCAATTTTCCTTACACGCCGGTTTCAAAACAGAGGTTGATGGTAATTTATCCTCCAATAGTTCATGTAAATATAAATGGAATGATGAACAAAAAGACAATTTTCGTCGAAATCTTATATCGAGGCTGCCAGATATAAATAGAATTTTTAATGGAATAAACAGGCGTGAAAGGAAAAGTGTGAACGACGCTGTTAGTGATTTTGTAAATGTTATAAACGAAGTTGCTTCCCCTTTGTTTAAAAGACAGGTAAATAGAGAGTCAAGTTGTACTTTTGGGGTAAATCGTTCTACAAGGGCAAAATGGTTTGATGACGAATGTCGAGAGAAGAAAATGGTATATATAAATGCGCTAAGGACGTTTAATATGGATAAAAGTACGGTAAATAGACAGCTTTTATGTGATAAACGAAGAGAGTACAAGAATTTGATACGACGTAAGCGTCGCAAATATCATTTTACCGAAATGAAAAAAATTGAAAATCTGCGTCATAAAAGGCCTAAAGATTTTTGGAGGTTATTTAAAACTTCTAAGTCAACTAAAGGCAAGGATATAAGTGTTGAAGATTTTTATTCATATTTTAAAAACTTGCTAAATGACATAAACATAGTAAATAACGAGGAGTCAGAAGAGTTCTGTGCGAGTCATAATTTTGACCACTGTGATCCAATATTTGAAGAGTTGGACAGTAAGATAACTTCAGAGGAAGTGAAAAGATGCATAAATGCATTAAATAGTGGTAAAGCATGTGGTATTGACAATTTACTGAATGAGTATTTCATACAAGCAGGGGATATATTATTATCGCATATAACTGATTTATTCAATATATTATTGGATACTGGGTATTTTCCAGACGGATGGACAGAGGGAATAATTATTCCGTTGTTTAAAAAGGGCGACGAAAATGACGTCAATAATTTCCGAGGGATAACTTTGGTAAGCTGCTTGTCCAAAGTTTTTACAGCAGTACTTAACAATAGAATAAATAATTGGTGCGAAAAGTATAGCAAAATATCAGATGCTCAATTTGGATTTAGGAAAGGGCTTTCGACAGTTGATGCTGTTTTTACCTTACATACTTTGATCGATCATTTGTTGAATAATGGTAAACGGTTATACTGTGCCTTCGTGGACCTGAAAAAGGCCTTCGATTCCGTATATAGAAATGCACTTTGGTTAAAACTATATAAACTTGGAGTAAATGGTAAAATGTTACGGGTTATAAGAGCTCTATATGACAGTGTGAAATGTTGTATTAAACACTGCGACAATTACTCAGACTTTTTTGAGGTATCAGTAGGTCTGAAACAAGGCGAAACGTTATCACCAATTCTATTTTCGTTGTTCATAGAGGATTTAGAGATCTATCTGCAGTCGAGACCGGACTCGGGATTATGCATAAATGACATAAATATAATGCTGCTTATGTTTGCAGATGATATGGTTATAATGGGTGATTCGCCGGAAGAATTGCAAGCTAGTTTAAATAAATTATACGACTATTGCTCCAAGTGGGGCCTAGAAGTCAACACTGTTAAAACAAAAATAGTCGTTTTTCGCAAGAGAGGACGATTACATGGAAACGAGCATTGGATTTACAACGATACTGATCTGGAAGTAGTAAACGATTTCAATTACTTGGGCGTAGTATTCAATTACACAGGGTCATTTACAATGAATCAACAAACATTATCTGGAAAAGCATTAAAGGCTAAGAGTGTCTTGTTACAAAATGTACGTAGATATGATTTCAGCCCTAGAACATTGTGTCAGTTGTTTGATTCATTTGTAGCATCAATTTTAAGTTATTGTTCCGAAGTATGGGGTTATACGAAGTCGAAACCGTTGGAACGTATTCACTTGAAGTACTGTAAAAAGATCCTGAATGTTAAGCCTTCGACCAGTAATGCTGGAACCTATGGTGAATTGGCGAGATATCCTCTGTATATAAGTCGATACCTACGCATACTTAAATATTGGTTTAAATTGCTTTACACGGACAATTGCATTTTGAAAACATTGTTGGAAATATCCAAGACAGACTGTTACAGGGGTAAAAAGAACTGGCTATTTAATATTAGAGAAATGTTAAATACGTACGGATATGGCTATATATGGGAAAATCCTTTTTCTGTGTGTCCAGATACGTTTTGTAGAACATTTAAACAGCGTTTGCTAGATATTTTTACTCAGCAATGGAATACCGACCTTGAGTCAAATCAAACTTTAACTTTATATAAGCATTTTAAAAACAATTTTGAATACGAAGAATATCTGACTGTATCAAAATGCAGGAAGTATAGGAACGCTCTAGTGCGATTACGTTTATCGTCACACTCCTTGCGTATTGAATCTGGCAGGTACGGTCAAAATCGTATTAACAGAAATGAAAGAATATGTCAGTTTTGCTCGTCAGGTGATGTTGAAGATGAGTACCATTTTGTCCTTGTATGTACGATGTATAATGAGCTTCGTGTAAGATATATAAATAGGTACTTTAGACGAAACCCTTCGGTATTTAAATTTATACAACTGATGTCATCAAATGATATGAAAACTATAGAAAATTTATCATATTTTGTATATAATGCTTTCAATTTACGTAACTCACGGTTACACAATATGTAACCATCCTCAGCATAAAAACTGTCTCTGTGTACTTTTGTATTATACGTTACAGTGTGTTTCGCACACTTTTTGACTACATGTATCAGTATGTAAAATATGTTGTAGACGAGGAACTGTTAAGGTTCAAGTCTGAATAAATTCTGTTCTGTTCTGGTAAAGAAGTTTTTATCAACTGGTCAAAAGATAATTAGATATGTCGGGATCAACCAACTTGTTAATTAGTTACGATACTAAGGGCTAATCCCATTATATGTCACTGGGCACAGTCAGTTTAAATGACGTCGGCTTTGTTTAATCTTTCGTGAAATTAACTAACAAGTTAATCTGATATGACACCAGGTGTTAATAGCCTGGTTTGTTGCTCTTAATTGACCAATTTATCGTGTGTTGTAAGGAATGTTAGGAGAAAGGTGTGAAAACGACATCTTTGGTTAAATGATTCTCATTGACAGATATGGTTATATGTGCTGGTCTGAGTCTACGCTGACAGCGGAATACATACGTATGGCTCAAAATACGTTTACGCTCTTTAATTTTGACAAGTAGTTACTTCTATTTCTTCATTTTCGGCACGTGAATCAACGAATTATCTTTTATGTAAAAGGGCTGAAACTCAGAGAGAGAGAGAGAGAGAGAGAGAGAGAGAGAATAAAAATACATATAAAATACTTATTTAAAGAGTAAAGAATTAAAAACTTCTTTACCTTTTTCGTCTCGTAAAATTAAAATCAATTTAAGATAATGAAAGTTGAAAAGATCTGTCTATTAAAAATAAAATAAAAATAAAAAAATAATAATAATCTAAGAAAAACATAGGCTGAATATATTATGGGGGCGAAACGACCAGGGTGTAGGGGCAAAACGACCAGTCTCTATTTTAGAGGCGAAACGACCATGGGCGAAACAACTTGGGGGGGGGGGGGGAATGGTTTGGGGGCGAAACGTCTTGTTACCCTTATTAGGAAGAAAGTCTACTGCAACCAGTATTAAATGCCATTTTGAAAATGTTAAGTCCACAGCGTACTTTGAGGGTTGAATACGGTAATACGGTAATATTGTTCAGATTCGAGTGATGGGGTGGCGGGCAATTAGATGGTGGGATGGTGCTAAAAGATCAACGGAGGAACATAATGCACGGCTACTGTGCTGGCAGTCACTGATAAAATTATCGCCCTTTTATGGTGCTCTAAAGACTTTGAACAGCGCACAACCAACCACAACATCAAACGCGATTAATATTATAATATAGTGTGAACCTTACTAGAGAAGAATACAGTATATAACAGAGTGATACACTACAGCGAGGCTACTTCGGTCAATTGGGACCTAGAAACAGCTAACCAACCAACAATAACAAGTTTGAAAAAGAGGTATCGTCGATGTACCAAACTTCGTTATGCACAATTTTCGTTAGGTCATGTCTTCTTCCGGGTCTCCCTAAAAAGCGTCAAGAAGGGACAAGAAGTGCGCGCGTAACAAGCGTCAAGAAAAATTTAAAGCGTGTTGGTGCGTCAAGAACTTTTCACAAGACTGTGCTATGAACCCTGATTCGCATGTAGTAATGTGCTATGAACCCTGATTCGCATGTAGTAATTTTAAATCTTATTTCCTCAAAGAAAGAAATATATTGACACTTTAGATTATATTCCATACAGTTATACGATGCATTTTCAGTTTATAGCCCTGCAGTTAAGAAAGCGTCAAGAAATTCTGAGGTCAAGAAATTCTGAGGCCCAGTTTCAGCGTCAAGAACTTTAACATGACTTCTACAGTATTGATTAAGATTCACATTTCATGCTCTTGGATGTTATTTCCACAAAGTGACTTTTGTCAAGATTTTGGACAAAAGGACAGTTGGTTTAAACTTTATTTTATATGCATAAACACTAATACATTTATACACATTTCAAAACATAGCATTTTATGCAAATGGGATTCAGAAGAAAGCCAAACGACTTTTTTCAAATCTGTATCCCAATATTGCAATCAAAATGATACTTCTATAGCAAGTGATTTGAAATTATATACCAGGGCTCCAGATAAGAATTTATTGTTAATTGGGTATTACCCACTGATTTTTTTGTTAATTGGGTATTCTGAATTTTAATTGGGTAATGCAACTTGCATTACCCACTGATTTTGCTTTTAATTGGGTATTCTGATTTTTATTTGTGCAATTTGGTAAAACTGGAGTTAGCAATAATGCTGCAATCTTAACATTTTGCATCACCATGATTTTGCATCGGTATCTATTTATATATATAGTCCAGGGATCTCGGGGACGCCGAATTCAGCGTCCCATGACGCGAAAATTTCGGCCCGGACGTCAATATTTGCTTTCCGAGGATTCCCGCGGACGCGTTATTTTTGCCGGCTGTACTTCTTTAAAATCTCCTCAAATGTCAGTTGTTGCAAGTTTTGAAGAAGCCACGCATTGCTCGCACCTTTGAAAGAGCTACAGAGGGACTGTTTATTTGAACCAGAAATCAATAAAATCATCGTAAACGCCACCTCACATTTACCTGGAATTTCACACCTTCTTAATCCCCACTACCGTATGTCGTTAATCAGCAGTAGCATACGGCACTTGTCAGTATTTCACACTTTCTTGATCACTGTTTGATCAATAAACGAATTGGGTCAACACGGTATCTTTGTCTTAGATCTACCGCCTCACGTGATTGGTCAGTTTACGTCTTTAGAAGCATCGCATCGCAATAATTGACAGCTTGTCAGAAGGCGAGACTTTTACAGTGGCTTTGCCAGCAAATTAAAATTATATTACCGGTATATCACGGCCAAAGGGATGAAACCGAGAGGGGCAACTCGGCCAACTCCGGTCTCATTAAAGAGTTTGCATAATCTTTCACGAGAAAAAAAACAAAACGATTTTTAGGTTGCCTGCCGAAGTTATGAGCCTTTTCCGAGGAACGTTTTTCATTTCCTGACTGTTTGTATTACGCACGTGCGCTGTGCTGGATGGGCATAACATGTGTGTTAAATCAGTTTTCAACTTGGAAAATGCAACCGGTAGCTACAAGTTGCTAGAAGCGGTCGTCAAAGATAATTATACTGTATTTAGAGCAAGACCAAGTTGTTGCAATTCCCGGAATTCGGTGACTTGATTTCTTCGGTTCGTGCACTTTAAAATTCTTTCCCGCTGTGTTTAGTCTGTTTCCCGCCATTTCTCGCGCACCATGTACAGAACGAGTACCAGTATATCTATAAATAACGCTGCGGTAAATCTGTGAGGTCAACACAGATAGTTGAACACGCGACATAGGAATTACACCTGGCGCTTTTGTTTACACATGACAGCCTTGGATAACACCGTCGTTACGCTTCTGTCTTTTGGGTCTTTGCGTACCGGGAATTTTGTCTGCGTATTGGTACGCTTACAGGAAAAGGTCAATTGTGTTTTTCAATTATTTTATTGGGTATTTACGCAAATACGCTGCTTATCTGGAGCACTGTATATACAATATAAAAAGTTGATAAAACATGAAGAATCTAATGGTTTACTATTATGTGACATGCATTTCAAAAGGAACATTTCCATTTCGCAATCATTTCGGCTCCACGGGGATAGGAGGATATATTACAAAAAATTCAATGGTCATCTACATCCTCAGACCATACTGAGCTTGCAAAAAACACAATCCGTCAAGATTGGTCAGAATCTGCACAAACTTAAATTTAATCAAGTCTAAATAGATAAGCTTAAGATGTATTCGGCTATATTAAAAAGGTCGTTTTTATATACGATGAAAGAAGGCAAATAAATTCATAAACATAACAGCATTGTAAAAACTTCTTGTTTGTTGACGTATATTTAATTGTACTTTATGACGAAAGGTAAATCTAGTGAAAAACTCGTATGAAGCAAATTTATGACTGATTTATTTAGAACGGAAAATAACTATCTAATACTTCGTTTGAGATATGCAAGATGGTGAAATGTACCCTCAGTTTATTTGAAAACGCTTAGTTTTTAGCACGAAGTTTTGAACAGCTAAAAAAATATTTTTGTTTTGTTCCATGGAAAGTTCGTCATTGCCAAAAAGTAATACATCTATAGTTGGTCTGCAAATCGTCGAAACTGTGTTAAATAACTCTTGTCTGAAATTACTGAAACGATTACATACAAATAAATAATGATATGTATCTTCGACTGAACCACAAATGCAAAGGGGGCTATCGGTTAAATTTTTAGAAAACAGATGTAGATTGAGAGAACTACAGTTAGTTCTTAGCCTCGAATGATATATCTGGCCGAGCCGTTTACCAATAAAGTAATATTTCGGAGGCATCCGTGTTCCCCTGTTTAATTTATACTTAAAGGAACTAAGGCTAGGAGAGGAGCGTATCTCATCTGGAAGCTCATTCCAGTCCCGGATAGCAGACGGTAAGAAAGAGTTAAAGTAAAGTTGTGATCTAGTGCGTATAGTGTGTAAGTTTGTTGAATTGCGTAGCGGGTATGTTGAAGTACTTCCGACTGTTGGTGGTACTAGAGAAGATAAGTAGTCAGGAGATAGATTATTTTGCATCCTATAAAGTAATTGAAGTTTATGCTTTTTCCTTCGGGAAGAAAGCGTTTCCCAACCAGTTTCTAATAATAGAGAATTGATAGAGACAAGTTTAGTAGTACCCGAAACTATACGAGCAGCTTCGTTCTGAATTTTCTCGAGATCGTTCACTTCATATTGTGTACAGTTGTCCCATACAACATCAGCGTATTCCAAAAGGGGACGTATAAAAGAGAAATAGATAGTCTGAAGAGATCGCCTGTCTAATTTAAATTTTAACTTACGCATAATGTTTATACGACTCCATGCTTTTGCTTTTATGTAATCCAAGTGTTCGTGCCATGAGCAATCGTTTGAGAATACTAATCCTAAATGTTTATGTGAACTTACTTCAGTTACTTGTGTTTGATTTAACCTAACAGGGGGGTGGTGGGGTTTGATGTGCTTTCTGGAAAATATCACTGATTCTGATTTTACCGGATTAAATTTTACTAGCCATTTCGTTGCCCATTGATGAATTTTTGATAGATCAGAATTTAACTGGTTTGCAGCTTCAATAGGATCATCAACAATAATATACAGGCTTGTGTCATCTGCAAACAATCTTATAGATGAGTTAATGTTTTCTACAATATCGTTAATATATAACAGAAAAAGCAGGGGGCCAAGAATAGAGCCTTGAGGGACTCCAGAGTTAACAGATGTCCAGTCAGAATTTGCACCTGGCAAAACTACTCGTTGCTTTCTGTTATGTAAATAATCCGTAAACCACTGTAGAAGACATCCAGAAATACCAGCAGACTGAAGTTTGAAAAGAAGACCTCTATGCCACACTCTATCGAAGGCTTTACTTATGTCACAAAAGATTGCCCGTACTTCTTTGCCTTCATCTAGAGCTTTACAAAAGATATTATAGACATCGACTAGTTGATTAACAGTCGAGTCTCCAGGAATAAAACCTGATTGCAGAGTTGTGATGACCTCATGATCACGAAAGAAATTGAAGACATGTTTATGCACTATTTCTTCTAATACTTTTCCGATAGTACTTAAAAGAGAGATAGGTCTATAGTTAGATACATCTGAAGGATCATCTTTTTAGCTCACCTGAGCCAGCGGCTCCGGGGGAGCTTATAGGATGGTAAGGCTCCGTCGTACGTCCGTCCGTCGTCCGTCCGTCCACAATTTCAAACAACTTCTCCTCTGAAACCGCTTGGCGGATTGTAACCAAATTTCATAGAGAGCCTCCTGGGACCTTAGGAACGAAAAGTTGTTCAAACGGTCCTGGTCACATGACCAACATGGCCGCCATGCCCATATATGGTAAAAACCTGAAAAAATCTTCTTCCCCAGAACCAATAGGTCGATGGCCTTGAAACTTAGTATTTAGCATCGGGTACACAAGTACTACCAAGATTGTTCAAATTATGACCTTGGGTTGACCTTGACCTTTTTTACGGTAAAATCAAATTTGCTCCTTATGCTTTTATATGGCAAAATGCTGCAACATAAGATATCTTGGAAACTGTTGAAGATTTTGGCCTAAAAATTGGTACATACAGTCATCTTAATGACTACATGAAGACATATGAGTACAAGAGGTCAAGGTCATACTTTGACCTTTGACCCAGAACTCTCATATTTTGACAATATCAAACAATCTCCTCAAAAACAACTAGGCCAATTGTAACCAAATTTCATATAGATCCTCCAGGGGTTGGGGGAATGAAAATTTGTTCATACGGTCCAGGTCACATGACCAACATGGCCACCACGCCCATATATGGTAAAAACCTTTAAAAATCTTCTTCTCCAGAACCAGTAGAGCGATGGCCTTGAAACTCGGTATGTAGCATTGGGTACTCAAGTACTATCAAGATTGTTCAAATTATGACCCTGGGTTGACCTTGACCTTTTGTACGGCAAGGTCAAATATCGGAAAATGCTAGAACATGAGATTTCATGGTAAGTTTTGAAGATTTTGGCCTAAAAATTGGTATATACAATCATCTTAATGAGTACATGAAGATTTGTGAGTACAAGAGGTCAAGGTCATTCTTTGACCTTTGACCCAGAAATCTCAAATTTTGACAATTTCAAACAATCTGCTCTAAAACCACTGGGCCAATTGAAACCAAATTTCATTTAGAGCCTCAAGGGGTTGAGTGAATGAAAAAAATTTCTAACGGTCCTGGACACATGACCAACATGGCTGCCATGCCCATATATGGTAAATACCTTTAAAAATCTTCTTCTCCAGAACCAATTGACCGATGGCCTTGAGACTTTGTATGTAGCATTGGGTACTTGAGTACTATATAGATTATTCAAATTATGACCTATGTTGACCTTGACCTTTTTACAGCAAGTTTAAACATGGGAAAATGGTAGAACATAAGATTTCATGGAAAGTTTTGAAGATTTGGCCTAAAAAATTGGTATATACAGTTGTCTTAATGAGTTCATGAAGAATTATGAGTACAAGAGGTCAAAGTCATTTTTTTACCTTTGATCCAAATCGCTCATATTTTGACATTTTCAACCATTTCCTCAAAAGCCAAAGGGCCAATTGTGAACACATTTCATATAGAGCCTCCAGGGGTTGATTGAATGAAAATTTGTTCAAACGGTCCAGGTCACATGACCAACTTGGCCGCCATTACCACTTATGGTATAAATCTTTAATATTTTTCTTCTCCAGAACCAATACACATATGGCCTTGAAACTTGGTAAATAGCATGGAGTACTAGAGTACCACCAACTTGACCAAGACTGTTCAAATGGTGACCTTGGGATTACCTTGACCTTTTTTGCGGCATGGTCAAATATGGGAAAATGCTAGACCATAAGATTTCATGGAAAGTTTTGAAGATTTTGGCCTAAAAATGGTATATATGGTTGTTTTAATGAGTACTTGAAGATTTATGAGGACAAGTGATCGTGGTCATTCTTTGACTTTGGACCCAAAACTCATATTTTGACAATTTCATACATGATAATTGGCCACCTTGCCAATTGTTCAGGTGAGCGATTCAGGGCCTCATGGCCCTCTTGTTTATGAATTGGTGTAACATTGGCCAGTTTCCAAATACTAGGAAGCTTACCAGTAGACAAAGAGTAATTGAAAATATCAGAAAGAGGAACAGATAATGGTTGAGCTAGCTCTTTAAGAAGTCGGTTATTAATAGAGTCTGGCCCGGCGGCTTTGCCTAACTGCAACGTTTCCAAGGTTGATTGAACTTCATCGGGTGTGACCGATATAGAATCAAGTTTATAGGTAGGTAAAGGTGGAGTTTGGGGAAGGGTTGCATTATATTCATCTATTAAAGTTTGTTCAATAAAATACTTATTTAAAATGTTTGACTTTTCAGTATCATTACAATAAATGACCCCTTCTCTATTAAGTGGAGGAATAGAAGAGGCTTGATCAGGTTTAATAAAATATTTCAGAGTTTTCCACCAGCTATTTGGATTTATTTTCGGATCTTTTAACTTTTCAGAGAGATGTTCAAGTTCCGCATTTTTAGACTTCCGAATTTTATTTGTAACATGATTCCTAATATGCTTATAATTTTCAAAGTCGGTCGTAGTATTTGTTTTATTAAATTTATCATATAATCTTTTCTTTTTCCTAATAAGACGTTTGATGTCATTAGTTAACCAAGATGGATCAGATTTTCGAATTTCGAAAAGGACAGTTCCTTTTCTTTTGCATTTAGGCCTGTGGTCCGATGCTAAAATAGCGACAAGAAATGTTAAAGCCCTCTTGAGCGTCAAGAAATTTTTGAAACCCACTTAAGCGTCAAGAAATTTTACATGACTACTTAGCATAAAGCAAAACTCTTGGATGTTAATTTCTCAAATTTATATTTGGTTCAGATTTCGGGTGACAGAAAGATGATTTTCTTTTCCTTTCATCTTTAGTCCAATGCTAAAATAGCGTCAAGAAAATCTGACGTATACTTGAGCGTGAAGAACTTTTGCATGGCCTCTATAGTATATTCATGATTCGCATTTCAGGCCCTTGAATAATATTTCCTCAAATTTAAGTTTTGTAAAGATTTTGAAAGCAAGCCTTGAAGTTGCATGTTATTTCTTAAGTTAGACCTATTATCAAACGCTAAAAAAGCGTCAAGAAAAAAAAATGAAATTCGCTGGAGCGTCAAGAACTTTTACATGACTGAATTTGTATAGATCAAGACTTCCACAGTACACACCGAGATTTGCATTAATAAAGTTTATTAATTTGGAATGTTATTTCCTCAGAATGCCATTTTTCTAAATTTTGGATGACATAAATGAGCCGCGATGCGAGAAAACCAACAAAGTGGTTGTGCGCCCAGTGCAGACTCAGATCAATCTTGGCATCCGCCCAGTCTGATTAGAGTCTTCGCTGCCCGCATGGAACTACCTTAGAACTTTAGCTAACCTTTACGCGCTTAGCGAAGAGTCTACTCAGACTTGTCGGATGCCCAGGCTGATCTGAGTCTTCGCTGGGCGCACGACCACTGTCGGGTTTCTCGTGTCGCGGCTGAATTAATTTTGATGTTCAGCAATATCAAAGCGTCAAATAAAAATGAAACCGTTATCTAGGAAAAAGTAAGACAGCAAATAAAACTTCTATTATAAAAGAAAAACCTATTTCAACTCCTCCACGAGTCTCATCAGGTGGTGGCTTTTGCAACTGCTTACCATATTGCAAAAACAGATTTCCCCACTATAGGTTTTTATTTCATTCAACAAATTAAAAGCAGAAGATTTGTGATCATTTAAATCGGCAACTGGCTCTGATGTAATACAAGCCAACTGACATTAATCAAGTTATAATTAAAAAATCACAAGTCATTGAGCCGCTCGACCGAAATGACTCAAATCTGAGTGATAGTAATTAGCTTGCGGATCTATTGATGGCACACGCCATCTAATTGTTTTCAGCTCTAAATGTTTTCAGCAAACAATCTGTGATTTATCATTCCTTTTTTTTTTGACAAAAAATAGTGCTTAGCTTCAATCTAATTCATTTTATTTATTTAAAATATTTTCTAATATTTATTATAATGGTGGTTAAGTTGTTAATATAGGGGAGAAAACTTTTCTTCTCATTACAAGATTCGCCTACCGCTTAATTTATAAAGAGGAATTCTTCATTTTTATTTTTTGCGTAAGCTGGTCCAAGAATGAATCCAATTTTTCTTCGTAGGCCGAAAACCGACTCTGCGGATGCCCAGACTGATCTGAATCACAGGATCTGAGTAGGATCTTTTTTATTTTGTCGGGGGTCATTTCTCTTGTCTTACAGAGTAGGTTATTGCACAGGCCTGTAATGATAGGTTACCATATACGTAATTTCTTGTCGCTTTCTATCATGCCGAGATTGAGTCTTGGAAGTACTTAATAAGATTTGTTTTTAAAAAAGCGTTCAAGTTATTCTACTAATACAAATTCGCGGTTTTGTTGAAAATATCTGATTGTGGTTTTCGATTCTCCATATTTTCTTGACGCTTTGTATTCTTGTCTCTGTTCCTGTGTTCTCTTTGGTATGGCGTATAAGATGATCGATCGATGCCATAGGTAATTGTGTAACTCGTTATTGAGGTTTAACGGGTATCTTACATAGAACATATCAACGATTTTCTTGACGCTTGACTGTACAATCACTGCATATCATGTGGCTTCTTGCCGGCAAGACTTATAAAGTGGAAAACATTTGAGCTGATGCATACATAAGAATTCTACTCCTATTAACTATGTGAAGGGTATCTTGTAGATGTATAAAAAGAGCTCTTTTTGGTCACAAAGAACAATAATTTAATTTGAGAGATTATTTGCTTGACGCTTGTCCATACGGTTCGGTTCCAGTTTTACATGAGGTTTCTTGCTGGTATGACTTATATGAGCTGATAAGTATTTATAAATACCACTCTTATCAGAGGTTTGTTGGGTATCAGGTAGACGTGGAAGCTATAAAGGGTCATTTTTGGCCAAAAGAAACAACCGTTTGAGCTCTACGTTTCCTTAATATTTTCTTGACGCTTGCTCGTACTGTGCGTGGTTTCTTGTCGCTTTGACTTATAGATCGGGGGCAAACCAGGCACAATAAGCGCATTTTTTAAAAGAATAATATTATTTATTTACTATTTAGCAATATCTGGTAGAAACATATATAATAAAAGTGTGATTCAACACTTCTTACTGTTGCTAGTATATGAAATATTTTCTTGACGCTAAGTCTAAAATACTGCACGCGTCGTCGGCCGGCGCGTTTGTTCCATAAAGACTCTTTTTGCCTTCTTATATATTATATGGCCCTTGAATTATATTCTGAATATAACTAATTTCATATTTTGTTGAAAAAATAACATATAAACGACAAAACATTACTTAAATATATTCTTGACGCTTCTTGACACTTCTTGTCGCTTCTTGTCACTTCTTGTCGCTTCTTGACGCTTTTTAGGGAGACCGCTTCTTCCTGTGCCGCGCGTGAGATCAAGGTGACCAGAATCAGAATCAGAATCAGAATTGTTTACTGGTGATACGTCCAAGGACAATCATTCACCAGGACCTGTGAATCAGGGAAGCTAGTCCCTACTAGCCCTTATAAGAGAAGTAAACTTAGTAACTGAATCCTCTGCACCCTCAGCAGCAGAAATAAGTGAATCTTCCAGGGAATTCCAATCTCTAATAGTCTGGGGGTAGAAACTGGACTTGTAAATGTCAGTCCCAGCCAGTGGGGTTTGAAATGCCAGGGAAAGATGATTCCTGGTACGCCTACTTGGGGGAACAAGGTCATTTATGGGTATACTGGCTGCACCCCTCAGACCTTTGTACAGCATTATGAGTCTACTATCTTTCCTTCTCTTTTTTAGGGATTCCCACTTAAGTTTCTCCAGAATGCCAGTCATACTCCCAGTTTCATATGCGTAATTTCCCGTTACAAATCTAGCTGCCCTTTTCTGCACCTTTTAAATTCATCTTGAAGAAGTATACTCTGAAGGTCCCAAACTGAACTGCCATACTCCAGGACTGGATGCACCAGTCCCTTGTATGCTGACTCTTTAACATCTTGTGGACATGCTGCCAAGTTACGTCTGAGGAAGCCGAGGGTCCTATTAGCCTTTGTGCAAATATTGCTGACATGAGTGTTCCATTTCAAATCATTGGTAATGGTTATGCCGAGATACTTGATAGTTTCTACATTATTGAGGACCGTTCCCTCTAAGGTGTAGGAAGCATTGATCTTCTTGATCCGTTTCCTTGTAATTTGCATTATGTTGCATTTGATAGGTTGAAATCTCATGCCCCAACTCCTTGCCCAACAACCTAAACGATCTATATCCTCCTGAAGTTTCACCGTGTCTTCAATATCTCTGATTACATGATAGCAAACACAGTCGTCAGCAAAAAGTCTTAATTCTGAGTCAATATTTTCTATTATATCGTGTCTTGTCTGTTTTGAAACATGGAGTTCGAGAACTGTCAAAGTCGTTCCGATGTTTTCCAGTTCAGTAAGCATTTCACAGGTTGAGGAGAAACTTAGGTAAACTGGCACTCCCTATTCTCACGGTACTTAAGATACAAGCAAACCTGACCAAATAAGGAGGACCAACAATTCAACATACTATATGTAGTTGAGCCCACTAGTATTTCATCTAAACCTCAAGGCATTTTTGTGTTTTCTACCTTCTGGTGAGTTTCATATATTATGTGTGCACATAACCAGAGTCTACTCTGGCTGCAAACCCTTAATGGGTCTTGCAGCCAGAGCAATACTGCAGTCAAAAACTCTAATTCAGCCGATCCATCGGTGGATCGGCCAAGCAAAATTCTAATTTTGGTTAGTGTTATCAGTTACCTGCGCAAAAAGATATACAGTGGCTAATTCCTTATTCATTTTTGCACCATTCTGCAGTGTTTGTCACATTTTATTCCATTTTGAACCATTATAATCTTTGATCGAATTTAATGAGGTGAAGAAAAATATCTCTTTTTGTTGATGACCTCGTTTTGATTTGACAGTTCTTGCGCTTGCCGGTGTACAGGTAAAATATCCATTATTTCAACATCACAAATCCGGACGTTTCCACTTGGACAATTCGCGTTTCGCGCTTGCATAAATAATTAGTCCCTGGCTCTCAGAGTTGAAAGGAGTAAAATGACTTTGGTAAAAACCAGCGCGTTACGACTAGGACCGAAATGACCGTACCTACGAAACGGATAAAGTGACCGATAGTATTTTTTCTTATAAACACCGGATTGACCTCAAACGATCTGTCAACAAAAACAATAATGGCGGAGATATGTTACAAATCTCGACTCCCTCTAAAAAAATTGTTATTTATCTGCTTTTAGACGGGGTATCACATTGAATTACTGTGCCGAGTCATCAAAAGGTATTTTTTGATAGGATTGCAAAGTTTACATATAACTGCAACATAATACGCAATAGAAATTCAACCAGAAACCAAGGGCATCTGTGGGAAATACAATTATTGTATTATATTATTATATTATATTAGAGTTTTCACCACTTTCGTTCCTCTGACGTCAATAAGCCGCCAATCAAAATTATAAATAGGCTTTTTCAGTCTGAGAAGGCTCGGATTAGTGTGCACAGTACTACCCAGAATCAGAATCAGAATTGTTTACTGGTGATACGTCCAAGGACAATCATTCCCCAGGACCCCAAAGTGGTTAGGCAGAAATATCGATTCCATATTCTCACGGTATATGGATATTTGCCTCAACATAAGCAAATTAAATGCAAGCATAAATATTTCCTTAATTAAAATGTTAAGTATGACCATACTTAGATCAAACAAAGCAAGAAATAACATGATCAGACAATTATTTTCTATTTTATTGCCATTTTTATCATCATTAGGTGTTCCTTGTTACCACCTTGGGTGATTTTTCACTGTTTTGGCTTTAAGAGGTCACAGAATCTTCAAAAAGAGACAGAACTGAAATCTTATGTGTTTTTATACTTTGTATTCCTGAAGCCTGAAAGGCAATATAAAAATAAGGAGACATGTGTGCTTGAGGGCTTTCATATAGCACTACCGCGAGAATATGATTGGCGCAAGAAATGGAGTTGGAGTATATATACATGTACTTAGATCGAAGTATATAGCCTTGAAGGTGGTATAAGCGTGGATATATGAACTAAATCATGTGACAGTCACATGTCAAATAATTTCTTGATATTTTCTTATGACATAATTAGACCACAACACCAGATGAATAACCTGATACAGTTTTGATGCAAAGCAATATCGTTTCAATGTTAGAAAATTCATCCACATGTTGGTGGGTGATCTATTTATAGCAAGTGTCACTGGGTTGTAAATTCGTGGATGTGTTCCGCCACATGATAAAAAATTGACACACCCACGTCAGGTCACTTGTTTATAAGTTTTATGTTGCATAGATGCTTTTGAAACTTTTTAGTCTTAAATGAATTACAGACAATCCAATCTATATCAGCTATTAATGTATAAAGGAAGTTACCCATCCATTCAAACAGGATTCATAAAGCTCTACATTGACTTTCCTACAACTAAAACATTTATAACTTTAGCGTCATAACCCTTGAACAGAATGAGTTGAATTCGCTGTAGCACTGTATGGGTATATCCGCTTGAATACAAAATGACAGTATGGACAGACTGTTTTCTCCGGAAAAAAAGTACGAGCATGGATTCTTCCTAACTCTCAAAACACAACACTTCCTCTTTATTTTCAAGAAAAAGCAGATAAGGACCCCTGGTATAATAATCAAATAAGAGAACAATTTTGCAATAAAATTTTGCAATCATACTAGGACCAACTGTTCACCAGAAGGTACAAATTCAATAAACATTGCAATGTTTTCTCACGCTGATATCCGGGATTACTTTCCAGGTATGCAAAAAAGAAATAGCAAAAGAAGGCATAAAAGCAAATGGTTAAACTGTTTTGAAAGTTTTAGTCCCTGTTTAGGCTGTAGACATTTTCTTTTGTTATGAAATAAAACCTTTATGATTGGTTAAATGTTGGAAGAATAAACACTTAGTGAAACTTCTTTTGCGCATGAATATTATGCAAATTACTAACACCCACGAATTTACAACTCCCACGATTTTACAACCTCCAACGATACTTTGATCGAAGTATAAAAATGATTGGAAATCAAAGCATGATTGCTTCTGCAAATGCAATGCAGCAGAACTGCAAAATTATATATGAACAACAGTGAAAAGTAGCCTGGCACAACCTGTTTTCGACCGCTTAAGCATTATTTTGTCTCGATTTATTTACTATCAAGTCCAATTTTTTTTATTAATGCCTTATGTGGTCCCACTGTCAAAGCGCAACAAACACGGAACAATAAAGTTTTGAGTTCCCTCCTTTGTGTCTAGCAAGGCCTTTCATTTCGAAAGTTATCAGAGGTAGGACATTCTGAAAATTCACAACCTAAATCCGACGGCTTGGGGTAAATAATTTCTGACAAAAAGAAATTGTCCTTTAACTGTTTCTGTTGCATCAGTACAACCTTACAAAAGCAAAACGCCCACAAAGTAGTTCTGGATATGAGCATGCAGCCCAACACACTATGTACTACGGGTCAATCAACAACTGCAACATTTCGTTGTTGGAGGAGATTCAGAAACGTTCCGTTATCTCAAAATAATAAAAAGACAAAGGATCAAAGTATTTTCTTCACAGACGGCGGCTCAGTTGATTGTTGTCACAAAATTTATTTATAACGGTACCTGTCAGCTACATTATAACGATTTCCACGGCGGTCACTTTGCTAGCTAGCGGTTCACAGAATGACGCCACAAATCCAGTTACCGCGCCCTTTACTGAGCGGGTTTAATACAGTTATAATTGAATCAAAGAAATCAGTTTTTCGACGGAATGTTTGATCTGACAGTTGACCGTAACAGATTTTCATTGCCTTTAGAAGGATGTTTGTTGCAGTAGATACTTTATGCGTAGTAAATATACATCAGGTACATTTCTCTGAATGAACAGTTAAATTACTGGGGGTAGGGTTTATGTTGCTGGTATACAATAATTTTTGCACTATCCAGGGAGACAAAGCAAGTGCAATTCAACACAAATGAATCTAAGGCTCACATCAGTATAAAACATAACTGTTGACGATAATGATGAGGTATTTTTTTTTAATTCTGACACATAAACAATTGTAATAAGCTGAGAAAATAAAGAAAACTGCCATAAGCACGGTAGACCAAATATTTACCTCAAAATAAATTTGTATGGTAAGCTTACAAGTCAGTTTTGTTGAGGAACAGTGGTCACAGAAAACACTTTTAATCATGAAGCTGTACAAACAATGACTGTGGTTTCAAGCACGTATAAATAGTAGACACGGAAACAAGCAGATAAATTGGTATTAAGAAAAAAGTCAAGACAACAGGCTACATCTATGCAATGCTTATTCATGGTTCAAAGTCAGCTGCCTAATTTAAGGTAGACGAATACTGAATAGAAATATTGGCGGGGCATTCAAACCATTATACCGTCTAAATAACCCAAAGAGCTATAAAACATTTGGGTAAGAAAAAAAACAATTTTCACCGTTTTGTTTTCCTAAAAAACAATATTTTGTATTTCTACATATTATTTTTAAACATTTTCCATTAAAATTCATATCTCTAGCACATGAATGCACTTTCATTTCAGCAAATCATATAATCTGTAATAATATGATATTTGAAACAAACTGATAACAAAAAATTGCAGTTTTCTTGTTAATATGTATATTTTTACATTCTTTGAAAAAATGCAAGAAAATTTAATTTCATGAAAAACGTCATGAAAAATATTATCAATCGATGGGGCATGCTTATGCGTATTATTTTAGTAAAACTTACGTCGTATGTTAAAGAATAAAACAAAAAAACAAACATTTCACCGTTTCGTTTCCTAGAAAAACAATGTTTAAGTTGAAAATATCCCCAAAACAGACTGCCCAAATTCTGCACCTGCTGCAAGCACAGCCAGTCCTTGCCCTATTATTTATTTTCCTGTTATTCGGTTCTACCATATAGTAATGTCGACAAAAATGCGCAGATGGAATGGAAACTGTGAAGATCTTGATCATTCTGGTTCCTAAGGAACAGTCTGATCTCAGTTTCCAACTGTTTGTACAGACCTATGTGCCCGAAAACTTAGGATCTTTACGGTAGATATTGTAAGTGTATATTATAACTGTATTTACTCCACAGTTAGTCGATTTGATGACGAACAATAGCTCTGTTTGTTTTTTAAACAAGCAAGAACAGAGTTCTTCAGGGATCGTCCTCCTTAAAAGGAAACAGCTGCCTAGTATGCCTGTCCCTGCTGTAAACAAAGATACCATAATATTTGCAAAATTCAGCTTATTAAGATTTTAATGAGGCAAAGTCTTAGGTGGTCGAAATTAGGCAGTGGTCGAAAATAGGTTGTGCCGGGATATAACAAACCTTTTATGATTTTGTAAAAAGTTTCAATTTCCACCTGTGCGTTTTATGCAAATTGAGGAAAATTTAAATAAATGGATATCTTTGAGATGCCCCTCAAACTGGACAGATAAAGCCACTTCTGTGTCATGATATACATATTTGCTATGCTGGGATCATCTCAAAGTTATCTGTGAACTGCAGCTACAGAAACATGTATACCAAATAAATGTGGTTTTTCACAAAGGCAACGGCAGAAAAATAAAATTTCTTTGCATTCAATTTTGATTTACATTATTATTGAAAACACAACACTTGAAATTTTGCAATTATATTCTAAATGGATTCAGTTGAAGAACCTCTCAGTCCTAATGCAATTTCTAATATGTATGAATACTTCAGTCGAAGTATATAATTAGATCGAAGTATATACTTCCATCAAGGTTTCTCATCAACCTGTTTCAAGCAAGTAAGTATTGAAAAATCAAAATCTATGGCCAAGCACCCGGAATTCGACCACACTCGGTTTTCGACGATGTGAGCAGTTCCAAGATAAGCCCGGGAGTTGCAATGGCTTAAGGTGGTGATAATCACTGATTTGGGGCAAAGACAAAAATCTGCATAAAAAACTCAAAATACCACTGATCTTTCCAAAACTTAGCAGATGCCTTCTTTATGTTGTTTCTGACAATTCAGACTCCCAAAATGCAGCATTTTTTAAAGTTAAAAATTGTTTTTATAAGGAAAGATCAAAGGGTAATTTTGTGCGCAATAATCTGAAAAAATAATATTGTTATTGAAAATATACTTAGTGCTGAGAGTTCCTTGTTGCATAATGGAGAGCGAGCTAGCAATTATTTTTTCAAACTCTTTCACACATTAGCAGGCTGAGCAGATGAAAAAAGATGAGGTCTGTGTCCAAATTCTTTTGTCAAAACACACAGGTGAAGCAGGTGAGACTATTTTAACAAGGTTGAACAATTTCATCTACACACCAATGATCATGTAAGTAATGTATTATTTATACTGTAGGTGTTACATAGGTATGCTTGCCTACCCTATATTTAATAAATGCATCCAGTGTACATTACCTTGTACGTGTTGAACATTTGAGAAAAAAGCTACCATTTTCATCTGGTCTACATTACAATTTGAGAAAGAGTTGGAATAAATAATTGCTAGCTCGCTCTTCATTATGCAATAATGCACCTTCAGAACTACCTAAATTTTCAATAACGATGTTAATTTTTTTGATTATTGCGCAGAAAATTACCCTTTGATCTTTCCTTATAAAACACTTTTTTAAGAAGCATGTACGTCTATTTTGTATTCTAAACTGTAAAGAACAACAAAAATAAGAAGTCTGCTAACTTTCAGGGAGATACGTTACTTTTTTATGGTTTTATACAGATTTTTACATTTACCATAAATCACCACCTTAATGCTACTAAAATGTAAGCCATCTGAAATCAAAATCGTCAGTAGTTGCACTCGACCAATACAACTAGAGTAGTAAACTTAGGCCCCGCCCACTTGTGCAATGGCTCCTTTTGGCAATGAACGAAATATTTTAGGTGTAGGTCACGTAAACTCAACGCGCTGCATATTTTCGGAGGAGCAAGAAATTATAAATCCATCTGCTAAAATCAGAAAAACTGTGCAATAACATAACCACATTCTCTAACCGTTCCTTTTCATTTCATGATGAATATTACGATACCGATTTTCTTTCATAAAAAACTGGGAGATGCGGTTACCAAAAATTGACAGGCCATGTGATCAAATATGGCCTCCTCTGTCAACTCCTCACAAGTTTGGAAGGAAAAGAATGCTCTGGTGTTTGGTCATTTAGAATGATAAATTGGGTTCTGGATATTCAGTGTACAGTACCGTGCCAAAAGTGAGTCAACATTTTCTTAAAACCCATAGTCTTACATGTATTTTTCAGTACGTAAGAAAATTAACTCTGTTAACTCTGCTTACAGGATTGAACTGAAAACTAAACAGTTAGAAAGCTTAATAATTATGCAACAAAAACATATTTTATTCAATTTTTTATTGACCCATATTTGAACTTCAGTATTTTAAATGCGGTTGGTCCGGACTTTTGTCCGATCTACTAGTCCGATTTTATCATTGACGTCAATGGGAAATTTGTATTTCTAAATTTTCAGCGATGTATAAATTGTTGTCTTTCAAAACCTAAAGACTCTAGACTGATGAGTAATTTTTGTATATTGCCTTGTTCACCTACCTTTCCAACAGTATATATTTTATTGTGATCTGCTGAGCAGACGCAGCTCAATTGTCTTGCACACTGACAAATACACACAAGTCAATGGAATTTTAGAAAAGTTGTTCCACTTTTGACACGGCACTGTACTTTGAAATCACAACAGACACAATTTGATCGTCGAAAACGGGGAGTGGCGGCATACATGCTTAAAACACAATTCTCACTATTTGTTTTTGAGCCTTACATTAAAATTCTAATATTTTCCCGGATTTTCATATTTTTCTTTTGCTTACCATCTGCATCATTCGGCGGACTTCTAGAGAGGGTTAAAATCCAACACCAATCATTTTTTTTTTAGGCCAAGCCAATTTTATATTTAGTTTCATGTCCTTATACTTAGGCTGAAAAATTGAAAAATGGCATCCTATTAGACTGAATAGTAACTGTGGTATGTTTTTATTTTAACAGTTTATTAATTCATATGGAAAATATCCTTAACAAACAACAAAACAAACTTGTAATGCAGATAAAGGTAACATGCTGTATAGCAGTAACCAGTGTTTTTCACGGCCCAGGAGATCCCCCTGAAGAGTTACTCTCCCCATTCAGATTTGTAAATAGTGTGATAACTTTTTTATTTGGAAGTGTGGTGGTGGGTAAAGAAAAACTATCTTACAGTTTTATTTATTTGTTTTTGGTAGTAAAATTAAGTTGGTACATGTTGAAACCAAAAAATTAGAAACCTTGGCCAAATTTAAGCACATGGCTAATTAGCATTAATATCAGCACATGCGCCCTAATGAAGTTTTGTGCACTGTCTTTCATTTACAAGATGGTGGACACATATTTGTCAAAGTGTTGAAAACATTAGAAATTGGAATCGCAGAGTCATTATTTTCATCAGAAATATGTTTGGAGAGGGATTTATTCGTCAAGTAATGGTGGATTAAATTTTGCAGCCACCATATTGTCTATTGCCTAAAACTGCTTATGACCTTAAGGTACCGAAGTTTGGTACATCAAGGATATAATACAAAGACTTCCTCTGACAAATTGTGAACAGATCTGTTGTAGTTTGCATTAGAAGTTACGAGGCACAAAAGATGTCGTTACAGAACCCAAATTGCTCTTTCTGCTTGGGGCACAATCATTGGAGAAATTAGTATGCAAAGGGATCCATTAGGGCCTAAATTAAATGTTTGTCTCCCCTGACCCGACCGACCCCCCCCCAAAAAAAAAAAAACCCCGCCATCCCATTTTTCCTGACTTTTTTGTTTTGTTTTGTATTGCCGAGCGACTTCAAAAGAAACAAGGCGAAAAGAGAAGTTCGTGAATTTTATCATGTCCTATCGTAGTTAAAACGCAAGTTATGTCCTTGTCAACTGCTTTGATCCCTGTCGAGTTAGAGATGAATTTGCACAGACCGATCATTATTCATATTCGTCAGCTTTCATATACATTTGATGTTAGCAGAAAAGACTCTGATAAGACTGCGTGGATTTGCAGGCTTATCTATGTCTGTACTCTTTGCAGATGCACCAGGTATCTTTACCGTGACACACTTGTACAAATCTGCATGTGCCACCTATAGACTGTCAGCGTCTAGGGGTGTCTTTGAAGTTTGGACTCGATCAGTGTGTTGCGACACTGAATTTACCAATGAAGTGTCTGATAGCATGCGCACCTGCAGAGACTGTTCTTGTCGAGACGGTTTAGATGAGGGGTCACAACATAAGTTTTTATCCAGAATTAACAAAAATTATCCCTAATTATCACCAAATACTCCCTCTTATCTAGGGCTCTGAATTATATAATTATCTAAAAACTACCTATCAGGAATTTGTGACTACCCATTCACCATCCCCTCGAAATTTTCTGACATGTCTGAAATACCCAGTTCAAAACTGAAATACCCAATTTAATGAAAATTGAGTGGGTAAATACTCAATTGGTCAAAATCATATTTAAGGTGCTGGGTCATGATACTTGGTACATACTTGAGGCTTTCAGATACCAGCATTTGCATTCAGATTTGACCTACCGGTATCTTTTACTGCACATTGACAATATTTCTATATACATGTATGTGCTAAAGTCATAATATGTTTGCACTTACTTATTATGAGAAAACCTCTCACTCTAGCCATCCACCTATGACCCTGACCTATATTTTCACTGACTTCATGATATTTCTCTTTACATATATGATGTTATATCATTTGTATCAGCCCCACACTAGGCATGCTGTGTTATCTTCTGACAACTCTAGTTTTAATATTAAATTTCTAATAGGGTTTCTTGAAGGTCTTTTGTACCGACATGTGCTAACAGTCTGTAGCAGAAATGGTATTTTTGTTCAGCCAAAATTTCCAGTTCCCTTGCTGTGGAGATAACAGGAATAAACTTACTGTGAAGCACACATATCATTAATATTGGAGATGATGTATCAGCCTAGAATCATGAATGATTACCACATTTAGATATTCAGACACAAATGTATGAGCAAACATTGCAGATCCTGATTTGACTGCTCCTGGGAGCAGTCTGATCAGGGTCTGCACTATTTGCCAGTAGGTCTCATAGTACATCAGCGGAAAGGAAAATGGACTGGTTCAAATTTGCAGATAGTTGGGTCACTAAAAGAAATGGTTGCATTATCCCTTTAAGGGTAACTATGGTAGTTTAAGGGTAAATGCAGTAGACTTTCCAGCTGACCAGTGTAAGGTGAATGGGTACACCCCCATGATTTTCAACCAGTTTTATAAAGGGAAACAACTTTTGTGACTTCCTGTTTGCTTCCCTAGATAAAGAAGCTCTTTCAAAAGGGGAGCAAATTCTTTCCTTTAAGGATTGATTCCTAATTAGAAGAGAGGTAAAAATGAAACTGGGAGAGTTGCTTTCCCTGAAAGTGTAGCTACCTACTCACCTTAATTCTTGCCTTTCTGTGGTAGATTGGTAGATTCTTCTGTCTTGGAAGTAGGACTAATTATCATCTTCTTTAAGTAGTAAAGTGGTATATCTGATCTCAATTATTTGCTTTTTTTGGGGGGGGGGGGGGGGGGGGGGTGTTGTCCAGTACTACTCTGCATAATCATGTTTCCCGGGAGGCTCAAGGAAATGTATATGAGCCACGACACGTGAAAACCAACAATGTGGCTAAGTGCTTAAAGGGTGACTAAGGGTATAAACTACCTCCATGCGGACAGCGAAGACTTTGATCAGACTGGGCGGATGCCCAGGCTGATCTGAGTCTGTGCTGGGCGCACAACCACATTGTTGGTTTTCTCGTGTGGGGAGGGGGTTGTCCAGTACTACTCTGCATAATCATATTTCCCGGGAGGCTCAAGGAAATGTATATGAGCCACGACACGTGAAAACCAACAATGTAGCTAAGCGCTTAAAGGGTGACTAATTGAGGGTATAAACTACCTCCATGCGGACAGCCCAGACTCAGATCAGCCTGGACAGATGCCCAGGCTGATCTGAGTCTGCGCCGGGCGCACAACCACATTGATGGTTTTCTCGTGTGTGGCTCATATGTAACTCACACCACCTGGCACCCTGAGTCTGTCCTTGTCCTTTCAGTAGAGGAGAGTTGAACTGCCATTCCTTCACATCCAGTAATCTCTGTATATGGAAGTTTCATAAGGTGTTCTGGGCCTGGCTAGGTTGTTCAAAGCATTGTTAGCTCAATGCAGTCGTTAGTCAATGGTTTGCACTGCAAAAGTTCCTCACAATTTTGTCTGCAATATTACAGGGATTTATGTACAATAGGTTTGAAATTATATTACTTTGTTAACTATTGACGTTGTTCATTTTGAACTACCGCAGGGCCCTGATTTTAAGAATGTTTACAGTTGGGGAGAGTCAGGTAACTTCGGACAGCGGGTAATTTCGGACAGTGACCTTGTTTCCTTTATATATGTCAGTTGTTTGGAACTGAAACAAAAATAACTGGCAAAACAATGAAAATCCTGATGAGACGGCTCATTATGAGCCGTCTCATCTGGATTTTCACTGATTGCAATGGTATGTCCAAATTTACCCCATGTCTGAAGTTACCCGACTCTCCCATATGTTTGTAATTTTGTTTCAGGGAGCCAGTAAGGTAATATGGAAGAAGAGACTACAAAAGGGGTACAGTGGACAGCAATTGTTCTCACCTGTCCTACAAAGGAATGGGCTCACATACTTCGGGAAGGTATCACCTTGCATTTAATTATTTGAGGAGAAAAAAAAGACTTGTATTAATAAGACGTATTTTAGATACACTGCAGTTCAACCCTTTTAAAACTGAAAACTTTGGGGACATATGCAAACAGTGCAGACCCAGTTCAGATGCAGCTAAATGCTGCATCTGAGCAGGGTTTACACTGTTTGCTTACAGAAATGTCTATGCAAAATACTTTAAATAAGAAAATATTCACAAGAGACCTTTTAAAACAGAAATAGACTCATCCAGATGATTACGGATGGACAAGTCCACTGTTTTAAAAAAGGGTTGATTAGCATTTCACAATTCTAGTCTGTAAGCACATACAGGATATGTCCTTGAAATCACAGTAAAAATATTAACTATGAAATTTGTTGATCCCAAATTATCAGAACTTTTCTCAAGCATTTTTTTTTAAATAGTTTAGTTCAGTGTTGCATATGTTGTTCTTAGTATTGCCAGCTAGAGCATTGTCACATTGACATTAACCCTTAATGTGCCAAAAAGCAGACGACAAAATTTACGTCTGCAGAATTTAAAAAAATGTCTCGTCCAAGCAATATCATATTGAGAATTCGAACACTAGAGGGCATGCAGTGTAGATTCAGATGAGGTGGCTCATGATGAGCCACCTCATCTGGATCTACACTGTTTGCAAATTCAACAATTTTGATAATTGGCGCTTTAAGGGCTAACATGTGGTGCAATTTTTCTGTGCCTTCTTCATCAGTCAATCCAGTTGCCCACATTTATGTTGACTTGTGTTCAAGTCAATCAAATAACATATCCATACTTGATTTAAATGCAAAGCAGTCCATTGACGAAGTTGTTTAGGTAATTGTCCCTGTACACAAAATTTTTGACTGTTTAACTTTCCATAGATCTAGGTAAATGTTTCAAATGGCCTTGTGTATGTAGGGGCAGTGGTTGTAAGAAGCCACCATATCTTGGGCACAGTGTATGAAACATGAAGCCATTCCCTCTCCTTACAAAGTTATAAACATGGATATGTTAAAGATATTAACAGTAGCAGTTTATCAATATTTTTCTAATATTAATTCTCTTGGTACCTCATCCACTTATATCTCAAAGTGTTCTCTTACATCTAAGAATACAGTTCAGACACATTTCCTATTTTGGGGGGATTTCAACTCCAGATACTTCAAACTACTGGTATTTTGAAGTGAATTTTCTCAGATCAAAAAATTTACTTCTGAGATGTCGGTAGTTTGAGATAAACTTCAGCTTTGAGTTATTGAGCAGTGACTGTATTGGAGAAATGATAAACTGCGAAAAAAATGCAATTTTTATTCTGTATTCTGTTTTGATTTGATTGTAGGGGAGAGTCGGGTAACTTCGGACAGTGGGGAAATTCGGACAGTGACATTTTTTCCTTTATATGTCAGTTGTCTGGAACTATAAAACAATACAATAACTGGCCAAACAGTGAAAATCCTGATGAGACGGCTCATTATGAGCCGTCTCATCTGGATTTTCACTGTTTGCAATGGTATTGCAATGCTATGTCCGAATTTACCCGCCTGTCCGAAGTTACCCGACTCTCCCCTATGTATTCTTAATGTGATTCTTTCACCAGAGTTAGAAATCCTACAGAAGAAGGGCTATATTGACAAGAGTGTCTTCCTGTTGGTTGTAGAGGACCCTAAGGAGGGATCTGGCAGTGGGGGAGCTACCATCAATGCCCTTCTCACAGTTGCGGAGTATATTAGTGCTCAGAGAGGGTACTCAGTAAGTCAGTTTGTTTGCAGTTTAACAGGATTCAAACAAAAGCATTTAAAATGATGTTAGCATTACAGCTTGTGGCTACACATGTTTTTCAGCATCAGAGAATGTGGTAGTATCCACAGGGTATAATCGATTCTGCTAATTTTTGCCTCCTGCAGAGACTGTACATCATATTTGGCTTCCGCCCAGACTGTCCGCAATCTCTTGCTTCCTGCCGAGACTTCTGTACATGATAAATGGCTTCCTGCCAAGACTGTCCGCGTGATTTTGCTTCCTGCCGAGGCTCTCGGCAGGAAGCAGAGTCACACGGACAGTCTCGGCAGGAAGCCATTTTTCGAGGACAGTAGTCTCTGCAGGAAGCAAAAGTTCGCAGACAGTCTCGGCAGAAGCCGGATATGATGTACAGTCTCTGCAGGAAGCGAAAATTGGCGGAATCGATTATACCCTGTGGTATCATGGGATGCATTTCATAACAGGTTGACGGTTGACTAGTAGACTGTAAAACAAACTTATTCTGCATGAACTTTTGTGAGTTCCACAACATTTTCAAGGGCTTCTATGCTTCAGCAAAAATGGACTGCAAATCACCTCTTGCATTGATCACACTCCCTACTAGAGAAATTGATGATTGCACTTAAAATTTATCTCATTGGTAAGACAGATACAGATATTTATCCATTTTGCCCATGTTAAGGATGCTTAAAGCTTGGCTTACTGTTGTTTCACTGAAACTCATTCAAATAACTCCTCATAAGGGTATACCGGATTACTATAACAATATTTTTTCTTTCTTTTACAAGAGTTTTTTCTGTCTCTGCGAAAGTGTAAGTTATAGCCCCATATTAGCATCACATCTTCGAGGCAGCTCTAATTTGGTTATTCTTGATAAAAGTAACTGCATCAAGATTGTGAAAAGATCTGGCGGAGGATAGGTGGACTTACTGTGTTTGCAGTAGTTGCGAGCGGGCGCTGTTTGGAAATTTTTTCACTCGTCCATCTTTTCTCTTTTTTTTCTCCCGCTCTCTGGGAGACCGCCCGATATAGACTGAAAAACTATCTCAAAGGGCCATTAAACCCAAAACAACCAACCAAGATTGATATGAACAGGAATAAGCAGTTGCTGGTTGAGTTAGACGACATGGGCTGATGTTAGTGAAACTCTGTCTTGCCTCTGCTGATTTTCATCTGTTTAGAGTTTACAATAAGCCAGACTTTTTAGCTCGCCTGAGCACGAAGTGCTCAGGGTGAGCTTTTGGGATACCCTGATGTCCGTCGTCCGTCGTACGTCCGGACGTCCGGACGGACGTCCGTCAACTTTTGCTTGTGTACACTCTAGCGGGCACAGTTTTGATCCAATCTTTCTGAAACTTTGTCAGAATGTTTATCTCCATAAAATCTAGGCCAAGTTCGAAACTGGGTCATGTCGGGTCAAAAACTAGGTCACTAGGTCAAATCTTAGAAAAACCTTGTGTACACTCTAGAAGGCACAGTTTTCATCCAAAGTTCATGAAACTTTGTCAGAATGTTTATCTTTATAATATCTAGGACAAGTTCGAAACTGGGTCACGTCGGGTCAAAAACTAGGTCACTAGGTCAAATCTTAGAAAAACCTTGTGTACGCTCTAGAAGGCACAGTTTTCATCCAAAGTTCATGAAACTTTGTCAGAATGTTTATCCTCATAATATCTAGGACAAGTTCGAAACTGGGTCACGTCGGGTCAAAAACTAGGTCACTAGGTCAAATCATAGAAAAACCTTGTGTACGCTCTAGAGGACACAGTTTTGATCCAATCTATATGAAACATTGTCAGAATATATATCTCCATAAACTCTAGGCCAAGTTCAAAACTGGGTCATGTCGGGTCAAAAACTAGGTCACTAGGTCAAATCTTAGAAAAACCTTGTGTACACTCTAGAAGGCACAGTTTTCATCCAAAGTTCATGAAACTTTGTCAGAATGTTTATCTTTATAATATCTAGGACAAGTTCGAAACTGGGTCACGTCGGGTCAAAAACTAGGTCACTAGGTCAAATCTTAGAAAAACCTTGTGTATGCTCTAGAAGGCACAGTTTTCATCCAAAGTTCATGAAACTTAGTCAGAATGTTTATACTCATAATATCTAGGACAAGTTTGAAACTGGGTCACGTCGGGTCAAAAACTAGGTCACTAGGTCAAATCATAGAAAAACCTTGTGTACACTCTAGAGGACACAGTTTTGATCCAATCTATATGAAACATTGTCAGAATATATATCTCCATAAACTCTAGGCCAAGTTTGAAACTGGGTCATGTAGGGTCAAAAACTAGGTCACTAGGTCAAATCTTAGAAAAACCTTGTGTACACTCTAGAAGGCACAGTTTTCATCCAAAGTTCATGAAACTATGTCAGAATGTTTATCTTTATAATATCTAGGACAAGTACGAAACTGGGTCATGTTGGGTCAAAAACTAGGTCACTAGGTCAAATCATAGAAAAACATTGTGTACGCTCTAGAGGACACAGTTTTGAACCAATCTTTATAAAACATTGTCAGAATGTTTATCTCCATAAACTCTAGGCCAAGTTCGAAATTGGGTCATGTCGGGTCAAAAACTAGGTCACTAGGTCAAATCTTAGAAAAACCTTGTGTACGCTCTAGAAGGCACAGTTTTGATCCAAAGTTCATGAAACTTTATCAGAATGTTTACCCTCATAATATGAAGGATGAATTTGAAACTGGGTCATGTAGGGTCAAAAACTAGGTCACTTGGTCAAATCATAGAAAAACCGTGAGTATGCTCTAGAGGACACAGTTTTGATCCAATCTTTATGAAACTTTTCAGAATGTTTATCTCCATAAACTCTATGCCAAGTTTGAAAGTAGGTCATGTCAGGTCAAAAACTAGGTCACTAGGTCAAATCTTAGAAAAACCTCGTGTACGCACTAGAAGGAACAGTTTTGATCCAATCTTCATGAAACTATGTCAAAATGTTTATTGTCCATATATATATGCCCCTTATGAAACTGAGTCACGTCAGATCAGAAACTAGGTCACTAGGTCAAATCTAAGAAAAACTTTGTGTACACCCTAGAGGGCACAGTTTTGATCCAATCTTCATGAAACTCTGTCAGAATGTTTACCTTTATGAAATCTAGGTAAGTTTGAAACTGGTTTGTGTCGGATCAAAAACTAGGTCACTAGGTCAAATATAAGAACGACCTTGTATACGCTCCAGAGGGCACAGTTTTGATCCAATCTCAATGAAACTTTGTCAGAATGTTTATTCTTACAATATCCGGTTTGAAACTGGGTCATGTCGGGTCAAAAGCTAGGTCACTAGGTCAAATCTAAATTAAGTTATGTTGCAAGAATCAGAACTAACATTGCAATGATGCCAGCCACAAACTCCTTGGAATACATTAGTTTCACCACAGTGAGATAATGATGCTACCATTCTATCATCTGTGTTTGCCTAGTTAAGTCTAGTTCAAATCCATCAAAGGAACTCAACATGAACGGGAACTTTTCGGAGAAGCGACTCTGCCATTTTCAGCTCTCCTGATCGAGCCTTACAGTATTGGTGTTAGCTGCCTCTTTCATCCATCCATAAACATTTTCAAACATCTCTGAAACCACTGGGCAGATCAAATTTCATATGGAGCCTGCACATGGGTCAAAGGATTGAAAGTTCTTCAAATGATCTTGGTCACATGACCAAGGTGGCCGCCATTCCCATGTATGGTAAAAACTCTTATAAATCTTCACCAGAGCCAGTGAACTGATTAATGCTCAGGTGAGCGCTTCAGGGCCACCATGGCCCTCTTGTTTTTATAAAAAATTTATATACTCTTCGTATTTTTGTAAAACGACACATAGTTTGGAACTGTAATAGAAATGTCTGAAGGAGCCAGCACTAATAAAATATCACACAATATTTTATGGATAAAAAAATATATGTATCCAATTTATTTGCAAATCATTCTGTGAAAAACAGATTCTTATGTGGTTTTAAGATACATTTTCATTTTTGTGTATTTTAGGTTCTGAATGCAGATGTCCTTCTAGATTCTAAAATTCTTATATTGCATCATGTAAGTACACAGTTAACGTTAGTTAACGAGACATTAAAATTTCAAACCTTATCTCAAATATGCCAATATTTTTTGTTGAAAAAATGTGAGAAGCTTTTGCATAAAAGCTTCTCACATTTTTTCAACAAAAAATATCAGTGCATTTGGTAATAAAGTCGTAAAACACTTATCGAATTGACCTCCTAAGGAGCTCGTTAGACCACAGGCGCTTGAAGTTCTGTCAGAAAAGTCCAAAAAAGAACATAATTACTGACCTATAATAGATCCATTACCAATGGACACTATGTGGCTTTATCATAATGGGTGGGGTAATATGTTGACATTTTTGAGTACAGAACTTCAAGCGCCTATGGTTAGACTAACGATGCTTTGAGCAACTGGGCTCTGATGTTTCAGCCAGCTGTCATACAGTTGGCGAAGGAGAAAAAATGCTTATTTCTCTTTCATTGAAATACAGCACTGAAATCTCACTGGCAGAAATATACTGAATTGTTGGGAAAGCACTGTAAAAAATTTTTTTTTTGGACAGTAAGTCGTAGCAAACAGTGCAGACCAAGATCAGAGTGTTCCTGAAGGAACAATCTGATCAGGTTCTACACATTTGCCAATTCATTCGCATTTTTAGGCATATTACTGCATTGTAAAACCAAACTGTTCAATTTGTATGGCAGGTAATGGTAATTATTTTAGGTGTCTCAATTTTTAGAATTTTTACGGTTATATGCTGACTGTCTTTGTATAAAACATTTTGCATATAAAGTTTGAAAATAATATAAGCATGAAGATTGTCTTAGTCATAAATGTTGTATAAAGTTTACATATTTGCATTATAGGGTCGTTCATATGCCTATGATTCATGTGGAAGAGCATTCACAATATTACCAGCAAAGCACAACTCCTCAGAATATGATGGTCTGGTCACTATGCTGGATGTGATTATCAAAGTTATCACGGAAAAGGTAAGAAGATATTGAGAATGCAAATCTTCAGATGCCTCACTTAGGCAGTCTTGACATGGGGCAATAGCAAAGGTTTTTTAGGCAAATAAATAGATAAAAGACAGTTATTTCATGCCTTTTTAGACAATAATTAAACTGGATGGTTGTGGGGGTGGGGGAAGGGAGCAAGGGTTTGGTTATTTTGACTGTTGGTTGAGGTGTATGAGGAGATGGCATTCATTAAGAATTGCATTGCAAAAGCTCCTAACTTTTTTTTTGGCAAAAAATTGGCAATGTGTTTTTGCTCACTATACATTTGAAAATTTAATGGCTGGTTAACCGATGACTTCGTTAGTTTTGAATAACCAAGCACTGATAGGAGCCCTGGTAGCTCAGTGGGTTAAGCGCTGGCCTACTGATCTAGCGGACCAGGTTCAAGTCCCGCTTGAGGCGAGAATCGTTCCTACCTTAAACGGGGTTCCATTGCACACAGCCTTTCATTTTCATCCTCCCATCGTCCTGATATAACTACGAAAAGGACGTAAAATCACAAGTCATCCATCCGAGCACTGATCGTTGTGATTGTCTAAAAGACTGGTGCTGTATTTTCAGATTGCTGTAAAAGCAGCCCCAGGTGTGTGGGTAAGCAGCACTGACATGATCCTCACAATACCACATGATACTGGTAAGTTAGTAGTAGAAAGTCGGGAAAATTAGACAACTTTTCAATCACAAAAATACCATTTTCATTTCTGATTATTCTAAATGGGTAAATATGTGCTCTTGTGTGGCCAGGATAGGGTTGATGTCAAGGCAGAGCTCATAGCCAGAAAAGAAGTCTAACATATCAATTCTATTAGATGTCACGGGGGTGTTGCAAATGTAATGGGGGTGTTGCATTTCACGAAAGGGGGGCTTTATTTAGAGCTTAAAACGAAGTAAATTAGCCACTGCCAAATACTGCTTAAAACAGTATTAAGATGAATGGGTATACTTGCAGAGAAAGTAACCCATCTTTTTTGGCCTCTCTTCTTTATAGGGGTCAACTCTAGAAGCAAATTCTTTCTTTTAAAAGTTGACAACATTTCAGAGTTACCTCATCCAGAGAAGCAAACTGGAACTCATGCAAGTTAATATAACATTATTTTCCAAAAAGAGGGAAAGAGGGGGGGGGGGGATTAGAGCAGGGGCATTTATAAGGATTAATACTGTATATTCTTGAAATTATTCTTTTATATGTGGGAGAAATATGTGCTCTTTTCACTTGGAATAAACATACCTGTTGTACATAGGTAGAGTTTACATGTATCTTATTAAACAACTGTAGCTGGGTCCAACTGCACGGGTTATGATAAGACTCCAGCTACAGTCAACTCCTGAAATCTCAAAGTCAAAATTAATCTTAAACTACAGAGATCTCAAAGTAAGTTTTCTGGTTCCAGAAAATTTACTTTTAGATACCAGTAGTTTGAGATAACAGGAGTTGAAATGCAAAGAAAAATAGGAGATGTGTTTAAATTAAATTATTTGATATAAGAGCGTTCCTTTAGATATCAGTGTTTGAGATAACGGGAGTCAGCTGTATAATTTTATAAATTCTCAGTAATAATCAGATAAAGGTACACAATTAGCATAGTTTTCACGTCATAAAGATGAAAACTGTGAGACAAAAACTGCGTTTTGTAGCTTAAAGTCATTTAGCAAATTGTTTCTACTTTCATAAGCATAGCAGTGTCAACATTGTAACACTGTTGACAATACTGTCTGTAAAGTTTCATGAAAATACTCATTATGTGACATGATATACTTTATGAATCCTATAAAACACCACAGGGTTGTTGCATTTTTCGAAAGGGAGCGTAAATTAGTCTAAAAGTGTAGTAAATCAGCCACTGCCAAAATACCTCTAATAAGCAGTATTAAGGTAAGAGCAAATTCTTCCCATAAAGAGTAGACCCTATTTAAAAGATCAACCTCATCCAGAGAAGCAACAAGAACTCATGCAAGTTAATATAACATTATTCTTGGGAAAGTGTCAGGGGGCATTTATTAGAGTAGGGGCATTTATTAGGTTTATTAATACAGTAATTGTTGAAGTATGAACAACACTGTCTATAACAAAATACAGATCTTGCAGTTAAGGTGTCTGTTTATACCTCCATGTTTTTCTGCCAATTTTGCTAAGGCAAACAACTTTTATGACTTCCTGTTTGTTTTCCTGGCTGATGAAACCCTTCCAAAATGGGGTATACATGTACTTTTAAAGAAATGAATTTGATCTTAGGAGAGCACATTCTTTCCTTTTAAGAGTTGACCTCCATTTAGAATAGAGGCTAGAATGAAAATGACAAGTTTTTTTTTCTCCTGAAAGTGTAATCATTTATTTTTTCATATGACGTCGCTGTTATTCAGTGGATAACGTCATGTCATAAAAATCCTGTGACCACACATGTAATAACACTTTGGCGCATGCACGTAACGTCATTGACTATATCCATGTCAACAATGGGTTTTCTTATTGAAATAATGTTGAGTTTGAAGGCGTAAAAATCCTATTTTAAAGGGCCATATGATAAACAGAATATTACACTCTTGGTCATTTCATATGAAATTAATGAAACTCGCTGAAGACTTGTTTCATAAATTTCATATGAAATGACCACTCATGTATGATCCTCCATATAAATATTTCCAGATATCTCTTGGGTGACCTGTGATGCTTGTGCAATAACTGTTCCTGCTCTTCCAAGCTACTGCAGACACCATGGAGTTTATAAACTGGATAAGCAGGTAAATTAAAGTCCATATTCCTGATTTCTCCCATCCTGCTCCCCATTAGATGTGCTTTGGGATAACAACAAACCCTTGTGCAAGGTTGTTTGGACAGGATAGATTCTTTTCCCCAGTGGTGCAATCCAGAGCTCCTGATAACGGGATGTATTGAGGATATTTCAAAGATGAATTTTTCTTATTTCTCATTGAAACCATATGGCATGACCAGTCATTAGAACCGTCTCGGTGAGGCGGTTCTAATTAGGGGTCACAATGTATGTTTTTTTTTGAAAAAAAATAGGAAAATTATCCTTAAATTATCCTGTTTACCCCTTCTTATCTGGAGCTCTGGGCCAAGCAAAGTCCATCCCTGTCCACTCCTAAATGTTGTCTTTGCACCTCTTTTTCTGTCTATATCTTTTTTAGCTCACCTGAGCCGAAGGCTCAGAGGTCAGCTTATAGGATGGGAGTCGAGCCATCGTCCGTCTGTCCGTGCGTTGGTGGGTGTGTCAACACTTTCAAACATAAATATCTCAGAGACCAGTGGGCCGATCGCAATCAAATTTTATCTGAAGCATCATTGGGGTGGGGGAAAGGCTGCATTAGGTTTTGGTGCAGATCAGCTCAGAACTCTGGTTTCCATGGCAACAGATAACCCCCATAGGGCTATAATGGGAAAAATGGCGCCATCACGTTTTCTCGACTGTTTTTAATTAGATCCTTATCATACTTGCAGGTAATGATGACATACATAAGAGCTTGGATGAGTTCGAAATTTGGCTGGATTCGAGCTCAGACTACGGAGTTAGCTGCCCTTGAGCGTTTGAAAAAATCCCATAGTGTTATAATGGAGAAAACAACGTCGTCACATTTTCTCCGCTATTTTTCATCAGATCCTTTTCATACTTGCAGGTAATGAGGATATGCATAAAAGCTTGGATTAGATTGAATTTCGGCTAGATCCCACCACTGACTATGGAGTTACCTGCCTTTGAGCGTCCAAAAAATCAATGTCACCACTTTTTCTTGGTTTCTACTGATCTGATCCTTTTCAAACTTGCAGGTAATGAGGAAATGCATAATATCTTAAACAAGTTCAAATTTTGGCCAGTTCAGGCCAACCACTACAAAGTTAGCTGCCCTTGAGCATCGGAAAAAATTCCCATTGACTTATAATGGTGAAAAGAACTTCATAAATATCTCAGAGACCAGTGGGCTGATCGCAATCAAATTTTATCTGAAGCATCATTGAGGTGGGGGAAAGGCTGCATTAGGTTTTGGTGCAGATCGGCTCAGAACTCTGGTTTCCATGGCAACAGATAGCCCCCATAGGGTTATAATGGGGAAAATGGTGTCATCACGTTTTCTCGACTGTTTTTGATTAGATCCTTATCATACTTGCAGGTAATGATGACATACATAAGAGCTTGGATGAATTCGAAATTTGGCCGGATTCGAGTACAGACTACGGAGTTAGCTGCCCTTGAGCGTTTGAAAAAAATCCCATAGTGTTATAATGGAGAAAACAACGTCATCACATTTTCTCCGCTATTTTTCATCGGATCCTTTTCATACTTGCAGGTAATGAGGATATGCATAAAAGCTTGGATTAGTTTGAATTTCGGCTAGATCCCACCACTGACTATTGAGTTACCTGCCTTTGAGCGTCCAAAAAATCAATGTCACAACTTTTTCTTGGTTTCTACTGATCCAATCCTTTTCAGACTTGCAGATCATGAGGAAAATGGATAATATCTTAAACAAGTTCAAGTCCAGTGAGATGAAATTTGGCTGCTGGTGAAAGGTTATAGTACAAGCTGACAGCTCAGTCTATTGTGCTCTTGATCGGATACTTTTTAAACTTGCATATATTAAATGAGGGCATACATAATGTATTGGATGAGTTTAATTTTCAGCCTGATTGGACCACTGACTGTGGAGTTAGCTGCCCTTGAGCATCTTAAATATCCTTATAGGTTTACAATGTCTCTCAGGTGAGCAATTGTTGCCCTTTGGGCTACTTGTTCTGTGCACCTTTTTTCTGTTTCCTTTCACAATGGCCTGTAGAATTGTCTTTGCTAAGATCTTGAGATGTGACTAAACAACCATAGTTTCTGTTTCTTCCAAGGCTGCTTGGGTCTTTCTGCAAATTTTCTTGTTAGTCATGCAGTCCTCATATAGGATGTTCAGTAACATTCAAAGATATGTTACAGCCTTTTGTTATTTTTTCTACACAGATGCATTTCTATCATTTACAGATATGTCCCTTTGAAACAGTTTGTAAAATACAGATAATTTTAATCATCATATGCTCATGATTGATTTTCCAACACCTTTGCTTGTATGTCTGAGGTTTGATTTAGAGATGTCAAAAAATGGAATAGTGGTTATCCATGAATCAGATTTTTTATGTCACAGAGGCAAGGTGGGTATTGGATCTCTATGGAATAGATTGTGGATGTCTAGTGATCAAAATGTGCTTGTCCATGAATTGGGTTATGGACCCACAAATATTATCCAGTAATCAGTTCATGTTTAGTCATTTGCCATACAGCAGAGTTCTAGATAAGAGGGGGTATTGAAGATAATTCAAAGATAATTTTTCTTATTTCTCATCAAAACCATATAGTGTGGCTCCTCATTAGAACTGTCTCAATGAGATGGTTCTAATGAGGGGTTACAATGTATGTTTTCATGGAAAAATAAGGAAAAGTATCCTTAAATTATCCCTGTTACCCCTTCTTATCTGGAGCTCTGAATTACAGTGCAATGTACATGTTTACAGTGCAATGTACACAGTGTTTTGATGTCATGACAGTGTTTTAAGTTTTCTGTCAGAGCATGTTTTACCATGCTCATCTTATTATGCCTGACATGTCTGATATGCCTGTAAATATTGTACAAATTGTATATGGGTCAAATAAGGACCCATGGAAGAGTGGATTTTGTCCATCTATGTTTTTCTTGTTAAAATCATTATTTGTACATGATGTTTTCACTTTATACTTTTTTTTACACGTTTACTGCATTTAATCACTATTTCAAGTACTTTATACATTTAGGGGATAACTATCTTGAAAATTGTCATTTGGGGAGGTAAATCATCAGTTTTATGGTAGGAAATTTCGTTTTAAGGTGACGCGCCAGCGGAGCCGTAAAATGCGACCATAAAACCTATGATTTACCTCCCCAAATGACAATTTTCAATACAGTTATCCCCATTCTAATGCACTTTTCCACATTTTCACCTTTCATAATGTAATAGTTTATAGTTTGCACCCATTTCAAGCGCTATCAGTAACGTAAAACCAAATGTCAACCAATGAGAAGCGACATTGCTTAATGACGTCGGGTTTGCGACAGTATATCGCAGAATATACTGTCGCAAAGTTTTGACATTATCAAATCAGACATCACATTATATTTGTAAGTGCATTAGAATAGTCAGTAAAAAATACACAAAATGTTTACCTTTTTTCTCATTGTACAGGGCTATATAGAAGACATTTTATACAAAGAGAGTATAGAGAATCTTGGAGCTTGTGAAAGGCCTGATGGTACTGTTCCTATTGTAAGTACTTAACAGTTTTTTCAAGGCTCAGGGGAGAGTCGGGTAACTTCAAACATGGGGGTAAATTCGGACATACCATTGCAAACAGTGAAAATCCAGATGAGATGCCTCCTAATGAGCCGTCTCATCAGGATTTTAACTGTTTGGCCAGTTATATTTGTTTTAATTCCAAACAACTGACACATACAGGAAACAATGTCACTGTCCGAAATTACCCGCTGTCCTAAGTTACCCGACTCTCCCCTATAAATAAATAAATTAATATGCATGATATTTTCACATGAGCAGGGATATTTCTGTAGTGTATACTACATATATAGGCATCTAGACTTGGAAGAAAAATTGTCTTATATAGCAAATGTCACATAACAGTTCAAATTTGTTGTTTCTTGTTGGCATTCCTCAAGTGAAACTATTAATAGTGTTAGCTGTAGCTCCATACATTAGTAATCCCAGGACTGGGCCCTTGTTTGGGGCCAGTGCTATGCCCTCTGGTAGGACTTGGGTCAAGGCATAGACTTGAAAATGCACACATTATCCATGAAAGTTTTAAGTGCATAAATGAACAGTGAATACTCAGATGAGTTTTTGCAGCCAAGCTTTAACTATTTTCCACCAATTTCTCAGAACCCATGGTGCTTTCAACAAGAAGGGCTGGTATTAGACCATTAATTGTTTGATGCATTGTGTATGTTGCCACTATTGTTTGTTTCTTAGTCTTATTAATGCAGATCTATTTTCCTACCACAGGTTTGTGGCCTTGTGTATTTCTCCAGATTTGTAGCTGAGAAGTTGTTGTCATTTTATTCCAAACCACCTCTTGATGCTTGTACATATTTTGGAGTAGACAGTGGACAACCCCCTATTCAAGTTAGTTACATTTCACATACTTGAGCCGCAACACGACAAAACAAACAAAGTGGCATTTGCATCCAGCAAAGACTCAGATCAGCCTGGGCATCTGCCAAGTCTGATCAGATTCTTCGCTAAGTGCTTACAGGGTAGCTAAGGGTTTGCTGGGCGCACATGCCACTTTGTTAGTTTTCTTGTGTCGTGGCTCACTTTGTCTTTATGGTGTATGGGCACACCGCCACATTTTCTAGCAATTTTAGCTGGCCTGGACAAAGTCCAAGAAGAGCTGTTGCACTACCCCGGTATCGGCATCCACATTTACTTTAAAGTTTTTTTAAGAGCTTATATTTTCCAAACAATTTGATGGGTTTGTAGGTCCAAAGTTTCTTTCACCACTCCCCCATCCCCCACCCTGCCTATGATCTTTAAGTTAAGGTCACAGACTTTTGAATTTTGCATCAAAGTCTTTAAGAGCTCATATTTTCCAAACCAGATGATTGATTTGGCTCATATTTGGTGGGGTGATACATATAGGTCCAAAGTTTTGTTCAGTAATATCCCCGTCCTAGGCCCATGACAAGTCAAGGTCACACACTTTGAAATTTTACATCAAAGTTTTATGTTGAGTATTTTAAGAGGTTATAAGGGTATAATTGTCAAACCAGCAGATGGGTTTGGTTTATATTAGGCATGATAGATAGCAGGTCCAAAGTTTCATTAAGCAATACCCTGCCCAGGCCCATGATCTAAAGGTCAAGGTCACTGACTTAGCACTGCCATCCCCTGCAAATGATTAACCTTTAAACGGACACCTTTCGATGTGAGCTGTACTGTCTGCTGACAGCTCTAATTGCAAAAGGGGACAATTTTTTTGACTTTCTGTTGCTTCTATGGTGGACAAAGTCCTTCCAAGAAAGGGTCAGCTCTTAAAGGAAAAATTTACTGCAAGAGGCTCAATTTTTTCCTTTAGAATTTCACCCATATTTAAAAGAGAAGCAAAACAAAAGTGGTAGAGTTTCTGCCCAAGAAAGTATACACATTTATCTAAATCAACATTAAACTTGCTGTTTGTTCTAATAACGGAGCTGCTGCACATGAATTGGAATAGATCATGCATGAATGAGGGTGCATTATGCAAGAAACTGCAGACAGGGTAGACCCAGATTAAACTGCTCGTTTTTCATCTCTGGCAGCTTTCGAAGTTTTTGGAAGCTGCATATATGAATTTTTCACATAGTTCATTTTTTCTTTCAAGTGTATTGTTAAAGGTAGTAATATTCAAATGTGATTTACTTCTATATCTGTTTGAAATTTTAAAATACCCCAAACTTCAGTATCAACTAAAGTTGACTTAACTTTAGCTTATATGTTCTTGAGTCTAAGAGATTAATAAAATTAAGTTTTGTCAAAGTACATATCTGTTTATCAAAGTACATTGTTCCTTTCTAGCTCTAGGTGCAAAATATGTTTTTATGACAAATACAGTCAACTTTCGAGATCTCAAAGTCATAGTTCATCCAAAACTACTGATATCTCAAAGTAAATTTTCTGGTTCCAGAAAATTTACTTTGAGGTATTAGTAGTTTGAGATAAAAGGAGCTGAAAGGTGAATAAAAATAGGGAAGGTGTATTCTTTGATATGAGGGTACTTTGAGATATCAGTATTTGAGATATCGAGAGTATACTGTATTTGCATTTGCAGGATAATTATAATCTGAGCTGGTCATATTTCAGCTGTCACTGTTCTTTGATGTTATGTTGGCGATGTGTCCTGGAGTTAATGAGCGAGACTTCAGATCAGGTCAGAGAAGCGGGACCTATGGTAAAGACACAGTCAGTATGGGTGATATCAAGATGATGAGACAGGCTAGGACTATACTGTGGAAAGATCTTCACGAGTTTAGGATCAGAGCATGTAAGACTGACTTTTTCTATGGGTCCTTTTACCCTAAAGTGCTTAAATATTTGGACGTCTTAAAACCATTAATTTTCCAAGTGGAAAATTAATGGTGTAAGGTGTCCCAATACTTAAGCACAGTAGGCTATATGTTTAGATAAATATAGGCTCCTTTATAAGAACACATGTCTCTGTGTATATATTTGAATCATGCACATGAGGAGTCTGGTCAGGATATGATAAGTTCATGTTTTTAAAATTTTTCTTCAGGTGAATTTTCTCCCATTTTACATAGAAAAACAACTTGAGCCGCGACACGACAAAACCAACAATGTGGTTGTGCGCCCAGCACAGACTCAGATCAGCCTGGGCTTCCACCCAGTCTGATCAGAGTCTTCGCTGTCCGCATGGGCATAGCTTGGACCCTTAGCTACGCTTTGAACACTTAACGAAGAGTCTGATCAAACTGGGCGGATGGCCAGCCTGGTCTGAGTCTGTGCTGGGCTCACAACATTGTTGGTTTTCTCGCGTCGAGGCTCACTTTGTTTCTTCCTATGCATCCATAGAGGAAGAAGCCCTTCCATAAAGGGGCATACTCTTAAAGGAAAGAATTTGATCCAAGGTTACCAAATCTTTACTGTTAGAGTTGATCAAAGGAGGGGCATGGGAGAATATGCAAATTTCTTCCTTTAAGTACATGATGATCCCATTGAGTAGGGAGGCAGAAAGAAAACAGTTGAATTGCTTCTTTGGAAACTGTATGCACTTGTCTTAAAATCTCAATTATTATCCAGACAAACTGTGCATTTCTGACCAGGCTGCAAATTGCACAGACCAGTATGACCATAGGCATATGCCTTAAGATATATACTCTTAGGATGTGGCTCCTGTGGAGTGTTAATAAAAGAAAAACATTTAGTACATTAAGGAACCAGTGTTCATACCTTCCAGTTGGTGAGTACTGTTTTCACTCTCTCTCCTGACAGTAGACATAGAATTTGGAAACATTTTTACAGACAGTATTCCACGCAATGGGAAATTTTGCATGCATGGTATTTTTTTTTAATGTTCATGAGATGTCACCAACCCCACTAACCAAAAAAACACAGTTTTAACCTTGTGACAGCGGAGGGTGTGTCTCATATGTTTATTGCTTTGTGAGTGGTTACACAGGTTACATACAGTTCACGAATATAGGCAGTTCACAAATATAAGCAGCAACATACACACAAAAAAACAACAAATTGGCAAGTGCACCCAGCAATGATTCAGATCAGCCTGGGCATCCGCTGATCAGACTTGGCGGATGCTCCAGCTGATCTTAGTCTCCACTGGGTGCATATGCTACTTTGTTGGTTTTCTCGTGCTGCGGCTCATATTTGCTTTTACAAAGAATGTTCCTATTATACAGTGCTTTTTGAATTTCATGTATATAATTTCAGTGATGTTGGACACTGGTAACTGTTTATATCCACATACTATACAAGAACACAAGAGAAATATACAACAGAGATTGATGGAACCATGTCTTCCTCCAGGCTCTCTTGTCTGGAATAATATCACTCATTCTTTCATTCAGGTTTGTTGAAACATTAAAAGTTAAGGGCAGAAATTGTTTTTTTCTTAGATGCAAGAAATGCAGGCTTAGATCAGGCACCCCATTCCGTAGTGTCTGATCTGCATCTATATTACAGGATAAAAAATTCAGCCTGCCTTCAGAAATCTACAGAACAAAGCTTGGTCAGAGAGAGCTGTAGATGAAATATTGGGAAAGTTTAGAAAAAGGCTTACCAAAAAAATAACTGGAAATAATTGTGTGAAAATTAACATGTAATAGACATCAGTAAAAGTGTATTTTGGGATATGCTAACGGAGAAGACTTTTGACAGTATGTGGATCTGCACAGTCTGGTCCTAAGGTCATAAAATTTTCCATGCTCAACTCAGCTGAGCATCAAATTTACATGTCAATAAACTGCACATGACTGATAAGCGCAGTTGTTATTTTGCTCAGATTAGCTGAGGATGAAATTTTCTCTGCTTATAAATATGAAAATGTCATTATTAGTTGGCATTTCTATATTTATCAGCAGAGAAAATTTCATGTTCAGTTGAGTTGAGCACCAAAAATAGTTTTATAACCTTGGCATGGTCATACTTTGCTTTGCTGGTGTTAGCAGCTGTGAACCATGGCAAATCTATAAAGTGAACAGCGAAGACTTTGGTATTAATTTTGCAAATGTACAGGCTGACTTTAGTATTTACTAAATTTCCAGATAAGGTGGAGTTTTAAGGATTATTCTTAATTTTATTTTCTTATTTCTCAACAAAAACATATGCAGTGACCCCTCATTAGAATCATCTTGGTGTGACGGTTCTATGAGGGGTCACAACATAAGTTTCTATGAAGAAATATAGAAAAATTATACCTGAAGTATCCAAAAGTATCCCATTATCCCTTCTTATCTGGAACACTGAAAGGTGCATGTACACTTTGTTTTCAGAGCACTGTAGAAGTGGATTCCTCCGCATGTGTCATCAACAGTCTTCTGGAAGGTGATGTTACTGTTGGACCTAAATGTCTAGTAACTAATTGTTGTATCCATGGTGATGTACATATCAGTGGTGAATCTTTTGTGTCGGGTCTTGTGGTTAATGAAATAGATAAAGTAAGTGTTGACAAAAAAAGACTTTTTTTGCACTTTCCTCACATTTTACTTCTGCATTCAGCTCATGTTATCTCAAAGTTGAAGTTTATCTCAGACTGCTACTTTCTCAAAGTAAATTTTCTGGCCCCAGAAAATTTACTTTGAGATTCGAGTAGTTTGAGATAGTTAAAATAGAAATGTAAAGAAAAACTGGAAATGTGTCCAAACTATATTCTTTGATAACAATGTATTGAACCACTCTTATTTCAAATTTTCGGCCACAGGCCTTCTTCAGGAAATTTGGAAACAATTATTTCAACTATGTGGCATCCATTTTGAAACCATCAAATGAAATGGTAAGAGTGAAAATTTGAAATAAGAGTGGTTCAATACATTGTTATTATAATTTTTATTCCCTTTGGAAGAATTAGTTTGAAGAATATATTCTTTGATATAAGGGGGTTCTCTCAGATATCAGTGTTAGAGATAATGAGAGTCAGCTTTACATCATTAAAGCTTTGTTTCCTTATTGTCATATGAGATACTCAAAATAAATTGAAACAATTGCAGGGGAGGTAATTCTGACTAAAATGAAGTTGTCTTACATTTCATTGGGGCTCTTCTCTAAAAGGAAAGATTTTTCTTTCCTATAGTAATAGATCCCATTATGGAAGGGATTTATTGTCTAGGGACGCAAAGAAAAATCACATGCCAGAAAAATATGTTGTAGCTGTTCAAATTAATTGAGAATTTTTCCATGACTCATTGTCAGCTAGATAAGGGCATTTCATTATTGTTTCTGAGGATGCAAATGTCCTTGGTCCCACCTCAATGATGGGTCACATCATTTGTAGCCTCTCTTTTTGATAGGGGCTACCCTTAAAGATTGCTCTCTCTAAAGCAAATAAGTAGCCCCCTTTGGAAAAGTGATTCACCTGCCATGGAAGCATTTATTATTCTGTTGACCTTGTTCCCCTTGTAAAAATGGCTGTCAAACTGTGGATGCATGTATACTACTCAAAAGTAGTATTGCATCACCTTATATTTTCCCATAGACATAATGCTAAATCAACTTATTTCAAAGAGGTATACAAGAAAAGAATGCCTCTGTTTTTCTTTGTGGTTTCTGTAACTCACACAGGTATGTCTCTGTAAACACACAACGAAATTGAGGACAGAACTGAGCCCCTTCAGGGTAGATAAAAGTTTCTGACTTACTAGTGGTATTGGCTCTCAACAGACCATGTGGGAAATCAACCTGAATTAGGCTTTTACTTTTTAAAAGCCTATATCTACCAAGACAGACAAAATCAGAAGAGCAACTTTTCACATTTATTATACCAAAATATAAGACTGTTAATCAAAGGAAATAATCATGTATTTCATTGTTACTCATATGACTTTTACACAGTTGAAATATAACTGTTTTGCTTTAGCTCTATGGAAAAAAACTATAGTGAAGCAAAACTTCACTTCTTTTGAGTAGTGTAGATACACTTTAAGGCATGTTGTAATATTGCTTAACCCTTTTTGTGCCAAAAGAGCAGGCATGATTTATTGCTGCAAAACTTCAAAAAAAGTTTTGCCCAAGCTATGTCATATTAAACATTCCAAGACTACAGGGTAAACAGTGTTGATCCAGATGAGCAGGCTCTGTGTGAGCCCCTTATCTGGATCTACGCTGTTTGCAAATTTAACTACATGTATTTTCCTTTTTTGACATGTTAACTGTTAATTATTGTGTAAATTGAAAGGTTTTCTGTAGCCACATTTTATGGTATCTCTTCTCTGTTTTCTTGCAGAAATCTTTTAAGAAAAAGGTAAGCAAAGCTGTCTTAACAAATGAACACATTTATTATTTGAAAGTCCTGTATATTTTCTGTCAGTTTTCTCCACTAGCAGAGATTCCAGGCTCAATAGAATTTATTCAAAATTTCACTCAGTACAGATGGAAGGAGTTTTGTAGAGAAAAATTATTGGACATATACCATAGTATGGCAATAATTTAGTGACAGTTTTGGATTGTTGAACAAGGTGTGTGCCACCAGAGGTATAGAATTAACTATTTAATAAAAATGGGATCAAAAAGTAAGTCATTTGAAGCAAATCTGTATAAATTGTTAACAAAACATTAGCAAAGTGCCTTGATTGTGGTTAAAGAATATTTTTCAGAACTCAAAGTCATTCAGTCAAAGAGTTGCAACTGTTTAATTATTAAGGTATATGAATATTTGTTAAGATACGTCACTTTGAAGACAATATTTGCACACACAGCCCCTTCCCCTCCCCCCACCCCCCTAACCATATGAGACATGTCTTAAAACGGGGAAAAAAACTCCTCTTTAGGGAGCAAGTTCATTTCATTGAGGGAAGCTGGATTTAAAGATGGGATTCATGTTCCAGGGAAGCAATAGCTGTTATCTTAAAGCTGTGTCACCTGTAGAGAGTATCTATAGACCTTGAAGGGAAATAATGCACTTCTTGGCAAAATTGAAAAATAATTAGATTTTACTTTTGATTTAGCACATATATTCTTTTGTTCTATTTTTTTCAGCACAAGTTATCCAGTATTAGTTTTGCAGAATCCATTATAGTTCAAGGTTTCCACATTTACATTCCTACTCTGGGTAAAACCACATATGTACTGACAACCCATGGAAGATTTGATGATGTCACGGTAAGATTGTTGTTTCAAAGGGAGGCAACATGGGATTTAGTATTGGTATTACTAAATCACAGTTATGTTTCTTTGGATATCATTTACAAAAAAATGAGACTTATAATTCATCTTGAAAAGAAACTATCTGTTTTCAGATTTTAACTCAGCAAATATATGCCTCTGGTAGTGTGTAGATCACAGTATAGTCCGTTTGCTCCCAAATGGAAACGGCATCCCCAATATTTTCTCAAAATTGGTGAGAGGTAAAAGATTTTCGAATCGCTCACTCTTAATTTTTATTCTGTACATAACAAAATCACAATTTTGCAGAAATGTGAGGTTTTGCATAAAAAAAGTTTCTATACAAAAACAGGACCTAAAATATGTCATTTTTACCTCTTAATTACAAGGGAGTAAAAGTTGGCTGTTGGAATTCCCGTTTAGTTTTACATGTTAGAGCATGTGACCAATGTATGCTATCCCTAGAACAAAATTTGCATAATTAATTGAAATTTTATTCTAAATCCATTTTGTCTACTTTTTGTTTCACCCATATATTATCAAATTTTAAAACATACAATTTTTACCCGCAAAATAATATTATAGTTCAATATTTATTTACAACATAGTATCACCTGACCTGTAATACCATGCATTACGCGCGCGGACAGGTGAATACATTTTACTATTTCATTCATATACGCTCACACCTGTAGTAAACAACGAGTTTACGCTGTTGCCTATCAACAATATTTTGGCTGTTCTAACAAGCATACGACGCCCTTCAGTGAAAATGCTCAGTTTTTGCATTAAGGTCAATGGAAAATATTTTACAAAAGCATCCAAAAATTTGGACTTTCCGTATTCTGTTATGTATAGTTATAGGAATCATTAGGACATTGGAACATTTGATGGAACTTTCATCGTTTTCGAGAAAATAAGCAAAACCCCGTTTGCACTTGATAGCAAACGGACTATAAAGGCTTGCAAGAATGTAAAATGCTTTTAGAAGTTAACAGAGTACAAAGTGACTTTTCTGATTTATAGAATAGAAATCATGGTCATATATTGTTTTCTTTGTTTTCTGTCTTAAATGATTATCATTTCAGTATTGGCTGGTGGCTATTTATGACCACTAAACACTGGGATCACTCTGCTTAGTGAGATCAGAGTCTTTGAAAAATAAAGGTTCATATGATAGTTTGACTGTGTGACCTTGCAGGCTGATCTTAGTCGTTGTTCCTTTGTTTGACAGTTACGTGGCCCTTTTGAATGGGCATATGTATACCTCCATTTTTCTCTGACATTTGGAAAGGTAAACAACTGTTGTGGCTTCCAGTTTGCTTCCGTGGACCTTGTATCTCTTTCAAAATAGGGCCAACTCTTAAGACTGTCTATTGGAAAGGGAGGTAAACATATAAGAATGGCAGAGTTGGTGCTCTCTATGGATAACCATTTAACTTAATTCTCTTTTAAGATGCCTATGTGGAAAAGTACCTGTAGCTTTTGTAACGACCCTTGGCTGTTCATGTTTAACAGAACTGGAATTATTAAAGAAGATCTGTGGGGCCAAGACATTGTAAGATGTTTCTTTCACTAACATTAACTAAAGTTCTGTTGTGAATGTTTTAATCAGTGTGTAATTTCAAGCTGTAAGAAATAGGAAGAATCTATAGAGGATTTTGCATGACTGGCCATTTCATAATTTTATGAAATTTATGAACCAAGCCTTCAAGTTCCATAAATCGGATATGAAATGACCACTGGTGTAAGAGTCTGTACATCATATGGCCCTTTAAAATGGGCTTTTATCACCTTCAAAATGAGCATTATTTCAATAAGAGAAAACATTGTTGACATGGTCATTGTCAATGACGTTACATGGATACACCAAAATTTACATGGATACACCAAAATGTTATCACGTGTGGTCATACAATTTTAATAATACAACAGTATCCAATGAAAAACAATGACCATATATAATAAATTACTTTATCTGCCTTGATGAAGTTGTTCAAATGAGAGGGCCATTGCAAACGTTTTAGTAGGAAATTAACAGAAATTACCCCAGAAATATCATCTAATACTTTGTCTTGATTATTGATGGTTTCTCACCTTATCAATACAATACTGTTATATCAGAACAGTTATGCACAGTAAGAACAAGCTGTGCTTGTTCGTACTGTACATAGCTGTTCTGATAGACTTAAGGCTAGGCTTCTAGTTGCCGTCTCTTTACAGAAGAGGAGAGATACAGGCCTAGCCTAAAGTCCAGTCCTATGGCTTATATATGTATTATGTATGTATATATATTTTACATATGAATATATGTATGTGTCATAAGCTGTGCTCATTTTTGTACGCCCGTTTTGAAAAAACAGACGTATTATGGCATGGGGCTGTCCGTCCGCCTGTCTGTCCATCTGTACGTCCGTCCATCTGTCAACTTTCTTGTGCACATCATATCTCAGTAACCGTTTGAGGTATCTTCATGAAATTTTGTTGGCATATATATTAGGATGGGGCAAAGTGTTGCATACAGTAATGGTTGCTCCCCCTTTCTAAGTTTCCAAGTTATGCCCCTTTGATTATTTTTTACCGTACTAGTCTTGTGCGCGCCATAACAAGATAACCGTTGGGGATATCTTTATGAAACTTCATAGAAATGTCTATGAGGGTCGGACGATGTGTCATGTATAACAATGGTTGATCTCACTTTCCTCGCTTTGGAGTTGCATCCCTTTGACTAGATTTTTAGGTTATTTTTGTGTATACTAATCTTGTGCATTCAATAACTTAGCAACCATTTGGAATATCTTGATGAAACTTTATAGCATTATGCATGATCACAAGACGGTGTGTCACATATAAGAATGGCTGTTCCTCCTTTCTTAATTTTGGAGTAAACCTCCTTTGATTAGTTTTTTAGGCTAGCCCCATTCCCCCATTCACTCCATATTTCCTAAACCCTTTGAAATATTTTAATGAAACATTGTAGGAATGTGTATAACAATGGGGCAATGTATCATGAGCATGAACCACAGCTCTGGCTTACTTACTTCCTGAATTATCTGCCCTTGCATCCATTTCCGTTTTACTCTGTAACTCCTTAACTGTGGAAATATTTCAACAAAACTTCATGGTGATGTGTATATTGTCAAGGGAAAATATTATGACCAAGAATGGTGCTCTTGTTCACTTAGTTTATGAATTATCTCCCTTGTTTGACTTTGGCATTTCTCAACCTCTGAGCTGCTTCACCCTGGAAGCTGAGGTTTGGTATACTAATAGTAATGGATGTGTTAGATGTTTTAATAACATTGCAGTCATTAATTACAGAGTTGTTTCCCCTATTTGTCTGCCTGTCCATCCTTCTATAAACAATCTTGTTCGCTCTGTAACTCCTTCATGACACTGAAACAGGCGTATTATGCGCCGCTTGCGAAGCTCTTGTAAAAAATCAAATTACACTTGACAGATCAAGCTGAGCTTGAAAGACTTATGTTTAAGGCCACGAATTTTCACAGAACACGAAAACAATCAATGTTTGTATGCAAAGATCAAGCAAATTTTTTCTTACAGGAGAATGAGGATCAAACAATATTTACAGCCAAGATGTTTCCTGTGATTCATGCCATTGATAAAGTAGGTTTGCCTGAGATTCTATGGTTACAGGGAGTTATCCAGGATGAGACAGGGGAAATTCTAAACAGGTGAGCGAAAGGCATACTGTCTCTGAAAGAACTTTTTCCCAAGTGGTTTGTCAGGAGTTTCATTTTATCAATTATCGTCAGGGCATAGTAAAATACGAATGTGTATGAAGAACATTCAGCAACTGAAGCATCAGTATGACCTGTAAATGCCATGTTTCTAGAATTTTATGGATGTTTGGTATCTCGGCTTCCCCCTGGCTTGTTATCACGAGTTCTAGCCCATTTGCATCTAGTATTTGGCTGTAAGGTGAACATTTAGATATTTGTCATAAGTTTGATCACTTTTAATCTGCAGGATGAGAGGCATGGATGTTTGTATTTGTGGAGAAAGAAGACAAACATATAGGTTCTATACTGAATATTTTACAGAGCTCCAGATAAAGTGGAGTTTTGAAGATAATTCAGAGATAATTTTCCTTATTAATGAAAACAAACATTGTGACCCTCGTCAAGACGGCTCTTATGAGAGGTCATAATATGGAAAATTATCCCTAAATTATTCCTATTACCAGTTCTTATCTGGAGCACTGTTTCAGGAGTTTATGTCTCCAGGGGAGATTACTCTGACATAGACATGTTTGATTCCCTTCTCATAAGTGGCTAGTCATCAAGCTTGAATGGAGTCTCTTAATGTACAGAAACAGAAGAAAATTGCTCTCTCTGGAGCAATTCATTTCTTGGAGAATGGAAGCCAATACTAGTTTGTTACAGTTGCCTCTTGTACGGCCCAGTTGTTCAAAACTAACGACTTCGTTAGTAAACGAGATGTTAAAATTTCAAACGTTAATATCTCAAATACGCCAGTATTTTTTGTTGAAAAAAATGTGAGAAGCTTTTGCATTGCAAAAGCTTCTCACATATTTTCAACAAAAAATATCAGTGTATTTGGCTATAAAGTCGCAAAACATTTAACGAGTTGACCCCTTAACGAGCTCGTTAGGCTAACGTTGCTTTGAACAACTGGGCCCAGATTGCATGAAGTCAAACTTTCCAAACCAGTAACAGATTCATGTATGTTAAGGCTGTATGGATTGTTGGGCCGCCATTTTCAGTAATTGATTATCCAAACTGGTGATTTATCAACATCATGATGGAATGGCACACAGTGCAGACCTTGTAGCAGTCTGATATAGAGGAGCAAATTCTATCCTTTAAGAAGTGACCTTCATTGAGAAGGGAGGCAAAAATGAAGGCAGCTTCCCCTGAAAGTGTACCCATTTAGTTTAACACTCTTCCATTGTTATTTCAGATGGAGAACATCATGGAGACTGTCACTGCAAGACATCTTGAAATTTACTAGCTTGAAAGTGGAATTAGATACCAGGAGGTATAAATTATTCCCCATTAATTCTGGTAATCAGTGCAGACTGGCAGGAGTAATCAAAGTCAATTTTTCATGTAAAATGTTGGGGTTTGAATCTGTTTTAGTTTACTGAAATCAGATTTTACAACATACAGTTTTAAAGAAAAGGATAAAAATAAGAAACAAAGAAGACAGAATATAAGAATTTATTGTGACTTTTTAATGGAGGAGAAATCTTACACAGTTTCCAGCAGGGCAGTGTTGGTTGCTGACCGAAAGGGTGAGATTTCCTATCTCACATGAACTGGCGGTTGACGAATTCTCTTTTTCTACTATTTGTAATGAGCTTATAGATTAATATCAGATTAAGCTCCAAGAAAGGAAAATTTAAACAGCTAATGAGCTTTATTCCACGTGGATTATAAATAAAACCAGTTGGCACCTTGAAATTTGCTAGAAATATGATCTTAGTTCTTGTTTGATTGTTGTAGAATGGAAGATTAAAATGCAGATATGCCTCAAACGTCACTTACATAATGTATTTGGGATTTTATGAGCAGCCTGGGCCCAGTTGTTCAAAACTAACGACATCGTTAGTTAACGAGACGTTAAAATTTCAAACGTTAATATCTCAAATACGCCAATATTTTTTGTTGAAAAAATGTGAGAAGCTTTTGCAATGCAAAAGCTTCTCTCCTATTTTCAATAAAAATATCAGTGTATCTGGCTTTAAAGTTGCAAACCTTTTAATGAGTTGACCCCTTAACGAGCTCATTAAGCTAACGATGCTTTGAACAACTGGGCCCAGATGTTTTTATACAATACAAAAATTAATAACTGCATTACTTGTAGGGAATTGTTCTTCAAAGTAAGTCAGAGAGAGATATCTGTAGCATTGAAGGAGCAGAAAAATGTTGGTTTCCGGCATGTTTACAACAGTGCTGTCATAGAGGGATACTGTAATCAACTTATGGAAACTTTGGATGCAGGTACCAGATTATTTTATATTATCTTGATGCACAATTTAAAAATAGAACTGGAGCAAATTGGCAACATACTACATAACTCCAATATAGGTACCTTTCCTTTAAAATCTGAAAGATTCCTGCAACGTTACCAGTATTTAGTACAAATGCTTTAATTATGTAGTTTTCACAGTCAGTGATGCTTGTATTAATATGAGAGAAATGGAATTCTTTCACACTAATCTAATGTATGTATAGATGTCATTATGCAGGCACAAGTGAAAGATGTGTACAAAATTCTGAAAATTTAAATGTAAATTTTTGGTGCTGGTAGAAATAATACCTTTCTTTTATTGCAAAAAAAATGAATAAAAAATACAGTATAGGATCTCATCAGAACCATCTTTGTGTGGCTATTCCTTTGAGACCATATTGTATGCCTTTATATGGCAAAGAAAAAAAAAGAAAAAACAAACAAACAAAAAAACACTGTTTTTGTTCCCATTATCTTAGGCCAAGGTTAGTAATGCACTCTTCTGTCTTTGAATTTGGACAAATTCATATTTTCTCATCATGTGATGTTTTATCAGACTATTGGCAAATGGTGCAAACCCTGATCAGACTGCTTTTTAGAAGCATTCTATGTGGGTCTAAACTGTTTCTCTTACATTTCTTACAAATTTTATTTATAGTCGGACATGTTGTAACAGTGAAAACATTAGCTTTGTATAGCTATTTACCGACTCTCAAATATGACAACATAATAATGTGTAATGCAGATTTAACTAAAGCCAATAAAACACAAAAAAGCAGCCTACATTAAATATCAGCACAAGAAGAACATCTGCAGCTCCCCCCACTCCACCCATTTATCTGACTTAACTGATTAAAACATGTAATATCTCTAAAGTGTGAAAGTGAATTCCATAATTTGGAAGATTTGGAGCAAAAGGAGCTGGAACCATACCTTGAGGCTTTTACCCTTGGTATTTCAACTATATTTGTATATTTAAAAGAATAAGAATTATTTTTAAAAGTTAAAAGATCATTTAAATAAAAATATGTTTGATTATTTAAAATCCTAAAAGATTGTAGTGCTACTGCCCTCAGTCTCCTGACGGTCAGTGAAGGAAGCTGAGATTTTATAAGTAATGACTCATATGTAGAAATATAGCCATTATAAATAAATCTCAGCCCTCTTGCTTTTTTGCTCGAGCAATTTGACTGAAAGTGACTGCCATTTTCATTTACCCCTGCTTGCTTCACTGGGGTCAACTCTAAAATGAAATAATTTGTTTTCTATGGAGCAAATTCTTTTGTTTTAGAAAAGACCCCATTTTGGAAGGGCTTTATTGTTCAGGGTTTGAAGTGATAAGTTTACAAAAAAGTGGTTCTAATTTTGTTTTCCTTTGTTTATTTTTGTGGTACTATTGTTTGCTTGACCCTGACAGATGTGAGTTTGACACACCAGGCTTTCTTTAGTTTGCAGGACCTGCATGCAGCATGAAGGTATTGTCCGAGAGTGCGACTCTTCAGTTTATATTCCCATTTCCAGTTTCATGATTTTATAGATATGAATTTCTGTATTCTTTTTATGCATAAAACAGTGCATTATATTATTTGAGAAATTTACATGTATTTGTTGAAGAAATATCTATTTTGGATTTCATGTTTCCATTTCTCCAAGGATTCATTTCTGCAAGGGCATACACTGTAGACATGAAATTGATAGTAAGATGGCATTGGTATGGCAGCTTTGTAATTCAGGCTGGGCATCTGTGTTGGGGATGTTAAGAAGAATGAGTACACTTTCAGCAGAAGCAAATCTTTCACCTTCATTTTTGCATCCCTTTTCAATTGAGATCAACTCTTAATGGAAATAATTTGCTCCCTTTGGAGCAAATTCTTTCCTTTAAGAGTAAATCCCAATTTAAAAGGGCTCTTTTGTTCAGGGAAGCATAGAGGATGTCCAAAAAATAGTGCCCTTTTGTAAAAGTGGCAGAGTAAACAAGAAGGTGTATCCATATACCTTAAAACCACTACCTTCTAGTTGCTATGGTAACGGGGCTATGATAATACCCATATCTGCATTGGCATACAGTGTATACCCCTGCAGACTGAAATTAGATAATGATAATGAAATGGCAAGTTGTATTTTGGAATGTCCAAAAATTGAAAATTTCTCAAATAATATAATTCATTATTGTAAATGGCCCTTGATTCCTATAATTTCCCTTTTTCTAAATACTAACTTCAAATACTCTTGCAGGTGTTTGTTTAAAGTTAATCTTTCTGAAATAATGTCTTTTGGACCTGTAGTTTGGTCAGTTTTATACATCAGTTGAAGGTGCAGACAACATTGACTCTGAAGAAAGTTAGCTAATACCAGTGTTTCCCCTCAGGAAAAAAGGTTGTGGGACATACTAATCCCAGTGAGAAATACTTCTGGGGACATTAGTTGTGATAAAGAGCTAGGCTCTAGATAAGAGGAGTCAAAGCTCTTGAGAATGATTTTTTTTCTTGTACAAGTAGTTTATCTATAAAAAAAAATAATAAAAAAAAAATCCTGTGCCCATCAAAATTTGGTTTATGGACAGTTAACATAATTTTGTTGTCACCTATCTGCAGATACCCTTCATATCTAGATCCCTGGGGCTGTATTTATAAAAGGACTCAAGTGGTTGCCATGCTGTTGCTAAGGCTAAATTTATATGAAGGAGATTTCCTACAAAAATGAAATTTGCTCTAGAGGAACAGTCTGAAAAAGACTGTTCCTCTAGAGCAAATTTCATAGTTGTAGCGAATCTCCTTCATAGAAATTTAACCGTAGCAACAGCATAGCAACAACTTAAACGACCCCTGAAGAACAGTTTGAACAGTGACTGATCTTTTTAGGGAACATACTTTTCACCTATATAAATAAGTTGGGGGGGGGGGAGCAAAGTTTAATGTAAAACTATCAAAATGAGTTGTTTTGAGTGCCAGGGAAATGCTGTAGCTAACTCCAGCAGGTTAAAGGCTAATTACCAATACATTATTTCAGTAGATAGAAAATTTTGCAGTAACATGTACACTGTATTAGTAGTATGCATTAGTAGCTATAGTGAAAAAAAATGCATGTGCCTATTCGTGATATGGGGTTATAATTCTTTATGTTGTGGTGTAAATACAGGATTTAACCTTTTCTCATTGTTGACAATTAATGCTAATACTAACTTCAGTTGCACTAGCATGCTAATATTTTTAGCATGGGTGTGCTTGCATGTCACTGCACTCATAATGTAATGTGTTTTCTTTCCTTTCATTAAAGTAGTTGATCAAATTGAAGTTAGTAAAGTTCTTCTACTTGCTTTAAGTTTTGCTTTTGTTACATATAATTTTGTTACTTTCAGAACATTTTGTAGTACAATCTTCTACTACATTCTTTAACAATAATTTCTCTCTCTCTGCTTCATATTAATGCAGCTTTCTGTACAGTATAGGAATTTAAAACAATGCATTTAACTTCTGTAGTTTGCTTTGTATAATAAATACCTTTAATTTGCTTGTAGTTTCTTCTGTTAAAGTTAATATACAAATATTGGCTTTGAAACTGAACTCTAAAATATTGCACCAATTATCATTTTCCTGGACAGCTGTATTTGTATGAAAAAAAGTTGGAAAGATAGAGAGTTGGCAAGATGGTGGTTTGGGAATGGGGAGGGGTGGGGAGCATAGATTAAAAGGATTAGACACAAAAAAGAACAGTTGACAGGTGTAAGACACTAGTTATAGGGCTCTTGTCTCAGATGTCGTAAATGAGAAGAAGATATTATTTGGTACATCTTACATCTCTCAATTGACAGTTGGTGAGGAAAGTGTTCATTCTCTACAAGCTGGTGTGGCTGCCAGGACTCTAGCTAACATTGCTGATATCCTAGGCTGTATGGCAGGGCCTAAAGGAGGGCTGAGGAGTGGGCCTGCAGCTAACACTGCCTGGGCCAAGGCCTTCCATCTGTTAGAGGTAGGACTTTATGAACTGCGGTATTAATCTTATTAAACACCCCCTTTTACAAAAGGTGGGGGCGTTATTTAGAACCTAAATTGTAGTAAATATGCCACTGCATAATACCTGTCCTATGCAGTATCAAGGTGAATGGGTATACTTGCAGAAGAAGCAACTCTACTATTTTGCCCCCCTTTCCAATAGGGGTCAACTCTTAAAGGAAAGAATTTGCTCCTCTGGGAGCAAATTATTTCCTATAAGAGTAGACCCCATGTCAAAGAGCTACCTCATCATGAGCAGCAAACAAAAATTCATGCAAGTTAATAGAACATCATTTTCGAAAAAAAGCAGGGGGGGGGGGGGAGTGGAGGGGATTATTAGAGTAGGGGCGTTAATTAGGATTACTACGGTATATGAGATTTGTAAATGTTGAGCTCCAAAGCTGTAATGCAGAGCAAAAAGGAGGGCTGTGAAATGAGGTTTGCTGTTACTGTTTCATGTTAGATGAAACAATTAAGACATATAGATACACCTTGTCAAGATTTTGTGCCTCTTCTCTTAGGGGTGGCTCTTAACCCTTTTGCACTCAGAAGGGCAATAGGGTTAAGAAAAGAATTTGGTGCCAGAGAGCAAGTTCTTTAGAAACGAGTGCTGTTTTGCTTGATTGGCCTTGCTTTCCAAAGAAAACAAAATACATGTACTTTGGGTGCTCTCTCTTTGAGGTAAAGCCATAGGAGGGATGTCCCAAAATATTGTAGACAAGTCTAATAATTCAAAAACACAGGGTCAGAATTATACGAAAAGTTAACAATATTTACAGAAATCATTTACTAGCTAAGTGGTGAAAAGAAGTTTAACTTTTTATCATATAAAGTGACAATTTTACTAATTATTCTCTTGGAAGTAGGCATAGAGGGCACAGGTGCATATTATAAATTGTGGTCATGTTGTTGAAATTAAATTTGTTGAAATTAAATATGTGCTTAAAAAACTTCCCACAACACAGTTGGACTTATAACCAATCATATCTCAATAATAATGCAAAGTTTCAGAGGAATATTGTCATTTTTGAGGCGATGCTATGACTGTAAACAAAGTATGCATACCAGACTAGATTGTATATAGGAGCCGCGACACGAGAAAACCGACAAAGTGGCATGAGTGCCCAGCCCAGACTCAGATCAGCCTGGGCATCACTCAGTCTGATCAGTGTCTGCTTAGTGCTTCAAGGGTAGGTAAGAGTCTAAGGTAGCTACATGCAGACAGTGAAAGACTCTGAACAGACTGGGGGATGCCCGGGCTGATCTGAGTCTGGGCTGGGCCCTCATGCCATTTTGTTGGTTTTCCCTTGTCGTGGCTCATAGGTGTAGGCTGTTCTTGGAATGGACAGTCTGTACATGCTTGAATGCTGATCCATCACCGTATGACATGGGTTGGTTGGAAGTTAATCCCGAGTTCACTCGCTCACTTGAATGCTGATTTTCATTAGATGCAATTCATTTGTTTCTTCTGGTATAAATTGCAGACCAGGAACATAAGCAGTGGAGTAGCGGCTCTGGCTAAAGAGAGAGCGAACTGGCTAGACAGGCCTGACAAGTTGATACGGGCTGCCAGACACTATGAGGGAGCTGCACAGATCCTGATCAGACATGCTGTCATGACAGCTAAAGAGGTATCACAGTGATAGTCATTCCAGCTTTCAGTATTACGGAATATGTGAGATTTTTGAGATGCAAGACTTGAAATTTCTTTTGGTTTCTTTTACTTCAGTTACTGTTTTGCTCTTATTATCTATTGGGCTTCAGCCTGGGTAGCTCGGTGGGTTAAGTGCTGGTCTGCTAAGTCAGTGGTTCAGGTTTGAAACCAGCAGGATGTACAGTTCTTTTCAACTGTAAATGCGGGTCCATTGCATACAGCCTTTCATTATCACCTTTCCACGGCTTGAGATGAATGAAATGCTGTTGAAAGGCCACTAAAACTGCTAGTTATTCACCCGTTGGTACAGGTATATTGAAAGATGAGAAAGTACACTCTGGGATATAGGTTCAGTTAAGTCAAAAGAATACTGTTTTGTATTTATGGCTCATAACTTATTTTGAATCAGTCTATAATTCAAGATTTAAAAACAGTTTGTGCATTTCAATGTTTTACTTGAGACACAGTTGAGAACCAGAGGCATGAAAATATTCTGCCCATTGTCACTTACACAACTTTAGGACCATTCTCAATGTAGGCATTAGTTGGCAGCAATAAAAAAAAGTCTGAAAATTATAGAAACTTGTATGAAAACTAGAATTTGTTGCAGATTTATATATCAACTTTATTTTTGCTGCCACTTTTAGTTTTTCAACCCAACCAAGGAAGAGTTGCCTCCCATGGGCCTATGGGTATTAGCAGAATGTCCAGCCAGGATTGATGTTTCTGGTGGGTGGTCAGATACCCCACCCATCACTTATGAACATGGAGGAGCAGTGACTATGATAGCTTTACTGTTAAATGGCAAGGTAGGTTGGAAATAAATAGATGTAGTGTTTGTGTCTTTAGGTACGTAAGCTGTGAAGTTAGTCTGTCTACATATTCAGACTGGTGATGAATGCCTTGACCCATGTGTGTATGGTGAATTTCTGAAAAATTCAGCATTAAGTTGCGCCAGAAATGCTGTATTTAAAATTAAGCAAGGTAGACAGGTGAAAAATAGGAAAGCAAGATAGACCCAGATTAGATTGTTCCTTTTGATGCGGTCTTATTAGGTCTACACCAAGCGCTTTCAGGGAAAAACATCTGAAAAGCCATATTTATCGTGATTTTTGTTGTACCTGCTGTAGTAAAGTGTGATATAGGCATCCAGTTATCTGTGAGTCCATCCATCCGCGTGCTATGACCCTAGGTATTTAGATCTATTCTAATGACTTCATCGAAACCACTGCGCACCTGGTTCTCAAATTTTACACAGAGCATGGCCAGACTGTAGGGCTTCAGAATGGTAAAATTCGGCCAACAGTAAGCGCGATGTCATCAGAATATATGTAAAACAGAGTAGGTGGCTTGTCTCAGACAGGATGAATTACAAACATCAGTCTAATTAGATCTCAAGACATGAAAGAAGAAAGGTCTGTTTCATATCCTAAAGAGTTAGGTTCTCTGACCATATCGTACAGTGAATATGATATGGAGATCCAGGAATATCTGCCGGGGGGTCTGGTTCCCAGCACATAACAATGTTACCTGTATAGGTAAAGGTGTGAAAATTTAGTCAACCAATCAGTGGACCAGAATTAACAGTTATGATGATTTTATTGGCTGATTGGAGGTGTTGACACTATGAGATCAAGAGACAGAATGACACTGTGGAAGTTAATCCTCCTTATATAGTCCCATCTCTGTCTTTAAGAGAAAGAGGTATGCTGTGTATATCATCAGGTTTGAAGAAACTTCAAATGGATTTTTTTTTTATTTTTTACAGAGACCTATAGGTGCAAAGACCAGAAGAATTGAAGAGTAAGTAATATGAGCCACGACATGAGAAGACCAACAAAGTGGCTGTGCTCCCAGCGCAGACTCAGATCAACCTGGGATTCCACCGAGTCTGGGCAGACTCTTCGCTAAGGGCTTAAAAGATAGCTAAGGGTCTAAGCTACCTCCTTGCGGACAGGGAAGAATGATCAGACTGGGCAGATGCCCAGGCTGATCTGAGTCTGCGCAGGGTGCACAACCACTTTGTTGGTTTTCTTGTGTCGTGGCTCATACATATTCTGTACTCAGTGGGCAAGTTTTGAGGTTTAATGACTTAGCAGACAGTATTTTCAGCCATATTGAGTCACCTCAAGAGAGAGGTAGGAAGCCAAAGCAATTACAACACAGGATTGGGGGAGACAAAGACTTCATCCTTCCAAATAAAAATCATAAATGAGTTCTTATATGAGCAATGAAAACATCCATGAGAAAGAAGGTGGGTCAGACTATCTGCCAAGTATGCAGCAGACCCATACTAGTACTGTATATGCTCAGATTTGGTGCTTGAAGATAGACTTTCTATGATCCAGTACCCCTTATCTCCAGTGTGAGATAGACTTTCATGAAGTTGGCTTATACCACCAGGGTGTAGGTGTCATACCTGCGTTTCCTGCATTTGGCATAGGTAGACATTGGTATTCTATTACAGCAGCATTGGCAGTATAAATTTTTGTCAAGGTCTTTAGTTTAGCTCTGTAAGTAGTATAGGCACCTCTTTCAAACCATGTGCGATGGGCAAGACACAGCATTTCATGAAATTCTTGTTTATACAAGAGAAGCAACTTTCAAAGAAAGTTTTTGCTTCCCTGGTTGGTGATTTTCTTCTAAAGAAGGAGTAGATTCTTTCCTATATGAGTAACTGCCTTTTGGAAGGGAGGAGGATATTTCCTTGACAGATTGTTCTCCCATTGAGGTATATGTTTACACCTTTGGAATATGCAGTAGTATGAATGTTATTTTAGAAATGGCTAGAAATTAAACCTATAGCAGAACTAAAGCATCAGTGGCATTTTTTTAGATAGTTACAGTATTTATTCTTAAGGTGAAAGGATATACCTTCAGAGGGAGCAACTCTGTCATCTTCATTTTGCCTCCCTTTGAGGGTCAACTCTTATTAAAGGAAAGAATTTGCTCTACTGGGAACAAATTCTTTTTGTTACAAGTAGACCCGATTTTGTAAGGACTTGTTAATTCAGGGAATCAAACAGGAAGTCACAGAAGTAATTTCCCTTTTGAAAAACTGGTGAAACAATATGGAGGTATATGAAACTATTATTATTATTATATCCATTTATTTGAACATAGTACATGAGCAAATTTTATAGAGCCAAATAATTGCTAGCATCTGCACCTTTTCCAGCTTTTATAAAAAATACCCTGATTGAACAATGAAATTGTCTAGATATGAAGATGGATGTTTCTATTGCAGAATAGCTGTGGTTTCTAACTATTTTGTGTAAATCATGTATGTTTATAATCATTTAGACCAAAGCTCGTTCTAGTGGTCCATGGTTCATCAGACAACACTGAAGTGGTTTGTCAAGAGTTAACTGACCTTGAGGACTACTGTCAACCAAATGCTCCGGGTAAGAGTTTGTAAGATTTTGGTTGGTTGTTTTGGGTTTAACGGCCCTTTGAGACAGTATTTTAGTCTATATCGAGCCGTCTCCAAAAGAGAGGGAGAAAGAAGAGAGAAATGATAGACGAGAGAAAAAATGTCCAAACAACCCCCACCCGCACCTACTGTAAGCACAGTAGGCCCTTGCCCTACTATTATCCAAACCAGTAGGATGCCCCGGCACTGGAAGTTATACCCAGTACCATCGCACCACCCAACCACCCCTGAGTTTGTAAGATAAAGTTACTTGTATATGACCAAGTCATATATTAAAATAAAAAATACTGTGGCAACATCATGAGAAAAATGTGTATTAGCTGTGCTCAAACTTGGTTGCAAAGTTTGCTGTACAGCACTCAGATACTTCCCAGCAGGCACATGTCATCAAAGTGATGTCATACTGACCTTGATGCTATGTAATGACATCACATTGACATCATTTTGACATCATGTGCCCGCTGGGTTTGAGTGTGAAACCCTTTTTAGACTGGAAACCCATTTTGGCAGTATATGCAAACAATGCAGACCCAGCTCAGATGCCGCAGATTGATGCATCTGAACAAGGTTCACACTGTCTGCTTACAAGTATTTCTATATCTATGCAAAATACACCAACAATGAAAACATCCACCAGAAGTTGTCCAGAACCCCCTAAAACTAGAAATGGACTGGTCCAGATGATAAGGATGGACAAGTCCACTGGTCAAAAAATCAAATGGTTAAGGTATAACTCAGGCAAACTCTGTCAGCTACAGTGTGCAGACAGGTTTTAGCATGTGCAGTTGCATAGGTCATAAGACAGGATTTCTGACAAAGGCTGAAAGAAAAATTTAATATCATTTGTCAGATATGTAAAAACATAAGAAAGGAATTCTGACAAAAAGCTCATTTCTGTGTGTATTTCATGATGCACACACACACTTGATTTTATGTATACTAGAAAACTTACTGAATTCTTTACACTGTGTGAATTCTTCGAACAGCTGGGCTCAGGTTATGCACAGTATGACAGTTTCTGGAGTGTGACATCAAAAAAAAAATTCAACGCTATGATGGATGGATTGATGGATGGATGATTTGCAATTTGACATCCTTTTTAACAGTATTACAGGCAAATCAGGACAAAAGGAGGCTGATAATGAAAGGATGTGTGCAGTGGAACACGTTGGAAAGACATCCACCTCCATTGGGTCTCGAACTCAGGACCACTAGATTAGCAGGCCAGCGCTTAATTTACTGAGCTACGGCAGCTCCTATCATCAAAGTGAAATATTATGTACTATATTACATGTATGTATGTTACAATTTCTAAAAAGAATAAAATATGTTTAAACCAAAGTGAAATACCATATAATACAGTTTTTCTTCCAATACAGTATAAGTCCCATAGGTATTGCTTTTTACAGACCCTATAAATAACACTAGAGACAAAATCTAGGCAATAAATAACATACTTTGGTGGTCTAGTGCCAATAATGGTGAATAGGAAAGGGAAGAGGATGTTTATTAGAGAAGGGCATTGACTGGAAGAAATATGGTGTTATACCAAGTACTTTGACTGTATATTAATTGTCTTCCAGGTGCCTTACTGAAAGCTGCATTTATCTGTGCAGAGATTATAGACATGAAATCTAAGTCAAGTTTGAAAGACCAGTTGATGACACATTATGGTGGGGGATTTGAACTTCACAGCTGGACCAACTTACCCCATGGATCAGGTCAGAGCAAAAGTGTATAAAAAGTTGGGAGAAAAGTTTCATAACTTTTTAATTGACCTTTATTTACCGAAAAGGTGTTAACCACGAAATACATGTATATCTAATGGTTTAATTCTTCGGTTCTTAAATATATAATGCACCAGTCATTTGCAACCACGGCCCCCATGGGGCCGGGGATAGCACGGGCATAGCGGGGCTTAAGTGCTGTGTTTTTACCTAAGAGGTGTCCCGGCAGTGCCGTGGATACACCGGGCTTTTGATTCCCCCCAAAACAGCGGAGCAAATAGTGGAGTGAGTTTAATGAAATTTACCTTGACATATTGTCAAAATAAGGATTTTTATATTTATATGATCCCCTGGGGGGGGGGGGACATTTACCAGGGATTTGACATAAAAAATGTCCCCACAGTGCAGGGCATATACCAGGGCTTTGCAGAATGAAAAGTCAAAATCCCCGCTATTCCCCGGCCCCAGGGGGGCCGTGGTTGCAAATGACTGGTGCATAAATTGCATACCTTCCACAAGCAGTATGGCAAATAACTGTGGATAGTGCATGGTTTGGGTTTCAAATATTGAAAAAAAAAATAGATAATTTACAGAGAATATATTTGCCACCCATTGGATAAAGCTTTTTAAGTAAATAATTATTGGTTATTGTCTTGAGTATTTCTGAACACCTCTCATATTTTCTCAAAGTACTATTCAAGGAAATTAATGCTATTAAGTAATAAGTGGGATGTATAAGAGTTTGGACTGATTTTGGTAGACTTATTTCACCTTTACTTCAGAAGAGATTTTGCAGCAAGGAAGAAAAATAAAGGGCAAACAGTGTAGACTTTGAACAGACTGCTCTTTTGGCACAGTCTGTTCTAGGTCTGCACTTTTTGCAAAAACCTTACCTGCTACTTAAGGTTAAAGTTTGAGAAAGCAAAAATTTGCTTTCCTACAACTGTCTCTGAAGTCAGTACAATGTGTATATATAGTGCATGTTCATTTTAACAGGTTTGGGCACAAGCAGTATTTTAGCAGGAGCAGTCATGGCATCATTGCTGAAGGCAGCTGGGAAATTCTGTGATACTCAAGGACTCATACACTGTGTAAGTGCAGTTTAACTTTTGAAAATGAGGAAGAGAATTTTGTAGGATGAGTATATATTCTAAAATGACGATTTATTCGGCTCACGTCTGTACGACTGTACAGGAAGAGCTACTGCACTACCCCTGGTGTCGGTGGCGGCGGCTTTAGCTAAATGTTTAAGTTTTACATTAAAGCTTTTAATGTGATGGGCAAGGCTCTATCAGGCAAGCTATCCTGTATATCGACAGGTATTGTTATTCAACACCAGTCTGCACATTGGATACTTTTTTGGCCGTCAGTTTTGAAAATTTTGACAGTTTGGAATTACATGCTGGGCTTCAAAAATGTAACTCTATTTACGAGGAGAGTTCAATAAGTTCGGAGAACTCGGTATTTTTCTATACAATTTAAGATTTCTTTATTCATTTTTGTGCAGTGTAAACCTTTGTCAGTTGAATGACAACTGCCGTTCAGTCAACACGAGCATTTTTTGCTTGAAAACCTATACCCATAGGCAAAAATGGAAAGTCAGAATATTGAGTTCAGAGCAGTCATAAAGTTCCTCACCAAGGAGGGTGCAAACGCCAAAGAAATCCATCGGGATATGGCTGATGTGTATGGTGATAGTAGCCCAAAGTATTCCACAGTGGCAAAGTGGTCAGCAGAATTTAAGTGTGGGTGAGACTTTTTAGAAGATGACCCGAGGCCAGGTCCCCCTGCTGATGTCATCAGCCAGGAGATGATCGACCGTGTTGAGAGACTTGTGCTAAACGATCGCCAAATCAAAGTTGCTGAACTTGCTTCAGAATGTGATATTTCTAATGGAAGTGTTTACACTATAATCCATGAACATTTAGGCATGTCAAAAGTATCTGCCAGATGGTTACCCAGAAACCTGAACATGCAAGATCGTCAGCAAAGGGTGGAGTCCAGAGTTGCACAAGCGGCTATTCGTGAGCGCAAGTTCGAGCAGTTAAATCATCCGCCATACAGTCCAGACCTGGCCCCAAGTGATTATTATCTGTTTCAAAATTTGAAGTCCCACTTGCAGAAACGAGATTTCGGGATGATGATGAGCTCAAGGCTTGGTTGGAGGACCAAACAGACAACTTTTATTTCAAAGGCATAGACTGCTTAACAGAAAAGTGGGCCAAATGCATTGAAGTGAAAGGAGATTATATTGAAAAATAATGTTGAAACCATCTTCCAATATGTGAGTTAAACCCTGAGTTCTACAGACTTATTGAACTCCCCTCGTAGTTTGCAGTTTTACAGTATTCATTCAATTTTCAGATAATTTCATGCTACTCAGTGTGGTTATCAGAAGAACAAATAGATATACACAGTTTTTACCTTGAAATACTTTAATGTGCCTAATTTTTGGGACACCTAAAATAACTAATTTTCCATTTGGAACAAATGGAAAATTTTCTATTTTAGGTGTCCCGATACTTAAGCACTTTACTGTAATCTTGAAAAGGTGATTAAGTTGATGGCTTCTTCTTTTTCAGGTTTTATATTTAGAGCAACTATTGACAACTGGAGGAGGTTGGCAGGACCAAGTTGGAGGTTTAGGGGGAGCAGTCAAACTAGGATTATCAGAGGGGAAACTCCCTCTTTTTGTGGATGCTGTTGACCTTCAGTTGAAACCCGACATTGTTCAAGCTTTTAATGACAGGATAGTGTTAGTGTATACTGGGAAAACTAGACTAGCTAGAAATCTCTTGCAGGTAAATCAGAATTTTGAGGAGAATTCTGGGATAATTTTTCTGAGGTCTGTCTAAAATGTAGTTTGTGACTCCTTATTAGAACCATCCCAGATGGTTATATAGAGGGGTTACAACATGCATTCTTATGCAGAAACAAGAGAAGTTATCCCAGATGTATTATTAAAACCCAACTGTACTTGGAATTCCGCAAATGTTCAATTGTATGTTTCTCTTCAGCTGTTGAGCACAAGTTTAACTCATTTAGCTTTACAGACAAAGTGAAATTATTGTTTTAGTTTTCTAACCATAATTCATGCTGAGTATAAATTACAGTGACTTTTGAGATCTGGTTAAAGTGTGCATACGCTTTCTAAAACATGAGACTGTTTTCAGAGATGCTAACATTACTCCATGTTTGATTGGAGGTTTATCTAAATGTATATCAGTTTTAACACTATTTTATTGGTTACTAAAGTAGAAAAAAACAACATCTGTTTGATACTACATGCTGGTTTAGGGTGAGGAGGGAAGGGAGTTAAGGTAAGTTATCTCAAAGTGTTATCAAATTTTTCCCTCATGTGCAGCATCGATAAAGACTATTTATGTCCTGGGGGCAGGGGGGTGGGGGACATCTTGTGCTTGGTGTGGATCCCGTCAGCGTCTGCATCAGCGTAGCTTCTTGTCTGCAATCTATCTCCTGAAGGGATGCATGGAGTTTGACCAAACTTGCACAGATACATCACTGGGTTGGGGGAAAACTGATTAGATTTGGTGACCTTGACCTTATTTTCAAGGTCACACGAGGTCAAAGAATGATGAAAAATGCCTAGTCTGCACCATATCTCCTGAAGGAACTGATAGATTTTTACCAAACTGGCACAGATATATCACTGGGAGATGGCAAAGAAGTGATTAGATTTTGGTGACCTTGACCCTATTTTCAAGGTCACAGGAGGTCAAAGAATGTTGAAAAATGCCTAGTCTGCACCATATCTCCTGAATGAATGGATGGATTTAAACCAAACTTGCATAGATATATAACTGGGAGATAGCAAAGAACTGATTAGATTTTGGTGACCTTGACCATATTTTCAAGGTCACAGGAGGTCAAAGAGTGTTGAAAAATGCCTTGTCTGCACCATATCTCCTGAATGGATGGATGGATTTGAACCAAACTTGCATAGATATATTACTGGGAGATGGCAAAGAACTGATTATATTTTGGTGACCTTGACCCTATTTTCAAGGTCACAGGAGGTCAAAGAGTGTTGAAAAATGCCTTGTCTGCACCATATCTCCTGAATGTATTGATGGATTTGAACCAAACTTGCAGAGATACATAATTGAGAAATGCAAAAGAACTGATTATATTTTGTGACCTTGATCCTTTTTTCAAGGTCACAGAAAGTCAAAGAATAATGAAAAATGGCTTGTCTGTACCATGTCTTTGAACGGATGGATGGATTTGAACCAAACTGTAACAGATACATCACTGGGAGATGGAAAAGAAGTGATTAAATTTTGGTGATCATGACCCTATTTTCAAGGTCACAGGAGGTCTTAACTTGGCAGCATTTAGGGAAAATTATACTACTGGAAAAGGGCAGGTGGGGGGACATCTGTTTTTGTGAAAAAATATTTCTAGTTCCTGTTGTAGGATGTTGTTCGCAACTGGTATGCCAGAAACCCACAGATAGTAGAGACAGAAGACAATCTGGTGGAATTAGCCACTGCTTGCTCAAAATACTTTATTAGTGGTAAGAGGTTTCTTTTATCAGTTGGAGAAGTCATAAAGTAGAAGAATATTTTTGTCATGCCTGGAACTCAAAGACTGTATAACGTGGGTATTGCTTTTCCAGTATATTCTTGTTATCTTTGTTCCTGTGGCATTAACTTTCATAAGAGATTTCTGGTTCGTCTCCGCACAGGAGGCAGGATGCAGCATTTTACAGAATTCTTGTTATGATGAAGATTACTTATCGGAAGTAGAGGATCTTACACAAGTGATCATTTCATATGAAATTTATGATACAAGCCTCTGGCGAGTTTCATAAATTTCATTTGAAATGACCACCATAAAATAATGTGTGCTTATATTTTCGTTAAAAATGTTAGCAGCTTTTGCAAAGCTCCTAACACTTTTTCTGCAAAAAAAAATGCAGTACTTTTGCATACAATACACTTGAAAGTTTAACATCTCTTAAACTAATGCCAGTGTTAGTTTTGAACCATTGGGCCCTGATGTTTGTCATATTTTTGTCTGATCCACAGGTGACCTAGATTCTGTTGGCGAGTGTATGGACCTGTACTGGAGATTAAAGAAAGTCATGGCTCCTGGTTGTGAGACTGAGTGCATCACAAAACTGATGAAGGCATTCCGCCCCCATGCCTCAGGGATATGTATGGCTGGTGCAGGGGGTGGGGGATTCATGTATGTTCTGGCAAAGGATGCTAGTCATAAGGAACAGATAAAGGACTTGGTAGCACAGATGGATGTAAGTAAAATTTTAGTGTTTTCAATGTTTTTTGAGGATAATTTCAAAATAACTTCTGTTCACATTTCCATGAAAGCATATGTGGTAACCCCTAGGTAGATCTGCTTCAACAAGAGGCAGATCTGATGAGGAGTCTCAGCATTTATGATTTATTTTAAGTGAAAAATGAAAAAATGAGGAACAGTATCTCATGATTATCCACAGAATCTCTTATTGATCTGGAGCTCTGGATTTGATGTAGTTGAGATACATATATAGATAACATGCAGTCATATTTTTTTGTATGATTTGTGTAATTGGATATTTTCTGGGTTGGCCAAAAGAGGCGAAGATTGTGTTGTAGATAACGCACTCGACTACCAATCCAGGGATAGCAAGTTGGCTCCCTTGCTTCCCTGGTCTTTGGATGAGACTTCTAACCAAGGTCTGATTTCCATGTGATCTGTGTATTGGTGGGACGTTAAACCCGGAGTTCACTTATTCACTGTTGGTCAGAATTTTATGACATCAAAACTCTCAAGGTTTTATTTTTATTCAGTTTATAAAATTTTTTTGCCTGTCTAAATCACCATTGCTCACAATCCTGAAAGTCTGTTAAGCTGTTTAGCAACCTTTCTACCTATTCTGTATTTTGTAACACCTGACTTTTTCTTTCAGGAATCTGAAGGAATAGAAGTATATGATGCATGCATAGATATGGAAGGCCTTGTTGTTTCAGGAGTCTGACGGAATACAAGCTTATAATGCATGTTCTAATTTGGAAAGGCTTGTTTCAAAAAGCTGATACTATACAAGTTACTGTGCATGTTTAGATATGGAAGAACTCATTATTTGAGGAATCTGACAGAATACAAGTTTATAATGCATGGAAGGACTTTCATTACATGAGGCTGAAGGAATACAAGTTTATAATGCATGGAAGGACTTTCATTACATGAGGCTGAAGAAATACAAGTTTATAATGCATGCGTAGATGCATAGGTATGGAAGACTTCATTGTTTCAGGAATCTGACAATACGCAGATACATACTGTGTTAATCCTATTAATTTTGAAAGGAGGGCGTTATTTAGAGCCTAAATTGTAGTCAATCAGCCACTGCCAAAATACCTTTATTAAATAGTATTACGGTGAATTGGTTTACTTTCAGGGGTAGTATTTTTTGCCTCTTTTCTCAGTAGGGTTGGGGATCAGCTGTGAAAGAATTCTAGCAATTCTATACTTAAGCAAATTCTATACTTAAAGAGTAGACCCCATTTCAAAGAGCTACCTTATCCAGAGAAGTGAACAGGAAATCATGCAAGTAAACATAACATTATTTTTTGGAAAAGAGGCAGGGGTGTTTATTAGAGCAGGGGCATTTAATAGGATTAATACAATATGTGAAAGGTTGTTTTTGGAGTCTTATGGAATACAAGTTTATGATGCATGCATAGATGTGGATAGACTTACTGCTCCGTGAATCTGAAGTAATACAAGTTTATAATGCATGCACATATATATAGAAGGACTTTTTGTTTCAGGAGTATGAAGGAAAAAGAGTTTATGATTATTTCAGTATAGCTGGGTTTATTTCATTGATACTTCAGTATGTCTTGATATTTACTCTGATCATGTAATATGATACTTATAGGCAGTATTGATACTTCAGGATGCTTTTAATAATGATTTACTTGCACATATAAATACTATTCGGCTAAAAATTTATGCATGCATAGATGTGGATAGACTTACTGCTCCATGAATCTGAAGTAATACAAGTTTATAATGCATGCACATATATATAGAAGGACTTTTTGTTTCAGGAGTATGAAGGAAAAAGAGTTTATGATTATTTCAGTATAGCTGGGTTTATTTCATTGATACTTCAGTATGTCTTGATATTTACTCTGATCATGTAATATGATACTTATAGGCAGTATTGATACTTCAGGATGCTTTTAATAATGATTTACTTGCACATATAAATACTATTCGGCTAAAAATTTAACCCTTTGAAGCAACTAGTAAATTGTCAAGTAGATTTTGTACAACTAACTTGTAACTTGTCAGGGTCACTGACGAGGCTTTATTAGCCGAAACTACATAGTCTGGCCCATGTTCCTACTTCTATATATATATTCTCTGCTCTTGAAGGAACTTTTTAAGATTTTAATTTTACCTCACTGCAGCTGGTGTTAAGCCGTGTGGCGGCCGTAAAACGTCTCCCCGTACATCATCCATAGTGCAGATTATATTTTATTTACATCCTTTGAGATCAGAGGATAGATTCTGGGAAATCTAAAATTTGAGATCGATTTAGACTATTATTCTAGATCATCGTCTTTTATATTATTTGGATCCTTTTGAAACTAATCAGTCTTTGAATCGACTGCCTAATTAAAATTAAGAAATTACAGTATGCTTTTACTGGTTTCGTCACCAGATATTGTCAGGGTCACTGACGAGGCTTTATTAGCCGAAACTACGTAGTCTGGCCCATGTTCCTACTTGGCCCATGTTCCTACTTCTATATATATATTCTCTGCTCTTGAAGGAACTTTTTAAGATTTTAATTTTCTAGTGATGAACACATAAGTATGGCACAACTTAGTAAGATTTTACCTAAACACAAAACGATAGTGTTCTGCTTAGATCATAGGGCCAAAGTATTCTGGTACATATTGTATCAGACACCTGCTTTTGTGATAGTATTGCAATACATTTTTCTGGTCATGTCCAACTTTAGTCTGAAGGAATGAAAGCTTTTTATGCCAATTTAGGTATGGAAGGACTTGTTCCAGGAGTCTATAGGAATACAGTTGTATGATACCTATTAAGACAGTTGACTTGTTCAAAGATTATGAAATAATACAAATATTTATGCATGTGTAGGTATTGAAGGACTTGTTGTTTCAGGAGTCAGAAGGAATACAAGTGTATGATGCATGGTTATATACAAAAGGGCCTGTTGTTACAGGAGACTGAAGGAGTACAAATGTATGGTGCATGCATAGTTATGAAAGGGCTTGCTGTTTCAGGTGTCTGGAGGAGAATAAATGTATGATGCATGCACATGTTATTTCAGGGGGTCTGATGTGTACAAGTGTAGGATGCATGTATTGGTATGAAAGACTTGTTGCTACAGGAGTCTGATGGAATACAAGGTTATGATGCATACTTAGATATGAAAGGGTCTGTTGTTACAGTAGTCTGAAGGAATGCAAGTGTTTCGTGCATGCAAAGTTATGAAAGGACTTGTTGTTTCAGGAGTCTGAAGAATTACAAGTGCAGGGTGCATACATAGTTATGAAAGGACTTGTTTCAGGGGTCTGAAGTGTGTGAGTATATGATGCATGCATAGATATTAAAGTACATGTACTTGCTGTTTCAGGAGTTTGGAGGAATACAAGTGCTGGATGCATGCATAGATAGATAGGATGTGTTGTTTTAGAAGCCTGAAGGAATACAAGCTTATGATGCATGCATAGATATGGAAGGACTCATTGTTTCTGGAGTTTGGTAGAATACTTGTTTATGATGCAGACAGTATACATGTATAAGTATGGAAAGACTTGTTGTTTCAGGTATCTGAAGGGATACAAGTGTATGATGCTTGCATAGACATGGTAGGACTGAAAGTAACATTGGAAGAGGAAAAAGAAACAGAAAATTTAGAAACAGAACTAACCAAATTAGTGGTAGATGCAGAAAAAGACAGTTTAGAAATAGGGGACATAAGAGAAGTTGGGAAAGAGACTAAGGTGGGGAACAAAGAGAAAGATGAAGAAATTAATACAGCAGCACAACAGGATACAGCAGGAGAGGATGTCAGTGCTGAAGCAGAAGGAGGGAAACTAGTGTTAGGGGAAGGTGTGAAAGAAGATTGTTTAGAAATAGGTGACACTAGAGAAGTAGGGAAAGAAGTTGAGTTGGGGAACAAAGATAAAGATGAAGAGGCAATTATAGCAGCACAGCTAGTCACAGCAGGAGCAGATATTAGTGTAGAAGCAGAAGGAAAGATGTTAGGGGAAGATGTGAAAGAAGACAATTTAGAATCAGGGGAAACAAGAGAAGTATGTAAAGTAAGTGAGTTGGGGAACAAAGAGAAAGATGAAGAGACTGATACAGGATTACAGCAGATCACAACAGGAGAGAAAGTCAGTGTGGAAGCAGAAGGAAAGAAATTGTGTGGGGAAGATGAAATAGGGGATGTTAGAGAAGTAGGTAAAGCAAGTGAGGTGGAGAACAAAGACAAAGAGGAAAGAGTTAATACAGAAACACAGCTGATCACAGCAGAAGAGAAAGTCAGTGTTGAAGCAGAAACAGAAGTTCAGGAAGATGAAGATTCAGAGACTGAAGACATGATTGACTACTACAATCAGCCAGAGATATTGACAGATGAGGAAAGAGGGATGACTGAAGAGAGTGAGAAAGTAAGTATGGAAAGAGAGGTGGATGAACTTTTTGAGGAAATAGAGACCAATAAAGATGATGATGAGAGTAGGAAGAAGAATGAAGAGAGGGACATAGGAAGTGCTGTGTGACAGATTTATAAGGGGGAACAAAAGAAAGGCAAACCATGCAAATCCACCAGACATATCATTCTGACCCCTCAAATGAATCTGTAATGTGTCCTTGGAGGGGTTTAACCTGTCCGGGTGATTTAAATAAAATGTCAAGTCCTTCTTTATGCTAAAAGTAAGAACATCATGAAATTTGTCAGTTACTCATTTTGACTACATAGAGGATCTTACATTGGTGCTCATGTATTATTGACTTCATTAAACAAGTTGGGGAAAAAGATAAGAAGCAAAGCATTGATAAGATGCGAGGCTATGCTGAGCATCTTATCAGTTTTCCCCAACGAGTTTGATAAATTCAATAATACAGGGGCAAGAATGTAAGATGACACTAAAATAGCATTTTATTAGCAAATTTTGCACTAAAACATCATGATATTCCCAATAGAAAACGCAATGTTTTTATGGACATCAGCGCATAACGTTAGAATATAATTTGCATATATAATCCACTAGTTGATAATCATTTTTAGTGCATGGCTTTATTGCACTCTCAGATGTGACGTCATATGATGAAGTATGTTAAAGGTTAGTTGAAAGAGCTAACTCAAGGTTTGTTGCCAAGAAATAGAAAAGAAAATGAATCATAAGTTCTGTTTAAAATCTTATAGCAGTATCACATCATTACATACTTATTTTGGGTCTACACAATGTGTGTTTATGAGAATGAGAGAGTTTGTATGTTGTTGGGGATAAACACCAAACTTACTTTATAAGTTTCCATGTGATTGGTTGTTGATTGATTTTACGTTTCGAATTCCTGTTGCTTTAAAAAATATTGAAATAGTTACATCTTTAAGCACTGTGTGCATTTACAACTAAATTGTGCAATAGTCCTTATTTATTCAGTCATTTCAAATATGTCATCAGTTTGCTTGAGCATTTTGTAATTGACTTGTAGTTGAGTGTTTTGTCTGTATTTTCCACCAGTGTGCCTTAGAAAAAAATTATATGAGCCGCGACATGACAAAACCAACAGAGTGGCATGTTCGCCAAGTGCAGACGCAGATAAGCTTGGGCATCCGCCCAGTTTGATCAGACTCTTCACTGTTGGCATGAAGGTAGCTTAGACTCTTAGTTACCCTTAGTTACCTTTAAGCAAGCTGCAAAGACTGATCAGACTGGGCAGATACCCAGGCTGATTGGAGTCTGTGATGGGCATACATGCCACATTGTTGATTTTGTCATGTGGCGGCTCATATGGAAGTGGAACGTATATACCCTCATGTGTTCTTATTTTCTTTGTGAAGATAATTGTTTGAAATTTGCATCCCATTTCTGCACAACGTTATCTAGAATCAATAATGGTGCTGGTTGAATAAGATTTTCACGTTAATGGAAGGATTATTATTATGTTTCGAATGTGAAAGATTTTTATCATGTTTAACATGAAAAATTTAAGTAATTGTCAATTTATTTTGTTGACATGTACTTTGCTGAGGACACCTATGCAAAAGACCATAATAACTGTAGATATTGGGGCACCTAAAATAATTAGTGGAATTGTCCTAAAAATGGAAGTGTTTGGTTTTTCAGTGCAGTAGTACATCCAAAAGACACAGATGGACTGGCAAACAGACTAGACCCTGATCAGACTGTTCCAAGACTGGGTTGATCTTGGTCTGCACTATTTGCTCAGACCTGTCTGTGGCAATATTGAGAATGTTTATCTTAAATCCATTTCTGGTGCTATTAGAATCATCTTTTTAGAGCACTAGAAAAGAGGAAGTACATTGTATCTGGTGATTTTCTTAAGAATATATGTTGTAACCTCATCAGAACTGTCTCAAAGGCAATATAGATGAGGGCTAAAAGCATATGTTTTTGAGAAGACACTTTTCAACAACGATTCTCTCTTATCTAGATCTCTTTTTAGACTAAAAGAGGGTTTTTGAGGGGTATGTGCTATGACTATCATAGCTTCATATACATATTATCACTACAGTAGTTTGATCTGATACTCTGCATCAAGGGGGTGTTCTCATATCTCAGGATCACACAAGATGCTTGTGTTGAGTGTGATGTGGTGATCCAGGAACATATACAGGATTCGATTCTGAGTGGGATATCAAAATACTGTAGTAATATTTTAGATATTATACCATATTAATACTATTAAACACCCTGGGGGTGTTGTATTTTATGAATGAGGGGCGTTTTGGGGAAAAATGGCAGGGGGGCTTTATTATTAGGATAAATATTGTATACTGTGAACATTTAATTACTGAATATGTGGAAACTGGGTTACAGTGCTGTATTTTTTTTTGTTTTTTTTTCTCAGAACAACATCTCTTGTTCATCTTTTAAAGAAAGCCATGTGATGTACGCATGTGTGTGTGTGTTTGTTTTGTTTGTGCCTGTATTTAATATCTTTTCCATGTCATACAAACCATATAAACCATGTAATTTTTAGATTATTTATTGAAGGGTGATATTTCTACAGTATTTACAAATTCATTTTATCACTTTATTATACATATATGTATTTAAGGTGAATGGGTACACTTTTCAGTGGGAAGCGATTCTGTCATCTATTTTACCTCCCTTCTAAATGGGGTCTACTCTTAAAGGAAAGAATTACCTCCTCTTAGGAGCAAATCTTTTCCTTTAAGAGTAGACCTCATTTTGGAAGGGCTTCATTGTCAAGATAAGTATTTAGTATGTCAAAAATTTGTTTTCAATTGCCAAAATGGCTGAAGAAACATGGGAGGTGTACCTATACATCTTAATAGGGAGAAAAGGGAATGAATAAATCCGGAAATACTATAGATGTTGTCGTCTTCAATTAAGAATACCTGCTCAGCCTTTATGTCGGGGCCATTCTAGCTAGACATCTAAATAGAAACAAACATGTATTCTGCATTTATATTGTATGATTATAGTGGAGCAAATATGATTGCATAAGTGGCCTTGAAAATGGAGATACTGGTATACTGAGTGTAACATTTGTTTTTATATATCAAAATGATCGCCTGAGTCTCTAGTTATTAAATTCAGCATTTGCCACCTTGGCAAACCTTGCACAACTCTGTAGTGGCCCCTGCTGTAGATTTCTCATGCAAGTAGGCGTAGCGAGCTGTCACTCAATGTTTGCTAGCCATTCAAGTTCATGTTGTTGATTCCACGTGCTAGTTAGTGAGATGAGCTGTCACTCAAAACCATGTGGCACAATGTAATTATTGACTTGTAAACAACATTGACTCCCGCTTCACTAAATTGGGTCTACAGAGAGCTTTGCAGTGATAATGTAAATATTATTAAATAAAACTTTGGAAGCAAATGTATAAATGTTCTGTATGTACCCGCTTATGGTTCTAAGTTTATTTGCAAAGGCTGTCTTATTCCTCGCATTAATCCATGTCAACATTCTGTTATAAATCCTATACCAGTGATAGCGCTAGCGGGAGTGATAGATGTATTAAACCAGCTTTGAGTGCCAACATACCGTCCAAAATGCAGTCTCTTCACATTTTTTCATTTTTATCAAAATGATATTTTGTTAAAACTTAATTGACACCATCATGTACCCCCAAATTGTTTTCGGTAGTGCAAAAAATAATTCCTTCTTGAAAAACAAAATGCAAGCAAACAAAAAATCAGAAGCAAATAGAATATATCAAGAAATGTCACAAATATCGATAAACGCAATTCCAATACTACAACAAAGTGAAATATGGGAAACACAAATGTGACAGCCAGCAATAGCATAGCATTAACTACAGCTTTAAGGCGTTTGTCACTTCCCTCGGGTCCATTGTATAACCGGATGCATAGAAATGTATGTTTGAGCACCATAAATGCAAAACTTAACGTATATTAGATATAAATGTGATTATTTTATTCTTTTCACTAGAATCCCCACCCACCACGCTGCTATTCCAAATAGGCCTTCTTTAGCTGTAATTTTAAGAGAAGCATCTTTAGCGGATCATAGTGGGACTAGGCCAGTAAACGATGATCTTGGAAGTTGATGGAATAGAATGGAATAGAAATTATTTTAAAATTCAACATCTGCAGGTATCCACTCATTCAACATAACTGTACCTGCAACATCTTGTATGGAAATACGGTTCGGGATTATAGGCGTCCGACTGTACTGTCACATGATTTTTAGAGGTGGGTACGGTCAGACGCTTATTTTATTGCCAGAAACACACAATTCAGAAAGAAGAAATATGTATGAATTTCAGGAATTTAATGTTATAGTTTCACAAAAGATGCGAGCTGCATGCAAGAATAGTAACAGAAAACAACTGAATTCAAGTTGTCGGGAACAAGTCAACGTTTCTGCAGTCTCTAGCTTTGAAAATTATGGTGCCTTTCGTGTGTATTGATGACGTGCTATTAACAACCAATGGAAACTTTTTTTACAAACAGGTTTAGGTTTATATATTTGGACAAGCGAGATAAAATAATATTGGACAACAGCAGTATACTAACAGCAATTGGCACAATGAACAGTATTTCGGAGAATAAGAGAAAATATAAAGTGTTCACTGATCCGAACGTACCTGGTTTGACCCTACTTGCAATGAGAGTATGCAATTTATTAAAACATCAATCATCCAGTGGGCAGAAATGGATGGATGACATGTCAATTTACATTCTTTACAAAAGTATTTCAGTCATACCAGGATGATGGGTGATAATTAAATGTGTGCAACGGAACTCCGTTTATGGTTAAAAGATTTCTGCCACCAGGGGCTTGCACCTGGGGTCGCTAGATCAGTAAGCCAGCACTTAACCTAATGAGCTACCGGGGACTCCAGTGGGCAGATGGATGGATGACTTGCAATTTTACGTCCTTTTTAATAGTATTTCAGTCATATCAGGACAATGGGTGTTTGATAATGTAAGGCTGTGTGCAATCGAACCCCGTTTACGATTGAAAAGATTCTAGCCTACAGCGAGGCTAGATCACCAGACCAGGGCTTATCCTACTGAGCTACCAGGAATTCCAGTGGGCAGAAAAGAATAAAACAAGTTGGGAATGTTTCTGTTCTTTTTTTTCCATTTCAAACCAACAGGGTAGAAAAATCACAGTACATATTGTTGTTAGACTATATAGATTATCATCACATTTCAACTGTCCCCTATTTACCCTTATTTGCCTGGGAGAACTGCAGAACCACATGGGACTGCATCTTGGAAGCAATCTGATCAATACCTGCATTGTTTGCCAATTTTTTCATAAAAAAACACCAAATCAATGATCATAAATAATTCAAAGATGGCTGCAGTGTCCAAATATTTATAGTAAATAGGGTAAAGTTATATACTCTATAGCTTGGTCGAGGTAAGTTGGCAAGCCATGTGGCCTTTGTTTATAAAAATATTTATGTTTATAGTGCCTAAATATAGACAAGTTTATAATTAGAAGCGTTTGGTGATACCGAAGGTACTTATATTGGAAAGTGTAAAGAATAATACTTGTCTTGTGAGCCGTGAATTCAAAGTGTATGTTGGCCGAGTGGTCAGGGCGAAGACGGAAAAAATGTTTCTAGATACGTATGTACTATGAGTTCGAATCCGGGTCAAGTTTTTTTTTCATTTTTATTCCATATATTTTTTATATCATATTCTTTTTTCTTTTCTTTTAAAATATCTATTTGTATATAAACTGTGTCATGATGAATCTAGATATTTCGATCCAAATCGCTTTTTACCGAAGAATTCATCTGTTATGTCGCTCATGTAAAATATAAAGCCAACAAAATAATTTGGCACAGAAATCGAAGACGAAATTATGTAATTGTTGCTGGCTTAGTTGCCGGTGTTGTGTTGGAACTGCGGCACTTTTTAGGTATATGTTGGGTGGTCAGCCTACCAATCCTCATTGTTATGTGCAACACAGTCAGACCCCAATTAAAATTCAACAGCATTTCCGAAATCATTTCCCAAGCACCGACGAGAAATATGCATATCAACATGCGTATCCGTACAATCTGATCAGCACATTGAATATCTTACATGTACCTGACTCATACATATGAACATATGAGCCGCGACTCGACAAAACCAACAAAGTGGCATATGCGCCCAGCGAAGACTAAGATCAGCCTGGGCATCCGCCCAGTTTGATCAGTCTTCGCTGTCGCATGAAGCTAGCTTAAACCCTTAGCTACCCTTCAAGCACACAGCGAAGACTCTGATCAGACTGGGCGGATGCCCTGGCTGATCTGAGTCTGTGCTGGGCGCACAACCACTTTGTTGGTTTTCTTGTGCCGCGGCTCATATTACATTAATCTAAGCCGATTATATTTTTTAAAAGATGTTTCTTGTTCAACTTATCTCATACCTGGAAAACACCTGTGTACTCTACCTATTTATAGGTATATAAACAATAATATTTACCACAAACAATTACGATAAACACGGCCAACTCAGCGCGACCGACCTATAATGTGTTTAAATGGTGGGACATCTAAAAACCATTAATTTTCCATTTGGGACAAATGGAAAATTAATGGTTTTAGGTGTCCCAATATTTAACCACTTCGGGGTACAATGTATGTACTTTTGTCTAAAACAACTAGCAAAGCTGGAAAACAGAAGAGTTCTTGAGAGCTTTTAACTGTTGATACTAGCTTATTTACGATGACAGACATTTATCTGACTGCCATGGGCAATGTGGAAATGTTATGAGAAAATAACATGAACCGCACAATATGAATATTGGTCTTACCAAAAAGTTATACAGGGTTATCAGTTGTTACTGTTTGCTCATGACAGGCTCTAAATGGTTGCCATCAAATTACTGTTTAACCCTTCAAGCGCCAAAAAGCAGACGACAAAATTTACGTCTGCAAAAATTTCAAAATATATTTCATCCAAGCTATATCAAAAATTCAAAAACTAGATGGGCAAACAGTGTACATCTAGATGAGGTGGCTCATTATGAGCCACCTCATCAGGATCTGCACTGTTCGCAAATTCTACCATTTTCATCACTGGCGCTTTAAGTGTTAACCTATATGGGTACCCCACCATGTTTTTCTGCCATTTTTTCAAAGGAAACAGTGTTTGAGACATTGACAATATAGCCCTTCCAAAAAGGGGAAGAACTGCTCTTAAAGGAAAGCATTTTCTCCCCTAGGAACAATGTATTTTCCTTAAAAGTTTTTCCAAATTGAGAATGGATTCAAAATTGAAATGGCAGAGTTGCTTCTCCTTAACGTAATTCCATTCACCTTGAGGAGAAAAAAATACATATGAGCTACGACGCAACAAAACCAACAAAGTAGTATGTGTGCCCAGAGAAGACTCGGATCAGCCTGGGCATCCGCCCAGTCTGATTAGTGTCTTCGCTGCCCGCATGGAAGAAGCTTAGACCCTTAGCTACCCTTTAAGCGCAGAGCAAAGACTGATCAGACTGGGCAGATGCCCAGGCTGATCTAAGTCTTGGCTGGGCGCACATGCCACTTTGCTGGTTTTGTTGAGTCGAGGCTAAAGCAATTACACACTGCAAACTGAGAAAATTTTGAAAATGCAGATTTGAAAGAAATCTTGAAAATTTTGAAATCATGATTCTCATAATGCATCTTTGCTTTTATTGAAGACCAGTTCCATAGGTGAATGGATACACTTTCAGGGGAAGCAACTCTGTCATTCTTATGTTTGTCTCCCTTCTCAATGGGGGTCAATTCTTTTATGGACTGGATTCACTGCCCAGGAGCAAATAAGTCACAATATTTACCTTTGAAAAATAGCAGAACACCATCATGGTATAGCCATCTTAAAATCACAAATAAGCAGCAACACGACAACACCAACAAAGTTGCATGTGTGCCCAGTCTGATCAGAGTTTTCACTGTGCACTCTTAGGGTAACTAAGGGTCTAAGCTACTTCTATTCCATCAGTGAAGACTCTCATCAGACTGGGCAGCTGCCCAGGCTGATCTAAGTCATCATGTGGTGCACATGCCACTTTGTTGGTTTTATCGTGTTGGGGCTCAAACGTTATCAGTCATTGAAAAATGGCAGAAAAACATGATTGTATGACAATCTTATAATTTGAAATGTTCCACAAGATGATGTTTTCTGAAAAAACTTTTGTGAATATTTTCACTTTTATAGGACACAAACTGAGCACTGCTTAGTCTAAATCAACTCTATGACTGGGACCGAGTCTCGGTCCAAGTATACAGCATACCAGATCTGAGCCAGGAGAATACGTATCTGATCTTTGCAATAACTGTTCCTAAATAGGCATATTTTCTTTAGATGCAGCTTACATTTAACATATTTACACCTAATGTATATAAATTATGACAACAAACAAAAAAGAGGTAAAATGAAAATATAACACATACACAATGTAGAAGAAAAATATGAAAATATCACAATTCAGCACTATATATAATTTTAATTACTTGCTGTTGTAACCTAACAATTCAATGAATAAACAAATCATTTATGAAATATACCTAAAACAAACAACAGAGGAAGTCAAAGATCATGGCTACTTATTGAGAAACTAGTAATCCAGTCTATCTGTGTTTCAATTTCTCAAGAAAATTATACACATAATTTTACAAAACGTTTTCTCTGATTGGATTTCAATTTTTGCATTTCGGAAAGTAGTAAATCAGCAACTAAATATGAGCCACGACGTGAGAAAACCAACAATGTGGTTGTGCGCCCAGCGCGATCAGCCTGGGCATCCGCCCAGTCTGATCAGAGTCTTCGCTGTCCGCATGGAGGTAGCTTAGTCCCTCAGCTACCCTTTAAGCGCTTAGCAAAGAGTCTGATCAGACTGGGTGAATGCCCAGGCTGATCTGAGTCTGCGCTGGGCGCACAACAACATTGTTGGTTTTCTTGCGTCGCGGCTCAAATATATTTCTAGCATTTGCAAATGGAATGTAAATGCAAGTATATAGTACAGCAAATACATACAAAGTGTGTTTCAAATTAGTATACATTTAGACCATACAGACTTCGACATGTTATATGCTTCATTCTTGTGTTTTTGTACACTTAAGGAGGTCTGTGTGCTATCTGCATCTGCTGCATACACAGCCAGTCCTTGCCCTACTATTTATTTTCCTGTTATTCTGGTTCTACCATAGGGTAATGCCTACAAAAATGGCAGATGGAATGGCAACTGTAGACCTTGATCAGACTGGTTCCTAAGGAGCAGTCTGATTTCAGTTTCCACTGTTTGTACAGACCTATCTGCACGAAAAACTTAGGATCTTTATGGTAGACATTTTTCGTGTATAATTGTATATACTCCACAGTTGACCGATTTCATCATGAACAATAACTTTTTTTTTTTTTTTGCTTTTTATTTGTTAAAACAGAGTTACTCAGTATCCAAATACCTTAAGAAATAGTATTAGCATTGCTTCGATATTTTGAAGAACTGTTGCTTTTATTGTCGTGTACCAATCCATTAGAGTGTACTTAAACCCGAGAATCAGCTATACTAAGTGTGCACTTTCAACTGTAGAAACATCAGCCATACACACTATAAATTACCTTTCATGCAGCATTTACAGCAATAAATATGGCACATTTACAAGTTTAGTAAATGAGACAGATTCTATTGTGTTGCAAGCTAAAGTTAAGTCAAAGAAAGGTACCACCTTTCTTTGACTTGTGCTTTAGATTGCATAGGCAACCAGCAAAGACTCAGATCAGTGTGTCCATCTGCAAAACCAATCAGATTCCACCCCTAACTCATTCCTTGAAATCAACTGATTGCTCATATGAAAGAGTAATAACGTTTACTGGACTGCAATGACGAACTAGCTGTTCTGAATCTCAACCAGAGCCCTAGATAAGAGGGAGTATTTGGTGATAGTTTAGGATTATTTTTGTTATTTCTATATAAAAACATATGTTGTGGCCATTCATCTGAACCGCCTCAACGAGACGGTTCAGATGAGGGGTCACAACATATGGTTTCAATGAGAAATAAAAAAAAAATCTTTCAATTATCATCAAATACCCCTCTTATCTAGGGCTCTGTCAACTGTTTCTTCACTTTCTATTTGCACGGCTCAATAATCTAAGGTGAATGGTACATTTTCAAGGGAAACAGCCCCGCCATTTTCATTTTTGCTTCCCTTGTAAGGTTCAGAATTTGCTCTTAAGGGACAGCAATTTCTTTCCTTTAAGAGTAGACTCCATTTTGGAAGGGCTTTGTTGTTTGGTGTTAGCAAATATAAGTCACAAAAGCCATTTCCCTTTATAAAAACAAGGGCTTCGCAAGCGGCGCATAATACGCCCGTTTCAATGTCCTAAAGGAGTTACAGAATGAACAAGATTGTTTACAAAAGGATAGACAGGCAGACAAACAGGGGCAACCACTCTATAATTAACTAGAACTGTCAGCGAACCACCCCCCTCACCCCCTTAATTGCTTAAATCAAATGGTGTTATTTTCGTAACAAAAAGCATAAAGAGGGAGAGAAATCATTGTTACCATGTATCCCAAATATGAATGGTTGCTGTGAAATCTGTTACAAAAAATTACATTATTCAAAGTCAGGAGAGAAAGAAAATTGGAAAACTGGTATGGAAAGAAAGACTATTGGACAAATACAGGGAAGAATAAGCAGAAAAAGGCTGGTTCTCAATCCAACGATACAACATATCGCCATCAACCTGAAAACCAAATATGACTACTCTACCTTGCATGGTTGTGGAGAAATCTTTGACGAAAAATTTCATTATTCAAGGTAGGGAAAGAAAGAAAATACAGGGAAGAATAAGCAGGAGAAGGCTGGTTCTCGATCCCATGATACAACATGTCGTTATCAACCTGCATAGCAAATATGACTACTCTAGCTTGCATGATTGTGGAGAAATCTTTGACGAAAAATTTCATTATTCAAAGTATGGAAAGAAAGAAAATGGGGCAAATATAGGGAAGAATAAGCAGGAGAAGGCTGGTTCTCAATCCCACGATACAACATGTCGTCATCAACCTGTATGCCAAATATGACCAGTCTAGCTTGTATGGTTGTGAAGAAATCTTTGATACAATATCTTTGAACAAGGGAGATAACCTACATACACTAGGTATACCTTTTTTAGTTCTACTTTTTTCCCTTTGACAATATATTACATGTACAACAAAAGTTTACACAGAAGTAGCCGATAAGAACTAATGACAGGGACTCACTCTTAAACGAAGAAAGGGAGAGCAGCCATTTTGTACGCGACACATCGTTAGGCCTTCATACACATTGCTATGAAGTTTTATAAAGATATCCCAAACGGTTATCTAGTTATGGCGCGTAAAAGACTTACAGGGATAAAATTAATCAAAGGGGCATAACGTCAAAAGTAAGAAAGGGGGAGCAACCATTTTTGTACGCGACACGTTCCCCCACCTTAATACATATGCCTACCAAATTTCATGAAGATATCCCAAATGGTTACTGAGTTATGGCGTGTACAAGAATGTTTACGGACGGACGGACGGACAGCGCCACGACATAATACGTCCGTTTTTTCAAAACGGGCGTATAATAACGGAAAAACATGTTGGGTACTATACACCTTAAATTCTACAAATCGGTATACAGTTACATTGTGTTAAGTTTGACTAGAATTCTCCTTTTTTGTTAAGCCATAAATTATATTAGTTATTAAATATAACATAAATAACACAGGAAAAACTATGTCCACAGCTTCAGAGAGGGGTGAGAATTTAAGATAACTCCAAATGTCTCCTTTTGTTTTTTTTCTTCCTTGTTTTCTTAAAAAAACATATGATTCTAATTATAATGGAACTAACATACAGTTAATTGAAAATGAGAAGAGAGTTTCTTAGTTCATTTTCCATGAATCCCTGATCACTAAAAACACTATGAAATAAGTTTTTTTATGGAAATAAAAATTTATCTAAGAATATCCTAAAAACCAACAACAACTGAAGCTGAAGTATATCACACTTAACTCTTTGGCCAGAAATAAAGGAACTAAACTAATGTCCAGTTTGTATGTGTAAAAGATATGAGTCTTGGCTGTCGGCGTGGAGATAGCTTAGACCCTAAGCTACCCTATAAGTGCATTGCCAAGCCTCTGATCAGGCTGGTGGATGCCCAGGCTGATCTAAGTCTTTGCATTGCAAACATGCCACTTTGTTGGTTTTCTTGTGTCACGGCTCATTTATACTAATACTACTGTTCTACCGGTATCCAAGTTTGTGTATTATAAAGAAATATCTACAATAACTGAAACAAACAATAAATCTATTATCACATTTATCAGAGGTCCAAACAAAGTGAGGTCTTTGATCATCATTAAGGGGAATGAATACACTTTCAGGGGAACCAACTCTGCCATTTTCATTTTAATTTCCCCTTTTAGTAAGAATTTTCTCATCCAGGTTAAAAAAAATTTCGCTTTCACAATAGACCACAGTTTGGAAAGGCGTCTTTGTCCATGGAAGCATACAGGAAGTCTTAGTTGTTTCCTTTGTAAAAATGATTAAATTTTGGATGTGTACAATAAAGATGTTGTGACCCTCATCAGGGGCATAGCCAGACCTAATACTTTGTTGAAGCAAACATTTTCCATCTGAAGGCATGCACCTCCATGGGAAATCACTCTCATATTGAAAATCTGTCCCTCTTCAGCCATTTATCCAAAGGAGAACATCTGTGGCTTCCTCTTTGCTTCCCTGGATAGGGAAGCCTTTTTTACTAAACAGGATCTACTCTTAAAGGAAAGAATTTCTCGTAAAGGAGTGAATTCTTTCCTCTAAGAACTGATCCCCATTGGTAAGGGAGACAAAATTCAAAGCTGCTTCACTTAAAAGTGTACCCATTTACTTTTAGCACAGACAGAAATATGCTGAAGCCTGTGCTTCAAGGCCTCCTTCAAGCTACGCCCCTGCTCATTAAAACACATATTCTGACCCTCATGGGATCACAACATATAAGCGATGACACGAGAAAACCAACAAAGTGGCATGTGCGCCCAGCAAGATTCAGATCAGCCTGGGCATCTGCCCAGTCTGATCCGAGTCTTCGCTGTGTGCTTAAAGGATAGCTAAGGGGTTAATCTACCTCCATGCGGACAACAAAGACTGCTCAGACTGGGTGGATGCCAAGGCTGATCTGAGTCTGTGCAGGATGCACAACCACTTTGCACGTTTTCTCGTGTCATGGCTCATATGGTTTTATATCGTATGACCTGAAGCTCTCTAATATCTATCTGCAACACCCACTCTTATATGGACCTCTGCCTATACAACATGGAGAGATAACAGTGCATAAATTATATCACAGATCTTTGATAAATATTACAAAAGAAAGTCATGAGAAAGAAAACATAATCAACATCTGGGCCATGCAGTGCCAAAAAAGCAGATCCCTAAGACAGCCACAACCAGAACAGACTGATCCCCCAGCCTGAATACACAGTCTGATCATTGTCATTGTTGTTAAAGGAGTATGGTACAACTTCAGGTTTATCTGCCATTTCTACCAAGGGGAACAACTTAAGTGAATTCCTGATGGCTTCTCTGGTTAAAAAAAGCCCTTCTAAATAGGTTGTCTACTCTTAAAGGAAAGAGAGCAAATTCTTTCCTTTAGAATTGACCCCCATTAAAATGAGGACAAAGGAAGACAATGTGTCACGAGTTGCTTCCCCTAAAGGTGTACCACATCACCATTAACATAAACTAGATTTTGAAAGCTCCCAACAACAAAGACTGATCAAACTGCAGGACAGGCACATTGTATTTATGTCAAAGCTGGTTGCTTGTCCTAGAGCTCTTTTTGCTAGCCCATATATATACTCTGAATATACTCTAAATTATTAACCTCTAATATCTTACAATAAACTTATAGGCCACATGAAAAACCTTTCTGCTGCTTCATACTTTTGCAGTAAAATCTACTGTAATATCCTAGCACAGTTTACATGACTTAAGTATTGTGATGAAAGTGAATTCAAAATCTTGTCAAGATGAATTTATGAGTCAATAATGTATGCCTATGCCTATTCAGAGCTCTAGATAAGAGGGAGTATTTGATGATAATTAAAGATAATTTTTCTTATTTCTCATCGAAACCATATGTTGTGACCCTCATCTGAACCGTCTCGCCGAGACGGTTCAGATGAGGGGTCACAACATATGTTTTTATACAGTAGTAACAAAAATTATCCCTTATTATCTCCCAATACTCCCTCTTATCTAGAGCTCTGCCTATTGTGTATCAATAAACTGATTATTGCTTGACATGACTCGTAATTTAGTGAAGTGATGTTTTGCATAAAAGTTAAGCTGATATGCCACCTTTCTACAAGGAGCTACTCTTATTGGAAAGGACTTACTACCAGAAGAAGGTAAGGTCTTTATTGTAAAGCAAAATGTCTCCACTGATTTTACATTCTGTTTTCATCTGCATATATACACCCCTGGCTAACTATGTATATACAAGGGCTGTTCCAGAATAAAAGAGCTGTTATGGAACAAAAAAGTCATAGTTACCAAATGACCTGATAACCAGGCCATTTGGTAACTATGACTCTTTTTTTTATTTCGTAGCAGCTCTTTTTTGTTTTGTAACAGCCTTGAAAACATAGTTTACCAGGTGTGATATAGCTTTGTAATGCAAATACATGTAAAACCATTCTAACTCTGATTTTCACTCTGACACCAAAGGACTCTGATCTGACATCAGTTTCAGCATGTTTAATTTTCAAATGACCTGGTCAAAAGGCAGTACAGGGAGCATTATTGTATTCTATGTAACTCATTTTAAGTTACACCATAAATAAACAGTTTTCATTTATCTCGGATAAGTTTATGTTCTCTAAAAAGGGATAAAAGTATTAAAACAAATTTACTGTGACTTCATAGTCTGAGCTGAAATCACTTCAAGAGTAGCCCCCTATTTCTAAAAGTGGCAATTTGCATAAAAGTTTGCTAATGAGGTAAGCCTTGCGGGGAATGGATATACCTTAAAGGTATATCACCCTGTCTTAGATTTTCCTGCTTCCTGCTCCTATTATCAAAGGGTACCCTCACGATGGACAACCTGCATCACAATGTGATTTTCATGCTAGTAAATAAGGCTGGGACGAGTACCCTGGTATCCGAGTTCAGGTCGGGTAGACCAATTACCCCGGTACATATTTACTACCCATTACCAGAATGTTTATAATAATGCAATGTATAAACATTCTTTTTCAATAGAATTCCAGTCAAATAGATTAAAGTTTAGTGTGACTGTTTTGTATAAATGGTAATCATATATTACCAAACACTTTTGCACATTATAAAAGGGGAGATTTCCACATTTTCATACCATTCCAATACACACATTTTCAAATGATGGATATCTTACTTATTCATTGATCTAAATGTATATTTTGTAATTGTTGACAGGCTCAAAATGCTCCTGTAACGGGTAACTGGGTACCCATGGGTAATAAGGACTCGGGTACCCGGGTACAAAATCTCTACCCGTCCCTGCCCTACTAGATAACATGGAAGAAATGAATAATCATGATACTGTTAAACAAATAAATGCTGTCTCAGGTCTTATAAAGTGTATGTATCCTGTGGTAATGTTTTTTGTAGCAAATGTCACCAATTATGAAATTAGTTACCAGAATACTTCTGAGTCTGCGGAAGTTTGCTGTTTCGAAGTGTTTTTGTAACTAACTTAATATCTTAAACTGATGACATTTGTCACAAAAGACTTCATTAACTGGTACAAAATCAAAATGAACCTTTTAAGACCAGAGATATACTTAATTATCTTACAGGGATTGAGATTAGTTTCATTCTTGCTTTGTTTTATTTATTATTTGAATCACATGATCATTAAGCATGGTACCAACAGTGTACTTACGAGGGTCATCCAAAAAGTTCTGTCACTGGCTTTTATCTCGAAAACGAAAAGTGCTATTCATCTAAAATAAAAACCATTCAAAAACCCTGTTTTTTATCACATAGCTGTAAAAAACTGATTCTTGTATCAATGACATAACATTCACAATTTGTTTCAAAAGAAGGGTACCCTCACCCTACTGGCAAATTAGTAGATGCAACTCCGGCAATAATAAATGAAGGGATGTCTATTATCGTTGCCCGGTGCCGACAATATCTCAGGTGCTAATAAACACAAAGAAAAAATCTCCAAGTGATTCTGTCCATTTTAAAGAGTTAACAGCATTTCGTAACCCTAACTTTATGCAAACAACGCCATAGGAAAATCGACTAGGCCATGTTCTAAGTTCAAAAGCTTCATAAACGTATAATATTTCAAATTCTGAAGCATATCTGTACTGCAGCAGATCATAACAATCTGTTCTCAATCAAAATTTCAGAAAAGATCCCTAAAATGAAAGCACAGTGGGTCCTTGAAAATCACGTGACTGTGTATTTCACCATATTTCATATATCAATATTTTGCATCGCATATAATTGACAGAAGTAGCTGATTTTTATGTAGTGTCCCACAAAATGCAACGGACAGCAACCCTGAAAAATTTCAGAATCCTGCGATATGTAATTGACGAGATATGTAGCTTGAAGCAAGCCAGCAGAAAGACAAAAATCGTGAAAATAGGCCAGTGTCAAATATAAGGTCTGTATCTGAGCTTATAACTAAACCAGATTGCATGTTTTCACCATTTACCTGATATCAGTATAAAGATAAAAGATTGTTCTTTTGATTGTTGCAAACCATGGTAAGCTATCACGTCTGTGAGCAAAGTTATGAGTCCAGTGACAGAACTTTTTGGACGATCCTCGTACTCTTCATAAAAAGAATTAGATCCTAGTGGTACTAAAATTCTTATATGACTAGCCTTCTCAGAAAAGAGAAGCAAATACTTCCATGTTAGTGCTCTCCTTTTTAAAGGACGGGTTACACTTTGGCCGTTTTTGTGCCCACGACCGATCCTGATAAAATTTATGTTTATAAAAGCTTGGCATTTGGTGGTTTATATAAGCACATTTTTAAGTTTGCGGTTTCATAAATAATCACGTGACTTCCGGTTTATTGCATATGGGGTGCTGAACGGGGTACACTAACTACCTGCGTTTTTCGATATAATCAGCAATTCCGCTGACATATCAGCCCTCCAAACTGACAGATATAATACTTTTGGTTTTTATCCACAGTCTAAAAGAGATACTTTGGCTCAAACCATCTAGCAAGGAGAAATTTTATTTGAATTTTTACGAAACCTCTGAACAGTAGATTTTACAAGTGTTTATTAACACAATAATAAGCATGTTAAGCGTTTGCTATTGTGAAAACAATGAAAGAAATGAACAGGAAGTTTATCATACCGACCATTATTGTTTAACAAAAGTATTCTTGGCGAAACGCGTTTGCATGCTTGTGTTCTGGCAAGTGCGTGAAAAGGTCACCAACCTTCTTCTTTTCTTAAGCATTATTCACTATTTATACATATAATGAAAGCGTCATCATATCAAATATTAATCACGTATGAAATATTACGCATTTATGGATGCTACACAGGTGCAGATGTTTAAAATATTAGACAACATCAGTGAGCCAAGAAATATAGGTCACAGGGACCTACATGTAGTACCAAATGAGACGCAGCGCTGAAGTGACTTACTATTCCAAGTCCAATGAAGATTAAATATTAGTTCGAAATAAAACATTAATTCAATGGACCATGAAATACAAGTCACAATGACCTAAAATAGTATGACGTCATTTGCAAAGTCTGACTGAACCATTGTCTTTAGTATGATGCATATATAATGTTGAATATATAAGGAAAAGAACAGTGAACTTTTAAATGTATGTCACAGTAACCTACAAATAGTATGAGGATATTTTTGCATCGTTTGACTGACCATCTATTTGTAATTATATTACAAATCCAAAAACCGTGTTGCGATATAAGTGAAAATCCTGGTCCATGCATAAAGTTCAAGGACTCAGTGTGCATGGATGCTTTGCAGTTCCTACATTTTAAGGATATGATCTGATCAAATATCAGCACTCCTACACCAAAGATATCAAAAGAGGTAAGGAAAAGCTCATCCAAGTAACTTTTCATACAAAGTTAGTGGACCAAAGTTCAAGGTCACAGAATTTTACAATGCATCAGCTTCAGGCAGAGGGATACATCATCTGACCACGTCGCAACATTATAACATCAGAGGTTATATCACAGCATGATGATGGAGGACATTTCGTCTAACGCCCTACATACGCACTTAACGCCATACCTATACACATGCCCAGCGCTGTGCCTCCTGCCCCCCCCCTCCCCTCCCACCTACACACACGCAGAATCCTTGGGGGGGGGGGGGGGGGGCATTAGGAACACATACTACATAGATGAACACTTTGAAAGAGATGTGTTGTGTCGAATAATGTCTCTGTTTTCTATCAATTACAAAATATCCTGTTGCGGTTTTGATATAAATCCTTTAGTCCTAGTGTTGGATACATGAAAATTTACCCAAAAAGTTTATTGTTCGTTTACTCCTACCCTCGTAACCACTGTAATATAACCCGATTATGATGAATATGTATATGAGGAATAATTATGTATAAAAATTATCGTGGTTACGAGGGTAGGATGAAGTGAAATTTGGACGCATAGTGGACGTTGGTAGTTCAAATTCCCATAGGCTCAATGTTAAATGTTGCCGACAGTACATGTATTCAACCGCATAATTAACCTAAAAGGCATTAAAATACGGGAAAATGAAATCGTACAGAATAAACTAGAACCATACAGCTAACATTTCTGCATGTTTTTGTGGCTATCTACCTACCTTCGAAAATCGGCCTTTTCAGTGGGCACATTACAATAGTAAAGTGTAACTCGTCCTTTCCTTTCATCTTTAGAATTAACCCTATTGCACTCAGAACGGCCAAAACTCTATGGAGTTTTGGCCATTCTGAGTGCAACAGGGTCAAAGATTTAAAGTGGCCAGCACCCTACTATTTGTTCAGATCATTTGTATCAGACTTCTGTATCAATAACTGGATTTAGTTTATTCTTTATTTTCTCTTCTCTTAATACTGGTAGCAGACGGTCAGTTCCATGAGTGTCTGTTGACCGAAATGTTGCTGAATATGGCTGAAAGGAAATACTTTCACTACTTCCCCTTAATCCAGAGAAATCCAGCGGCGGTACCTCTGGACTATTGCTTTTTTCTGCTGGTGGCAACTTTCTACGAAGTGTTGATGGTGTAAGAGGAAGCTCACTGAAGCCACTACTATAATCTAAACTACCATCTAGGTTTTTCTTTGCCATGGAATTCACAGTAAACATTGTGGTATTGTTTAATTCATCATCACTGTCTAAAGCTCTAGTTTTCACTTTTTTCTTCTTTTTAACTTTCTTCTTTTTCTCGAAAACATCTTTTTTCTCAGGTGAGTCTAACTTTGAGAATGTTGTATAATGCATAATTTCTGAGCCTTTTGTGCTCATACTCAAGGATTTGTCAGTTGGCACTTCGAGCAGGGAGTCTGCTGTGTCAGAGTTATAATCTCCAGCATGCCCTGATCCTTTTGGTGTGACTATGGGTGGAGGCATAATTCTGACAGGGTTAGGATTGGACGGCACTTGTATATTAGTTATTGCATATCCTTTGTTTTGATACATCAGCAGGTTATCTGAAATGTAATACATGTCAGGTATTGTCATGCATCCACAAAAAGTAAAATTTGATGTTAATAGGCAGGACATAAAGTTCAATGTAGTTCAATAAAATTGTTTTTAAATGACTACATGTCTGAGCTATAGATAAAAGGGAGTATTTGGTGATAATTAGAGATACTATTTGTTAACTCTGAATAAAAACGTATGTTGTGACCCCTCATCAGAACCGTCTCATCAATCAAATGCCCCCTCTTATCTAGAGCTCAGACTACACGAAGCACAAATATCTTTAAATCACTTTGCAGACCATTCAGATTGTATGATTATGGAATTTTATCATGCATCTGCTGCAAATTCCACCAGATAACAGGGGTATGATAATATAAAGTGATATCATGTCACTACAGAACTGCACTTGTGCAAACGTTATCAGGCGATGCCTCTGGAAGCTTGAAGATGATTGGTTATACACTGACGTTAGCCATGATAGCAATGCGCAATTGGTCACATGATGTCACCAAATTACGTCATAATGCATTCGCGACGTCAGTTAGGTCAAGGAAAACTGGGTTTGATTTTCATTCGTTTGACTCTCTTTATGCCTTAAAACATACTACTGATGCATGATAAATAGAAAACCATGTTAGTGTCTTTTGATATCAAGTTTATCAGGCTCGACCAAAAACACATCAGACTGGCTTGGCAAGCCTCGCTATTCCTATGCTGTTTCTGGTCTCGCCTGATATACTTGATATCAAAAGACACTAGCACAGTATTCTCTATAAATCAGGCATCATGCCTATGGTGGAGTACCAAGCCACCATTAATGTTCAACTAGAAACTTGAGTCAAGTCCAAATTTTATTTGAGACCCCCGGGGTATGTGAATTTAACAAACATATTTAACAAACAAACTGGCATCTCCTGTAATGTTATAGTGATTTCCAAAGGTGATCTGCTCAGATAAAATGTAGATATATTGGCACTTACCTACAGTAGAAATTTCACTAGAAGTTTCATTGGGAAAAGATTTTCTTGTCTTTTTCTTCTTTTTCAATTTTTTAACTGCAGTTTTTTCATCAACAGATTTTTGATACTGAAAAACAAAATACCCTAATCTGATTAAGTATTGGGACACCTTAAACTCTTTAACTTTCTATTTGTCCCAAAGGAACACAAAGGACCTGGTATGATAAGGCCCATATTTGGTCCCCAGAAAACTCATTTTTCAAAAGTTCTATTTCGATAACTAGAATGCATTCATAGGAAAGTTCTAACCTAAAATGTAACAGCAAATACAAAATCAACCAGTTCTTGCATAAAATATTTGTGTTTTTAATCTTGAACATACCCATACCCCCAGCGGATTCTGGCAAAATTGGTGAATTTGGTAGCCTTTGTGGCTTTCAAAATATATGAGCCCGGCCTCCAGCACATTTTATATTTTGTATGAAGACATAATTCTGATATATTTACATGCCATGAAAATATTAAATGTGCTGGAGACCGGGCTCTATGTTTATTTTTAACTTTTTGTTACCAAACTGGCAGCGTTTGAAACATTTTCCCCCGTTTTCTCAACACAAAAACGCCCATATCTCCTCTCATAGACAAAATAAACATATGTTGTGTGTATTCATTTTCTTAGTTAGAACACAAGGAATAATTTGGTACACATTTCATTTTGATCTGTTGGAACTTTTTGGTTAGCGTCTCTGGACTTGCAAACTTGAGTGGGTGGGGTACCTTGACAGGCCTTGTGCAGTGCACAGGTAATTAGCCGTGGTACCCAACGTATAAGCATTTCATCAAGAGCCTATCATCAAGAGCTTTCAAAAGCTATTGTAAATGACTTATTTCATTAAAAGAAAAATTATTAAACTAAGTTTTTCTTGCAATTTTCCTTCATATTATTGAACCAACATAGGCATGTCAGAAATCATGTTATTCTGAGAATTAACAAAAATGAAACATATTATTTCTGTTTGTTCCCATACACACAGATGATAAGCAATAGAAACCATGCAATTTTAAGAGAATTTGAATAGGGGCCAAAAATGGCCCTTATCATACCAGGTCCTTTCCAGAATTTATGGTTCTGGAAAATTTCTATTTTTGTGAATGGATGTGCATTCAGAGAACATAACACAACCATTTTCATTTCTGCCTCCTTTCTGGATGGAGGTCCATTCGTAATGGGAAGAATTTGCTCACTTAGGAAGAAATTCTTCTCCTAAAGAGAGACCCCATTTAATATGACTTCTTTTTCATTGGAAGCCATCAAGAAGTCATAAAAGTTGTTTCCCTTTGTAAAAATGGTGGATAAACATGACAGTATTTCAAACACCTTGAGACATGTTGAGATAATAGTATGTCTTGTTCCACATCTCATTTACAGTTATGTCTTATTGTCTGTCTTGAATACTTGGGAGCTTATGAGGTGATCTGTACCTTAGTATCTCATTCATGGTCATTATAGAATTCCTCACCCTAATCTCTGCTGTACATTTGGCACTGAGCATTTAGCACGGCACATCTGCTTTACATTTATGCCATGTGTAAGTATTAAACTCTTGTTTAAAATATTAAATATGCTTATTCAGGAACTGGCTGCATATTTATTTTGAAAACATTTAAGATGAATCGATACATGTTTCTGGGACAGTAGCTCTTCTAGATTCATTGTTGTCTCCCTTCTAAATGACAGTCAACAACTGATGGAAAGAACTTGCTATTCTATGAGAAAATTCCGTCCTTTAAGGGTAAAGGCAAGGATTTCTTTGTCTAGATGCAAATTGTTACCTTTGAATATGACCCACTGTGAGATAACTTTGTCATTTCGGGAAGCAAACAAGAAGTCCAAAAGTTGTCTCCCTTTGAAAACATGATGGTGTTCCCATACATCTTAAGATTTTACCTTATGTGATTTAAGAAAAAATTTTACCTTATGTGATTTAAGAAAAGATTTTACCTTATGTGATTTAAGAAAAGATTTTACCTTATGTGATTTAAGAAAAGATTTTACTTTATGTGATTTAAGAAATAGATTACCGCTAACTGTGATTATGTTGAGTGATAAATCACTGTTTTAAAGTCAGGTGTAAAGTAGATCATATCATGAGCGCAGAGCGTAAGTAATATATCTGTTACGAAATGGATCTAATCGTCCACTATGTCGTCGAGATTATTTTAATCCTTTCAATCAGTAAGGCTACAGTTTTTAGGGTAACTGTGGTAATAAAACGTTTACGGAAATTGTGACTACGTTATGCATGGGTTGTTTGTGAATACCTCTCATGGACAGCGTATTGCATGATTTTAAGGTGAATACCTGCACGAGTCTTTTGATTGTGGACAGCGTGTTGCATGATTTTATTGTGAGTACCTGCACGCTTATATTCGAGTCCCACGATTTAAATGTGAGACGCATACTATTTATACGCCTATCTTTTATTGAAAAGTTAGACGTGGCTGTTTCATTCTTATACTGAGGATGTTATATTGTTGTGTGCCCAGATTCTGAGTTTAGACCAGAACGGTAAGATTTTATTATATTTATTTTAGAATTGTTTGGCTAAGAATGAAAAATGTGACTTCTGATTGATATGGTATGACTATATGTGTCGACTGATTTGATTTTGTTGGCAGTGATCAGGCTGCGCATATGTCGACCAATTGTGTTTATACTGACCATGCTGCGCATGGTATTTGTATATTAGGAAGTTTTGTAAATTACGGAGATAGTTTATATCACTGACGTTGGTTGCAATGGTGTGCGTCTATTTGACGTCCAGTGACGTCAGTTGCATTCATGTTATTTATGTGACGTCAGTTGCATTCATGTTATTGCGACGTCAGCACTTTTTATATTAGTTTCACTGGTGTGCATCTATTTGACGTCCAGTGACGTCAATTGCATTCATGTTATTCATGTGACGTCAGGTGCATTCATGTTATTCATATGAAGTCAGTTGCATCATGTTATTGCGACGTCAGCATTTTTTATATTAGTTTCACGTATACGTGGCCTATAGAAGTAAATTGATTTGTCATGGAACTAATTTATGTACTCGTGACGTCAATTGACGCCATAGCATGCACCGCATTAAGGTTTTTTTTCCATAAGTTATAATGGTAACATTTGGTCGTCATGCGTTTGATTTGCCTTCACTAGATGACGTCATATGGTATAACATCATTGGCGTCATGATGTCAGATCAAACGTTATGATCCCAAATGTGTTAGAAACTCTTATTCAGTTATTATATTCTATGGCAAATGGTATTACGCTTAGTTTAAAGGAATGAATTACATATGAGAGTTAAATTTTTGGTAAATCAATTTAATGTAGATAGGTTATTGTCTAGATTACTCATGTTTTATGTGGGATGTGTCATGGTAAAACCTGTTGACGTCAGTATACTTCTCGACAATGTTTGGCGTCAGATCCTTCGACGCACATGCGTGGTAGGATCTACGTTTCTTCATTGGCGGAAGTAGTAAGCACAATTTTGGCTTTACATCGTGAGCGCGAGTTGTGTCTAGTGACACGGCTGGCGTGTGCACGTTATGCTCCGCATTCGCCGAGGGCGTTGTATGGTATTTCCAAGACAGGCCCAAGTCTTACGTATTATTATTATGTAGTTACAATGTATTAAGTGTAAGTTCGTTATTTTTAGGCACATCAAGTCCGGCAGTCAGCTGTTAGGGCTTAGAGCCACGTCTCACCTGGAGATTCGATATACGTCTCCAGGTTAATACCAACCCGGGTAGAGGCAGTTACAACGCCGTTTGTGCATGGTTCCTAAGCAGAGGCGGGAAGCACAAAATGTAGGCGGAAGTGGTTAGCTCAGTTTTGCCAGATTCTGTGATAAGATCTGAAGGTCACATCAAGTGTGGGACAGTGTTCGTCCACTAAGGTGTGTTAATATATATAGACTGGTCCCTGGTACAATCCAGGGAGCGACCAGTATATAATCGTGCACGTGTTTATATAAGTTGGTGTTCCTCATGATATATGGACTGGCCCATGACATGATCCAGGGAACGACGAATTGAAGTCTACCAACATAAGGCCTTGTTTTTTGTATGAGCTCAAACTGACGTCTTTTGTTCTTTGTGTTTTCCTTTAGTTCATGGCGCTGAGCCGAGTACGGTGTTGACGTCAGACAGTAATCTATTTGCGCATTGCACGCAAATCGATTACAGATTAGAAACAAACACCTTACTTGGGCCAGCGACATGAACTAATATGTGTTGTATATTATTGTAATTGTGACAGTTGTAAATTGTATTGTTGTATATAGAATTTACATTATATATAAACTTCAAAACTTCTAACGTTGTTAGAGTTTCCTTGTTAGTGTAATACACTGGTAGATAACCCTTTAACCGGAAGTCACCCTCCGCCGTCCTGGCGACGCATAAGGCTCTACACCCGTGTCGACCGAGTGTAAAACCTTCTGCGTAACAATATCTACTTTCAACTAACTGACTTGTAGATAGTGATTTATTATTGAATAAATCACTATTAAAGCTGAACTATTTCAAGTCTTTCACACAAAATCATAGAATTTTTCTTCCAAGCATTCTTCTCATCCCGCCAACAATGTAGACCATAAAAGAGTAGCTGCCATGTCATCAAATGTTAGGGAAACACTATTTAATGTCATTTGTTTTGAACACGAGGTTAGCAATTAGCTCATGCACGATGAGACATTGGTGCACCAGAAAATCATTCCAGCAAAGCCATAAACGAAAATAGCCTTAAACAGTATATCTATGCAATCATTCCAGCACAAGCTGTATGTGAAAATAGCCTTAAACAGAATATCTATGCAATCTAATCTAAGTTTTCACTGCCTGCTTTTTATTCCTAAGTCCACAGATTGCTAATATTATGATCAAACTGTGCAAACATTCCAGCTGATATGAGTTGTCACTTTCTGCATATTCTATAAAGCATCCTTTCCTAGGCATGGTTTATCATAGATTCAGTTTCCAAAACAAAATACTTACATTATTATTATTGTGTTCATGCATGTGTATTGGACTAGTGGAAGGGGGTGGGGTTTCTCCAGCCTCTGTCTGACGCTCAGCATCTTCAAACATTTTCTGATAATCTTTACCATTCATGGCTGTTGATCTGGAATAAAACAGATTTGTGGTATGTCTAAGCCAGCCCCCATATGCATGCAGCTCATTTTACAAAATCTGAAAGGTTTGATTTATTGTTTGGATGAATTGGCCATGCACTGACTAGATAGCACATGTGCAGGTTGGTCTGCGCAAAGACAGCTTTTCTTGTAGCACACAAGATAAGGCACCTGTATCTTGCCCATGTTAGCCAGGACCATAAAAAATGTGAATATCATGCAGTCAATGCATTAGCCATATAGAACACAGAATTAAATGACTTGAGAATAATTATTTGTTTGAGAAATCTGACTTTTCCATTGTATGAATTACTTAAAATTTGAGAGAAGCATGGCATACATTGCATGCCATGCTCCTCTTAAATTACAGTCGAATCTCGGTAGTTCGAACGCCGATTTTTCGAAATTACCGGATTTTTCGAAATAGAAACACGGTCCCGATCGTAAGCCTATTAATTCTATGCAAAAACACTTCCGCAAATTCGAATTTCGATTATTCGAAAAATCGGATTTTTCGAAAGAAAAATTTGGTCCCGATGGAGTATATTCATTATAATTACCCCTCTATTATTCGAAATCAAAATTCATGCTCCAACTTTATGCCGGATTATTACACATTTTGTCATCGATGAGATAAATATGTACACCCTCAGGTCATCACTGCCACCTGTATAGGTAATTAATGCTTCACGACCATTAACGTTTTGATGGATTAGTCATTGATTTCTGTTGAGCAAAAGGTGTCTGTCTAATTGCATAATTGACGGGGATTATCTTGTTTGAAGTTTGTAAATTTAAAGGATAAATGTGATAACTTTTGTAACCAGCAAAGGCTCCGACTAGCATGCGCATCCGAACTTTGGTCCCGTTAGTCTGTGATCATACGGTTTGCGCACGGATAATACGGTTTGCACACGGCACTAAACACAGTCTCTAGCTACCCTGCGCAGACTGACAGGCTGGTCTGAGTAATACATTGTCTCCAAATCACTGAGAAGCCTTTTCCATGACACAGCTCAGATGACCGGTGGACTCGTTTTTTCTGAAAATGAAAGTAGCCAGTTCTCGGAAACATAAGCGAAAGTGAAAGTACAGTTAAGTCCGAGATAGAAACAAGTCAGGGCTAGCCTGTTTCCGTTCAGTCTGGCTTTGATCTTCGCCGGTGCTGCATTGTCATAAACAGTTAATTTGCGGGGCTGGGAAAATGTTCGGCAGCTTTGCTGCTTACGGGCAATACACATGTACATGTGCCAAACACGAGGGCTGGTCTGGCGATATTAAATGATTGTGGTTGTTTGGATAGTTCCGGTATGTAATGTTAATTATTCTACGTTCTGATCTTGTTTTCGTTGATTTGTTAATCCAGGGACGTCAGTATGCATAGAGAAATAAAATATCGGACCGTCTGAAAATCGCCGTAAAAACGAATTCCGGAAATGTACGGAAATGAACGGGAAAGGCCGAACTCGTAAATTCGAACTACGGATAATTCGAATGAAAAAGTGAGGTCCCTGTCAGTTCGAATTATCGAGGTTTGACTGTATAAGTAAGATGATGCCACAGATCTGTTACCACAGCAACTATGGAATTACCAGCTTTTGTGCTTAGTACCTTGGCAGAATGGCATCTCGATGACTTCACTTAACATCCATATGAGCTTTAAGTTGCTATGGTACCACATATATGATGTCAATGGTTCAATGCTCCCAACTTTTCAATTACATTACAAACTGAAATTCTTTCAACAGAAACTTCAGATTTTCTCAAACAAATAATTATTCTCAAGCCATTTAATTCCATGTTATAGGTTGTCACATATCTATGTCATCAAGTGATGTTGGTTGTACAGAGGATGATCTCATGAAGATGGCAACCTTTATGGCACATCGAACGTTAATCCAAAGAACCAAACTTTAGTCAATGAAAGTGTCAGCTTCTTTCAAAATTAAACAGAAACCTTTCAAATGCTAAAAAATTAAGCATTTTTGGACGTTTCACATTTCAACCCAGAAAAAATATCTGTCATGGGTGTAAGGTGTGGACAGAATAATCTGTCCCTTATGTTCATTGTTTCGCATCATGAGGCAAACTTTGTGATGTACAGAGACCCTTGCAACGGATTCTATTTTCAACTCACAGCCATAAAAAACACTTATACTCTAACGATGTGGCTCAATCTTCCTGAATAAACGTATACAATATGAGTTAACACAAAACTCTGTATGCATAAACTGATCTTAGGGAGGCTGTTTACTGGCAGGCTTGTATGTCTTTTAATTACTTCAATACTTACTTAATCTCCATAACATGTGCATTTAAACAGTATAGTTATAAGTCTTATCAGCAGAATTTGTCTTGAAGATTTATCCAACAACTATTAAACATAAGGACCAATGAGCCACCAATATCAAGCTGAAATAATCATAATGGACCACAAAATGCGATTATATTTTTCAGCTTAAAATCACTTACATAATGCTTGCTTTGGAATCTCTGGAATGTTTGTTTTTGTGCATATTTTTATCTAAGGCCATGGCTTTCCGTTTGTCCAGAGCTGTGGGAGTGATACGATTCTGCAAAAAAAAATTTATTATTTGTTATATGACAGTAAGTCCCAAATATTAATGAGCCACGACAGGAGAAAACCAACAAAGTGGTTGTGCAGCCAACACAGACTCAGATCAGCCTGGGCATCCGCCAAGTTTAATCAGACTCTTCGTAAAGTGCTCAAAGAGTAGTTAAGGGTCTGAGCTACCTCCATGCGGACAGCGAAGACTCTGATTAGACTGGGTGGATGCCCAGGCTGATCTGTGTCTGCACTGAGCGCACAACCACATTATTGGTTTTGTCGTGTCGCGGCTCAAAAATTTTGTTAGAGTTTTACCTTTGCTAATAGCTGACTCTGCTTGTTCACACATATAATTTTATGGTAAAAGAAAGACCCCTAGTTCATTAATAAACAAGAAAATGCGAAGAAAGAAAAAGGAAAATATACAAAATAAAGCATGAACTAAAACAGAGGTTTGACGACAGAATCTATTCATGCCAGCGTATTTTTGTTGTTGCTGCTTCTGCTTCACAAATCAGTATACAAAACGGCAAAATTCCATCAAAACCAGAAATTGGTTAATGGCTCTTTTTCTCTGCCCTTTATCTGATAGTGCTTTGTATCTGTACAAACTTTCATGAAGATATTGTCAATGAAGAAACATGGAGCAGACATATTACCTTTAGAATGTGGGACCCTGACCTTTGTCAGATGTTAAAATATGAGTTCTGCATATGAGCATTTGACCCAAGTTGCAAGAAAATCATTCCTCGGTTTAGATATGGAGTGGACACAAAAAAATTAACATATGGATTGACAGACAGATGGACAGACATAATCCATCCTGTCTCACAAAGGGTGATTAAAAATATGCAACTGCAACTTCATTTCAGCCAAGACAGGAGAAATGTGATGCACAACCATCTTGCATATCAGCGCCCAGTTGTTCAAAACTAACGACATCGTTAGTTAACATTTCGTTAAAATTTCAAACGTTGATATCTCAAATATGCCAATATTTTTTGTTGAAAAAATGTGAGAAGCAAAAGCTTCTCATATATTTTCAACATAAAATATCAGTGTATTTGGTCATAAAGTCATAAAACGCTTTACAAGTTGACCTCTTACAAGCTTGTTAAGCTAACAATGCTCTGAACAGCTGGGCCCAGATGTCCTCTAATCCTCTAATCAGAATCTTCCCCATTTCCTTCAACAATGTATGGATCCTGGAGGCTCTATACATAGCTTTGCAGGCTGATCTCAATCTTAGCTACTTGTTCAAGCTATGCAGCTGTTTTGTGGCACAGTTCATCCTATTACAGTAGAACTTCAATGGCTCAAACCCTGATGGCTCGTTAATCCTGCTTGACTAGAGCTCTTTCCTTGGTCCCTAGATGTCACTTTATGTAGAAATTAACCCTGGATGGCTGGAACTACCTTTGGCTGGAACTAACTTTCATGGTTCCAAGCCTAAAAGCGCCAACAAAGTTCTGCTGTACTTACTTTCCTACTTCTCTTGGTACTACTTGAAATACTGGCAACTTCATCGTCAATTTCTCTCTCGTTTTCTCTGTCTCGCTGTTGAACTATGTAGTCATATGTGCTTAGGCCTTTATACACTGTGAATAAAAGAAATACAATAGAAAATCTAGTAGAAAAGGCAAGGCAAATCAATGGTAAAATAGATTAGTTAAAATAGAGCAAAGCCTCATTACTATGCTTCTTAGATATAATGCTATTAATATGTACAGTTTACTATAACTACTCTATAAAGCAGTGTCTCACTACAACACTATTCACTATCATGTTACACCATTCTACGGACCTGAATCCTTGCATTACATAGGGACTGTAATATATACATTTAAGAAAAAGATCAGCTCTAACAGTGACTTGTGTAATATATCTCTCTCTGGAGATTACTTGTGAAGTAGATCATATCATGAGAGCGGAGTAAATCACTGGTATGCCTCATAATGATGAACAGTGGCCTTTCCTTTTTTATGGGCAAAATGTATCAGTAATCGTGTAGTATATACAGTTGAATTTCGGTAGTGTGAACGCCCATTTTTCGAATCTACCAGATTTTTTGAAGTTGAAACATGGTCCCGATCCTAAGCCTATTAATTCTATGCAAAAACACTTCCGCAAATTGGAATTTCGATTATTCAAAAAATCAGATTATTTAAAAGAAAAATTAGGTTCCGATGAGAGTAAATTCATAATAATTATCCCTCTATTATTCAAAATAAAAATTCATGCTCCAACTTTATGCAGGAATATAACACCTTTTGTCATCAATGAGATAAATATTTCCACCCTCAGGTCATCACTAACCGCTGTACAGGTAATTATTGCTTCACGACCACTACGTTTTGATGGATTAGTTTTTAATTTCTGTTGAGCAAAAGGTGTCTGTCTCATTGCATAATTGACGGGGATTATCTTGTTTGAAGTTTGTAAATTTAAAGGCTAAATGTGATGGCTTTTATAACCAGCAAAGGCTCGTACTAGCATGTGCATCCGAACTTTGGTTCCGTTAGTGTGTGATCATACGGTTTGCGCACGGATCATACAGTATGCACACGGCACTAAGCAGTCTCTAGCTACACTGCGCAGACTGACAGGCTGGTTTGAGTATTCGCTGTTCCCAAATACATGGACTCCGAATCACTGAGGAGCCTTTTCCGTGACACAGCTCAGATGACCGGTGGAGTCGTTTTTCTAAAACGAAAGTAGCCAGTTCTTGGAAACATAAACAGAAAGTGAAAGTACAGTTAAGTCCGAGATAGAAACAAGTCAGGGCTAGCCTGTTTCCGTTCAGTCTGGCTTTGATCTTCGCCGGCACTGCATTGTCATAAACAGTTGAACTGGGAAAATGTTTGGCAGCTTTGCTGCTTTTGGACAATACACATGTACATGTGCCAAACACGAGAGGTGGTCTCCCGATATTAAATGATCGCGGATGTTTGGATGATTTGGTATGTAATGTTAATTATTCTACATTCTGATTTTGTTTTCCATTGATTTGTAAATCCAGGAATGTCAGTAAGCATAGAGAAATAAAATATCGGACTGCCTGAAAACCGAGGTACTAACTAATTCCGGAAATGAACAGGAAAGGCCGAACTCAAAAATTCGAACTACAGATAATTCGAATGAAATAGTGAGGTCCCTGTCAGTTTGAATTATCAAGGCTTGACTGTATCTGGATATATAACGTCTCGTTTACTAACAATGTTGTTAGTTTTGAATATTAGCCCTAGGTTTTCTGGCGCTCTTACGCATTTTAGTCCACTTGCTGGTCAGATTTATCTACAACAGTATAGGCAATACGACAAAACCAACAAAGTGGCATTCCCACCTAGCAAAGACTTAGATCAGCCTGGGCATCCGCCCTGTCTGATCAGAGTCTTCACTGTTGGCATGGAGCTAGCTAAGGCCCTTAGCTACCCATTTAATGCATAGCAAAGACTCTGATCAGACTGGGCAAATGCCCAGGCTGACCTAAGTCTTTGCATGGTGCACATGTCACTTTGTTGGTTTTGTCGTGTTGAGGCTCAATTATCTTATACTTACTTAGATAACAATGAAAACCAAACAGATGTACAAGTAAGGCTACCCCAATAATTCCCAGAGAAAATGTGATGCCAACTAAAGACAGCCAGCCCTCATGTATCACAGTCTGATGAAACAGCTTCAGATCTGGAAAGACAACATAACTTTAAATACAGTTGATTCATGATCATAATCACATGTAATATTCTTTACGTTTCAGAACAGAGAGGCTGGTGAAGCAAAGGTTCGATGATGTTTACACCACTGGAGCCTACTTACTGATTTTGACATAAGGGCAAGAATCTTCTTTGCTTGCAGCAGGTATGGGATGGGTTCTTTTTGTGTGTGTTTAACTCTTTTCTATCTGGTCTTTTGCTTTTTTTCCCCCAGCTCTAGAAAGACTGGAATACTATCTCAAGAGACAATTAAACTCGAGAAAATTAACATGGCAACTAATCAGAACATCTCAAATTTTGTTCTCTCAAAATATTCAATATTAGTCCTCCAATATTCAGGAGAAATATGACATGGTAATATGATATGGTAATGATCACACTGAAATGGTAGTCAATCAAACCAGACCACATTGTGGTGTTAAACTGAATGTGCCACTTAAAGAATCTAATTTCAGAACAAAACTGTTCTTTTGTGCCAGTCAAATTGATGCTTCTAAGAACGTTGCTGTTATACTAAATATTGTCATCGAAAATGAAGGATTTGTCACTTTGGAATGTATTTACAACATACAGTCATGACACATAAACTAATGCCTGTCGCAACATGTATGCTAGAGACATACTCCAGTATATATCAATTATTTACCTGCATCTGTATAATTCTGAGCTGCTTCTAATACTGAAAAAAAAAAAGATACCATTATGAAAATATTAGATGATAATATGATACAGCTCTGTGAAGTTATCTTTTGGCTGGCATATTCCTTTACAAATAATCACAGCTCACTTTCATTGTAGAACATGCTTGCAAACTTACTGGAAGTATTATTTACTGTAAATATCTTTTTTTAAAAGAAACTTTTCACTTCCAAAATTTTTGCTAGATCATAATAAACAGAGTTATGATATAGGGTCCTTAGGGTCTGCAGCCTAAAAATCTTGTGATCTCAACACAGCCTTTGGCATCTTATGGGCTGCAAAACAGCCAGCTCTGATTAGACCACAATATTGCAGCTGGCTGACTGATTGCAGCTAATCAACACAGAAAGATGGGAGGCTCTAGTTACGACTGCATTGGATGCACAATTTAATCTAACAAGAGCTGTCGCCTGACAGCATAGCTCGCCTGAATTGGTGCTTGCCCATCACACAGCCGCTATGGTGGTGTGGACTGCTATGCATAAAACTTCATGCAAGCATGTCCATAATGAAAACACAAAAGCTATCTCAGAAATAAGTCTTAAAATAAAATTAAAATAAAAAAAATGAAATGAAATTTCAAAGTCCATGAGCTTGAGGGGGGGGGGGGGGGGGGGGGGGGGGAGAGGGGGGGGGGGCTAGTATGTATCAAAACCCTGAACCATTATCTAACATCAGCCCAAGTATTAGTATCAACTGAGTCCATCATCGTGGCACTGTGAAATTATGCCATCATTAATATAAAACTTTAACCAAAATCTTTAAAACAAAATTGTAAGTCGATGACCTTGACTTCAAGGTCACCCAGTGGGGTAAGTATAAGGTGTTTTTGTAAAAACTCAAAAAAGAGTCAAACATCAGTTCAAGTATAAACTAAATCTCTGCAAAGCATTATGAATCAGTATGCAATTACAAAACTTTAAAAAAGACAAAAATTTCCTAAGTCCCTGACCTTGACATCAAGATCACTGAGCGGGGTTGGGGTAGTACTCTGTAGATCTAACTACAGTGCAAATATAAAAAGAATTCATCTCTGGGTTCAGGAGATATGTGTCTTTAAAAAACTTTAACCCAAACATCCAATCAATAAAAAGACAATATTCTAAGTCCATGACCTTGACATCAAGGTCACAAAGGGGGGTGGGGGTAGTACCTTCGAAAACTTTAGACCAATATCTAACTTTAGTGCAAGTATCAAAGGAATCCATCCATGGGTTCAGGAGATATTGGGCTTTATAAAACTTTAACCAAAACATCCAGTCCAAAAAAAACACCAATTTTCTAAGTCCATGACCTTAACATCAAGGTCACAGAGTGGGGTGGGGGTGGTACCCTGTTAAACCTTAGACCAATATCTAGCTACAGTGCAAGTATCAAAAGAATCCATCCATGGGTTAAGGAGATATAGGTCTTTAAAAAACTTTAACCAAAACATCCAATTCGAACGCCGACGCGGACGCGGACGCCGTGGTGACAACAATAGCTCTTCCTGAACTTTCGTTCAGGCGAGCTAAAAACTGTGTGTGTTGTGTGTTGCCACTCAAAGTACTGTAGAACTGCAAAGCCCCATTATAAGGCTGTTCATTATGATGCTACTTTGGATAAAAAGCTATCATAAACTTAGGAATATAAGGTAAAGCATTTGGGAGCCATGTTTCTGCACAATTTGGTCTTGATATAATGATTTATTATATACCTATCCATGATACACCCTTTGAACTAGATGTTTTCTGGCCATCTGATACAGGAGGCCGTATCAAACTGACGTTTTCTGAATCCGTATCACTATCCTTTAAAATGAGGCTACGTCTGAGTTCCAGCTTGTGGCGCGTCATTTTATAACGTGCATCGTAGAAACGAGAACCAGAAAAACGGAACTAGTGACGTGACGTCAACAAACACGTCAAAAGGCGCGCTTTGATAGCTCAGTTGATAGCGTTTGCCTCATGACTAGCTAAATACTTCAGCCGCATTGGTTCGAATCCGGGTCGATGCATTATAGCTGGCAAGTGTGAATGCTTCGCTGTTCCCTAAGGTATATAATAAACAAATTATTATAATAGAAGCTTGATCTGGCGTACTGTATCAGGTCTCGTGGATGAGCTCATCCATCGGATCACCCTCGACGCAAGCGTCTCGGGTGATCCGATGGTATGAGCTCATCCACTCGGCGTGATACAGTACGCCAGATCAAGTTACTATTATAATAATCTGTATATAGTCTTGATATAGTGCTATTCACATATATCACTATGCCTTTGTATGGACCCCACAGCCAAAGCATAACACAGGCACTGCACTGTACTTAACTTCTAACATGATTAAATTTATATGAAACTTTTTAAAATCTTGACAAGAACTCACTGGATAGTCAGTGCATTATCACAAAAAAGATCTAAATCTGTATATGTGACAAAATTTATGCCACCACAAACACCAGAAAAGCAATACCTAAATCTTGCTTCTCCTCGCAGCAGGGGAAACAAGACCTGACGGCATACAGGATAGCTCACCTGACAGAGCCTTGCCCATCCCATACAAAAACTTTGTCCTAAAATTTTAAAGTGTGACATCCACCCCAATGTCATGGTGACAACAACAGCTCCTTGTACTTTGGTACAGACAAACTAATAAGCGTCGTACTAAAATATTTGTTAATACACCACATTTTGGGCAAACACTGGTGACACTCCCCTACTTGGCCACTCTCCACCCACTCCTCCTACATGGTTCTCTGTACTCACCAATAAATGGTTGTAGTATTGCCCTGTTATCCCTGTCTGTGTAATAAGCTATAAACTCAGCTAAAGCAACAATAACGACCAGCAGTAGACCAATTATCCCTGTGATTAATGTGGCAAGAAACCATCTAAAATATGAAAGGAAAATAACTGTTATCCTTGAAGCGCCAAAAAAACAGATGACAAATTTACGTCTGCAAAATATCAAAAAATGTTTCATCCAAGCTATATCATGATGAGAATTCAAAAACCACCTCACCTGGATCTACACTGTTTGCAAATTCAACAATTTTCAGTTTAGGTGAGTTAACTTCAAACAGATCTCTATAAGACAAATTAACTCTTCTAAACAGTCAACTTTTGGCTGTACGAAGCTATTAGAAAAGTTGAAAATAACGTGAAATTGCCTCAAGATTAGAAAAGCTATATTTACTGAAAATGTTTCTGGTGTATTACAGCTCAGATTATTGGCCAAAATCAAAGAAGCACATTCTTAAGGCACATGAAGAAACCATTTATACAGAAATAAACTAGAAAATTGTGTCTGTAAGACACTAATGGTACTTCCGTGCAGCGCCTGTCACTGGACATGTGTACATCCCTAATGCACCTTTTAAGCACAAACACTATCTACCAAGAATCCATTGAAAACATTAAACAAACTTCATACTCTACAGTGCAAAAATGCTGCCCAAAATGACTAAGTCACAAGGCAACAATTCTGTCAAAATTAGTTTTTTCTCCATCAAAAACCCATATGCATGTCTTCATTATGTCTGCAACAAGTATACCATGTCTGAAAAACAGCCACTCAAAACTGTGGGAGCAGACGATTACACAAAGTACTTACCCTACAATGCAATAATTTGCCTTAAATACTATTAAAGTTCAAAAGGCCGTAATTCTATCAAATTTAATTCTAGCATCAACAAAAATCCACATGCACATTTTCAATATGTCCACAATATGTATGCAAGGTTTGAAAGAGATCCATTGAAAACTGTGGGAGGAGTTGATTACACAAACTCCATACCCTACAATGCAATAATTTGCCTAAAATGACTAGGTTCAAAAACTATTCTGTCAAAATTAATTTTAGCCCTAACAAAAACCCACATGACAAACGGATGGACAGACAGACAGGAGCAAATCTTAATGCCCCCTGACTATCATCACAGGGCCATAAAAAGTAAAGTGGAACTCCAATGGCACAAAACCTGATGGCTCCATATACCCTGCCTGACTAGAATTCATTCCTGGGTCCCTAGCGGTCAGTTCATATAGGAACTAACCCTGAATGGTTAGAACTACCCTTGACAGGAACTAATTTTCATGGTCCCAAGCCGGTCAGAGCCATCGAAGTTCTACTCTTTCATTATGAAGGTAAATACACTGAACTCTAACACGCAAAATAATTACTTCTAGAGCATTTACACTGAGAACCAAAATGCTGATATTATGTGTCTGAGTAAACAAAAGTTTGTGATCAGTACCTGAATGTGCTCCTTTACTCATTTGCAGAATTAATACAATACTGATTCATAAAACAAACTTGAAAAACATAGCATTCACGTTGACTATACTTGTTGTCATAAGCTATGCAAAAATACAAATCTAAGTATAAGTTTTTTAGGTTCTATAATGTGCTGTTTTTATTTATTCATTTCTTTCATACATTTCTGTTTAACCTCTACATGAGTTACCTGTAATTTCTCCCTCCCACACAGTTGTTGAGCCACTTGCAGTGGTGATCGAAACTAGAAATACATTTGTTGCATACACTACAATGCTTTGACCTGGACTCTCTGTAAAAGAAACAAAACACAAAGTAAAATAATAAATAACTAGAATAAGGCATGCATCCCCAGTGATGACAATAGACCTATTAAAGCTTTGGCTTTTGCTGTATGCATTCTGCACCAGAGCTCTTGAGCAATATACTTTCTATGGTCCTTCTGTTGCTGCTCATTCAATTCATATACTGGTCTATCTCATTAGATCTGATCTAAGTAACCCAGAGGTAACTCTGTTCTACAGAGGGGACATAAAATAATTATATTGCAAGGAATTTTATGACACTAAAACCATATAACCATATACTAAAACCATCCCCTTATTTAGAGTTATGAGTTGCATGTAAACAAATAAGTACAGCAGTGCTCCAGATAGGAAGGGGTAACACAGGTTATTTAGGGATAATTTTCCTTATTTTTCCATTAAAACATACATTGTGACACCTCCTTAGAACCGTCTCGGCGAGACGGTCATAAGGAGGGGTCACAATGTACGTTTTGGTTAAGAAATAAGAAAAATTATCTCTGAATTATCCCTGTTACCCCTTCTTATCTGGAGCTCTGGTACTTACACTGGAGACCTAGCTCCTATTTATTAAAATGACTCTTCAAGCTCTGTAAGTTAATTTTCCTCCCTTGCAAATTGCTTTAAATTCAGGAAGTAAATTTTGTAATCAGACCATCATAAATCATATGAAAGGCTCTTTTCGCATCCTTTCAAGTTTCAACTCTATATTTACAACTTACATGAAGCAATCAAACCTTTGTGTTTATTTTGAATTTATGTTTAGACAGATACCATGAGGTGGTATCTCTGTGCAAGTGCAAATGGTAATGACTCAGATTAGCCTAAGTAATTTAATATGCATCTGTTCAGTTATCCTCAGTCAAAGAGGATCTTATATGAGTGGTCAGTTCATATGAAATTTATAAAACTTGCTGAAGGCTCATTTCATAGATTTCATACAAAATGACCACAAGTGTAAGATTCTGTTTATCATATGACCCTTTGAAATGGGATTTTTTTCACCTTCAAAACAAACATTATTTAATTAAGAAAATGCATTGTTGACATGGACATTGTCAATGATGTTACATTTATGTGCCAAAGTGTTATTACATGTGTGATCATACGATTTTTTATGACACATTATGCACTGAATAACAGCGACGTCATATGATAAAATACATTCATACAGACTCACTAGAAAGCAGTGACTGCTGATTTGAAATAAAGACTCCTACTAGACTTCAAAGCTGTGCAGATTAATTTAAGTCTTCAGTGGTTACATGTCTCAAGACTCCTTCAGACTTTTCACTCGTAAATATACCACTGTTTTAATCATATTTTGATGAAGATACCTGTGGTATCCGCTGTGCAAGAGGAATTTTCCTCTAATTCACTGTATGGTCATGTCTCAAGAATAGTTAGACTGCAGAACCTGATCAACTGCTATAAAAGCAATCTGGATCAATTGCTCAAAACTAATGACCTTGTTAGTTTACAAGACCTTGTATGGTCAAATGTTTTATACACAAACACACTGCCATATTTTGCTGAAAAAAATCTGAGAAGCTTTTGCAGTGTACAGGCTCCAAACATTTTTTCAGCCAAAAAAATTAGCACATACTATACTGAAAGGATTTAAAAACTTCCACCCATTAATTTTGAATATCTCAAAAACAAATGCAGCTACACCCACCAAAATTTTACAGCATATATATTCTATTATACCTGATTCTATCAATATACGGAATTTGAAATCGTTCAACCGAAACGGTCAGGAACAAGCATGTGCTCCTCGTGTTCTTAGTACCGTTTACATAATGATGAATAGCTTCATGTATACAGTTTTCTGACGAAACATTGCTTCTATGATATCAAATTGAATTTTAAAAATTTGAAGTCGGTCAGTGGCTTTATTTAGCCTACCGCGCCTAAATATCGCAAACAGCCACAGAGTTGTGGGCCAGATAAATGCTGAAATTTCAAAAAGTGACGTCGCGGTACAATTTTATGCGTTAATTACGGCAATTTACAATCTCAGACGACGTGCACTGTTTACAGGAAGCTAAAAAGACCGTCAGAAAAGCACCTAACCCATTTTGAAAACCAAAGGACATGACATTAACTAACGTCGACGCCGTGTCCGTAATAGGCTTTGCGCGACAGCATCATCCGCAGTGATACTTGCAAATCAACGTTGATGACGTCACAATATTAAGACAGTAAGTAGTGGTCGAAAGAGTGTTGCATAAGATAACGCCGGCATCGCCTTATGCATTTCAGTGACGTAACGCTATTTTACTGACGTCATTTAGGTAACTGATACAAATAAACTGCGTAATCTTTAAATTTGATAAGTGTCAAGCATTTTGTTGTTAAATAGTCAACACTGTCATGAGTAAACAGATCTGCAGCCAGCAATAAAAAGTGGAAGTTTTTAAATCCTTTCAGTATATATGACTTAACACTATTGCACTCAAATCAGCCAAAACTCCAAAAAATTTTAGCTGTTCTGAGTGCAATAGGGTTAATGAATCCCTGACTAATGACTTGGTTAAGCTACTGCTGCTCTGAACACTTGGGCCCTGATGTGCTCACAATCACTTCTGCCCCAATAATCAAGGTCATTTAAAACAGTATTTTTACTTACACATCTACTTCACAGATGTAGCAATGACAGTTCTCTATGACATGCTCATGTTTGGTACGATCAAATGCTGCCTTTTTGTCGTCTTTCTTTCTAAGCACTGCTTCATCAGCTGGGTTGATAGTGCTAGCAACAATATGGCAAATAACATGGCCAACTAATGCCAGGTTTGGTATCTATGTATTGTCAAGGAAGATAAATGCTGTTGGAAAGATTTACACAGCGAAGGCCGGCACAATCTGAATAGTCTCCCCAGGAATCTATAGACAAACCTGTCTTAAGGGATCACATATTTAGGAGTTACCAGTCTTAAAGAACAACCCTTTTGTTGTGCCCTAAATCAAAATACAGTTTAATGAACCTGTATTAAGTGGTCACAAGTCGTAAGAGGCAAGTTTTTGTGTGTCCCCCTGGTCGGCCCCTTTTCAAAAGCAAAAACTCTAATGTATTGGCTAATCTGAGACTTGTCTGATTATACATGGCCTAAGCTACTTTCTATGTATATATCTATTATTGAGGCGCCATAGTAGAGTGGTTAGAGTGACTCTGTTACAGTGCAGAAAGTCGCCAGAAGGTTGTGAGTTCGCGGCTCACTGTCGCCATCCAACGACTGGAAAACTCTCTCTGTCAACCCAGGAGTAAAAGGGTACCTTTTTCGAACCAAGGAAAATTTTATGGCAGCGAAAGGAGAGAGATGGGCTCCCCCTTTCATCAGCTGTGCCCAAGGTACAGTCGGTGTTTAACCCCCACTGCCCCTGAGGCTGTAAGGCTATGGGAAACCTTTACCTTAAGCCACTTTTCCTCAGGTTGAAAGCTATGAATTTAATCAAGTTTTCCAGGGCTTCAGATATGAGTGGCATATTTCACAATAACAACAAAGTCCAGATAAGAGGAACTATTTTGTTATAATTAGAGATAACTTCGAATAAACTGCAACAAAATATATATTGTGCCCCCTGATGAGGGATCACAACGGATGTTTTTTAATTAACAAATAAAAAAACATATCCCCAAAACAATTGTGCTCCAGATAAGATGGGGTAACACAGATAATTTAGGGATAATTTTCCTTATTTTTCCATTAAAACATACTTGTGACCCCTCGGCGATGGTTCTAATGAGGGTAACAACATATGTTTTTGTTAAGAAATAAGAAACTAGAAAATTGTGTCTGTAAGACACTAATGATGCCCCCGTGCAGCGCCTGTCACATGATATGTATATCCATAAAGCACCTACAAAGAATCCATTGAAAACGTAACCTGCCATGAAAAAAACTGCCCAAAATGACTAAGTTAAAAAGGCTGTGATTCTGTCAAAATTAATTCTAGACCTATCAATATGCCTCATCATATCTTCAAATATGTCCACCATATGTAGACAAGGTTTGAAAAAGATCCATAGAAAACTGTGGAGAAAGTTGATAACACAAAATCCATACCCTACAATGCAAAAATTCCCTAGAAACTAAGTTCAAAAGGCCATAATTCTCTCAAAATTAATTCTAGTGCCATCAAAAACCCACATGCATATCTTCAATACATTCACAGCATGTATGCAACGTTTGAAAAAGATCCATTGAAAACTGTGAGAGGAGTTGATTACACAAACTCTATACCCTACAATGCGAAAATTTGCCTAAAATGACTAAGTTCAAAAGGCCGTAATTCTGTCAAAATTAATTATAGGTCCAACAAAAATCCACATGCACATCTTCAATATGTCCCCAACATGTATGCAAGGTTTGAAAAAGATCCATTGAAAACTGTGGGGGGAGTTGATTACACAAACTCTATACCCTACAATGCAAAAATTTGCCTAAAATGACTAAGTTCAAAAGGCCGTAATTCTGTCAAAATTAATTATAGGTCCAACAAAAATCCACATGCACATCTTCAATATGTCCCCAACATGTATGCAAGGTTTGAAACAGATCCATTGAAAACTGTGGGAGGAGTTGATTACACAAACTCTATACCATAAAGCGTGACGAACAGACAGACGGACGGACGGACAGACAGACGGACAGACAGACAGGGGCAAATCTTAATGCCCCCTGACTATCGTCACGGGGGCATAAAAATATCTCTGAATTATCCCTGTTACCCCTTCTTATCTGGTGCTCTGAACAACATCAAATACTCCCCTCATCTGGGGCTTTGGGAATTTGTTATGGTCCTAATTCCCCAATATATGTTTTGAGCATGACACAAGCCTCATACTTTACTATGACTTATCATCAAAATCCATCCTTATTTGGAGCTCTGATTAATGTTTTATCGATTTTTGTGAACCATAAGAACCCCACAGATCACAACATCATAATTTTTACCCCTAAATATATTTTCATGGAACCGTTGAAATTTTTACATATTTGCCTACTCATTTTTTTTTTAAACATTTGATTGAATAGCAATCAGTGCACACCAAAATTACTGGTAGACTGATGTGGGTCCACATTGATGGTTCTTGCATTTTAGTCCCAGTATTTTGAATTGTTATGGTACATAGGAAGAAGTTCTAAAAGACATTCTTCTATATTAAATCAATAAAGTAATTTGGTCAACAAACACTTACAGCCTGAGAGTCTATTTAAACTGCACCACTTGTATTGTAAACAGAATAAAAGCCCTGTTTTGCATCAGAGTATACCATATTAATCCTATTAAATGCCCCAGGGGAATTGCATTATGGGAAATGGGGGTGTTATTTAGAGCCTTCAGAGAAGTAAATCAGCCACTGCCAAAATACTTCTGATAGACGATATTAAGGTGAAATGGATATACTTTCAGATGAAATAATTATTTTGCCTCCTTCTCAATCGGGGTCAGCTCTTAAAGCCAAGAATTCTGCGGAAGGCTGTCGCACCTGCTGTATGCCTTCACATTAAGAACTCAATAAAAATACCAAGTGGTTCTGGAGAAAAAAGTTGATTTTATTGGTTTTGCTTTTTTTAGTAACGGCGACCATCTTGGATTCTCGACCATTCTCAACTTTTAATATTCTGAAGCTCTGCAGTCTGATCATGCTGCATGTGAAATTTGAGAACCATGGATGCAGTGGTTTCAGAGAATACGTCATTTGAATGGACTTAAATGCTAGGGTTGACGTAAATTATTCTAGGGTCGACGTAAGATCACTGTGACCTAATTCCACTACAGATTTTTTTCATTTTGATAATTCTGAAAACCAAGGTCCCACATATGCTTCATACAAAATTTCAGCCTAATATTATACAAAGTGGTTCTGGAGAAAAACTTAATTTTAAAGGTTTTGCTATTTTTAGTAACGGCGACCATCTTGGATTCTTGACCCATGTGAATTTTATTATTCTGAAGCCCTGCAGTCTGATCATGCTGCATGTGAAATTTGAGAACCAGGGATGCAGTGGTTTCAGAGAAAAAGTCATTTGAATGGACTTAAAAGCTAGGGCCGACGTAAATTATTCTAGGGTCGACGTAAGGTCACTGTGACCTAATTCTGCTACAGATTTTTTTCATTTTGATAATTCTGAATACCAAGGTCCCACTTATGCTTCATACAAAATTTCAGCCAAATATACCAAGCGGTTCTGAAGAAAAACTTGATTTTATTGGTTTTGCTAATTTTAGTAACGGTGGCCATCTTGGATTCTCGACCCGCCTGAATTTTATCATTCTGAAGCCCTGCTGTCTGATCATGCTACATGTGAAATTTGAGAACCATGGGTGCAGTGGCTTCAGAGAATAAGTCTTTTGAATGGACTAAAATGCTAGGGTCGACGTAAATTGTGAACGGATGGACGGACTGACAGACGGACGGAAAACCGGACGCCTATATCGCACCTTGCTAAAGCAGGTGCGACAAAAACTATTTGCTCCTTTAGGAACAAACTATGTCTTCCAGAGAACCAAACATGAGTTCATTTTGTTCCCACTTATGCTTCATACAAAATTTCAGCCAAATATACCAAGCGGTTCTGAAGAAAAACTTGATTTTATTGGTTTTGCTAATTTTAGTAACGGTGGCCATCTTGGATTCTCGACCCGCCTGAATTTTATCATTCTGAAGCCCTGCTGTCTGATCATGCTGCATGTGAAATTTGAGAATCATGGGTGCAGTGGCTTCAGAGAATAAGTCTTTTGAATGGACTAAAATGCTAGGGTCGACGTAAATTGTGAACGGATGGACGGACTGACAGACGGACGGAAAACCGGACGCCTATATCGCACCTTGCTAAAGCAGGTGCGACAAAAACTATTTGCTCCTTTAGGAACAAACTATGTCTTCCAGAGAACCAAACATGAGTTCATTTTGTTCCCCTTTGTGAAAGTGACGGAAAACATTGAGGTTGGAAAGACATTACATTATTTTTGGAAAAGAGGCACAGGCATTTATTAGAGCAGGGGTGTTTATTGGAATTAATAGGGTATAATATGCTTTCTGAGAGAAGGAACATGCTTAGAAAGCTCTTTAAAGCATTGTACTGGGAAACTATGTCAGGAGCATTTATCTCACGCTGCTTCATAATGGGTAGAGAAAGGGTCGCTATAAAACTAGAAACGGAACAAAAACGAAACGAAACGAAACGCAACGGAACGAAACGAAACAAAACGCAACGGAACGAAACAGAAATAAATCGAAATGGAGCAAAATCTGAAAAATACCATGAAAGTATCACAATAGAACAGCACCACATATTAATGCAAAAGGAAGACTAAAAAGCCCCATGTTTATCCCTATACATTGCTATATGAAGTTACCAAGTTACTGGGTATTTGTTAGATCAAATACATTAACTTTTAAACAGATACTTGGCTGAATTGTTTAATTTGATAAACTGACATACGATTTTGGGGCCTCATTTGGTCTTTGGGTGTTTTGGTCTGGGCATTTTCTCTATTATCTTTATAGTTTTTGATTGTTATTTAAAGATAATTAATATTTATTTTTACTTTTTTTTTGTTGTGGAGCGTCGTATGAGCTTTTCTACATTTTTCGGGCTACCAGCTCCATACATATGACCCAGGTTCCTGAAATAGTGTTCTTGCCTTGGTCCCCAACAATTATTTTTATGCGCAACAATCAAATATGAAAACATCATCATCATCATCAGCCAAGTATCTGTTTAAAAGTTAATGTATTTGATCTAACAAATACCCAGTAACTTGGTAACTTCATATAGCAATGTATAGGGATAAAAATGGGGCTTTTTAGTCTTCCTTTTGCATTAATATGTGGTGCTGTTCTATTGTGATACTTTCATGGTATTTTTCAGATTTTGCTCCATTTCGTTCTATTTCTATTTCGTTTCGTTCCGTTTTGTTTCGTTTCGTTTCATTCCGTTGCGTTTCGTTTTGTTGCGTTTTGTTTTGGTTCCGTTTCTAGTTTTATAGGGACCCGGTAGAGAAAATATAACAAGACCTGCTGATGAACAAGATACATGTAGCTCAACTATGATATTAAGCTTTAATTAGAGGCATACCAAATCTGGGTACAGACATGGACCCTGACACCAATGGTAATGTAAAAGTAATTCTATCTATACTTTCATGCAGGCATACTAAAATACTGTTGGCCTCCGGGAAGCAAGCCCCCACACTTTTACATGCATGTTTTTAACAAAAATTTCCTCTTACCTATATGGATACTGTTATGGAACAAATTCAAATCAGATGCTCATTCAAGTATTTATCTGTTTATTTTAATATCTTAGTTCCAAATGCAAAGGAAAAAAAAAAAATAAAAAAAAATAAAAAAACATTATCAAATGAAAGCAATGTAAGGAAATAGGGGATTCCAGTCCAGAGCTTATTGTAGGTGGTCGGAAGTTTTCCAAATGTTCCGAATTTTTTAAATCTGATAAAACTGGCTAACACTTGAATCCATGACAAAGAAAATGGTGTTTAAATTAAAGAAATAAAAAAATTACATATGAGGGTGATGCATTTTGTCTGCCGAAAATTGATCGGCTGTTCTGCTGAAAATATGTATCAAAGCCAATACACATCCTCGTAAGTCGGCCAGTTTTGCTTTACTCGCAATGCGTTTAGCTCCCCTTATATCCTTGGGCTTTGTTGAATTTAGGTGTAGGATTCTAACTTTTAAAGTTATCATGACTGTCACTGATCAGATCTGTTTCCATTCAAATATGAGTAACGACACGACAAAACTAACAAAGTGGCATATGCACCCAGCAAAGACACAGACCAGTCTGGGCATTGGCTCATTCAAATCAGTCTTCGCTGTCGGCATGGAGGTACCTTAAACACTTAGCTACGCTTCAAGTACCCAGAAAAGACTCTGATTGGAGTCTAATCAAATCTAATCAGAATTAGAATCTAATCTAATTTCGACTGGACAGATGCTCAGGCTGATCTGATTTTTGCTGGAGCACACCCCATGTTGTTGGTTTTGTTGTGTCGAGGTTCATATATAGTGTGAGTATATGACTACTTTTAAAGGATACAATATATCCAGCAGGCTGCCAGGATGTGGGTAATGCTGGTACCAGGCAAGTATTATGGACTATTGCAAACACTATAACTGTAATCCAGGCCACAATCTGCAGGGGATGTGGAGGGCAGGACCAACCATTATCACGACTCGGTTCTTCCTCTAACTCTACCGTTCGGCTGGTACTACCCATCTGAAAATAATACCACAGCTACAGAAACTCTGTCACTATGAAAGCCTTACCGACACTTCTGATGTTTCAGTTTTGACTTCACAAGTCTTCCTTTCATTAAGGCGTATGGGCACACTGCCATGTTTTTTTCTGCCATTTTTACAAAGGGGAACAACTACTGTGACTTCCTGTTTGGTTCCCTGAAGAAAAAAGCTTTTCTGAACAGAGTAAACCCCTTTGAGAAGGGAGACAAAAATAGAAATGGCATAGTTGCTGCCCTTGAAAGTGTACCCATTCACCTAAATTCAACTTCATATGCTTTCAGTACTGACTAAAAATCACCACTCAGTTGGCACATGATTTAAAATTGTTTCAATGTCAGTGGTATGTCAATTGACGTTTATATGACATTATGTGCACATTGTGTACCTGTACAATTACCACTTCTTACTTCCAAATATTTCACTCTCAATTTAATAAGTCTTCATTACTAATGACATTTTATATATGCTAAGCCTTCTTATATTTGTTTTCACACTTCTGACTTCACATTTCTGATTTTACACTCCTAAATACATGCAAGCTTATTACTTCCAACTTCACACATCTTGAATCAAATTCTTTCAATTTTTAATTAAGCAGTTAAGTTTCCATGTGGCCTTAAACTTGGACTTCTTTCTTGCGTTTTCTGACTTCTAGCTCCTTTCTTCTAGTTTCAGATGTCTCATTTCCAACTTTAACAAACTGATTATGAACCCTCCATTAGTAATGGCAGGTCTTTTTTCAACTGTGAAAACTGTATATCAAAAACGGTGGAAATGTGATAAAACATTGAAAATAACTTGGAAATGGAAAAGTTCATTCTGCCAAATACCTTGGTACAATTTATAACGGTATTACAAACAGTTTGGGTCAGGGTAAACCAAATAAGAATCCTCTTTAAGGCAATAAAATCTGAATCCTCATTTAAGGCAACAAAAACCCTTACTTTTCTATGCTGGAACTTAATGCATGCCCCCCGCCCCCGGCACCTGCAGCAGCAAACAAAGCTGCTGCATGTGAAATGCTTATGTATCCACAAATGGAAGCTAATGGACAGATCCACAGTGCCCCATAATGCAATGGATACATTCCTCTGACTGAGGTGTGTGTGTTTGGAGGGGGGGGGGGGGGAGGGTGCTGAGGGTGTAGGGGGGGGGGGATAACAAGAATTGAAACACACACACACACACACAACTGGATGCTAAACTGGTGCTCCATATTCCAGTTGATGAAAGGAAACAACAACCACTGGAATATGGAACACCAGTTTAGCATCAACACTTCAAAATCCAGTCTCAACAAATATGGCAAATATAAACACCAAACCAATGAACATGCAGACACTGGCACAATATTATAGTGATTCTGGGGAAATGCTGATCGAATGAAGTGTCGTGGCTATAGTACTGAAATTTTCCTCATTAGCCTAAATTCTTCCATGAAATTCACTGAGAAGCTGTGGATAAACCTATGTGATCCCTGCATCTGGTTCACAACTATGTATCTCACAGTTCTCAATACACACTGTATTGTGTGACGGTAGAAGGTCACAGATATAAATAGATATGCAAATTACAAACTCGGTAGTTTGTGGTCGAGTAAATGTTGGGGTATATAAGCAAATAAACTGCCCTTGGTGGGTGAGCATGCTTTTCCACTGACGGGGTTTGTTTGCAGGTCGGCCCACGTTACAATTGGTGGCAGCGGTGTGATAATGACAACTGCCAGACCGGAGTTGCCTTACCCATGTAATTCCCAGGCCAAGTCTCGGGACGAGACTTCTCGGAGGGGGAAGTAATGTGACGGTAGAAGGGTCGGGTATGAAAACCACAACCCGTACCTCCGTACTTCGTACCTAAATCCGTACCAGAAAAAATTAGGTCCTGCTGGGAAACAACCAAAGAACTCAAAATTAGAATAATTGGTGTCATATTGAGACATAATGTATAATAAAGATCTGCCAAAATAATAAAATTCCAAAATGACTTTTTTTTTTATATAAAATGACATTTTTATATCTCTAAGGGGTATGAAAACCACAACCGTAGCTGAGATCGTTTTCAGACATTTTTTGATAATGACGCCAGATTAACCGAAATATAGCAGTCCAACATGAAGCAAAAACAATATCAGACTAATATGAAGCAAATAATTAAAAAATAACGCATGTAAAATGTTATTTTTCTACAATATCACGATCATACCGAAAGATATTCTAAAAATAGAACCATAACAAATATGGTCCGATTCGGTTTCTACTATCGAACCGCAGTTCGTTAAATAAGCGAAAACGGGATGGAACATGTCTTCACATTTATCAGATTTAAATGAAAATATATTTTATAACTGAAACTAATAACAATACAAAAATATATATATAAGATTTTGATAAATCCCATGCTATTTTATCCTATTTTATGACATGCGGTTCGATAGTAGAAACCGAATCGGACCATATTTGTTATGGTTCTATTTTTAGAACATTTTCCGGTAAAGTCGCGATATTGTAGAAAAACAACATTTTACATGCTTGATTTTATATTTTTTGCTTCATATAAGGCAAAGATTACTTTTGTAACATTTATGAGTGGTACATTTCAATTAAATTGGCGTCATTATCGAAAAATGCCTGAAAAACGATCTCAGCTACGGTTGTGGTTTTCATACCCCTTAGAGATACAAAAATGTCATTTTATCAACAAATGAGTCATTTTTGGAATTTTATTATTTTGGCAGTTCTTTGTTATACATTATGTCTCAATATGACACCAATTATACTAATTTTGAGTTCTTTGGTTGTTTCCCAACAGGACCTAAAATTGTCTGGTACGGATTTAGGTACGGAGTACGGAGGTACGGGTTGTGGTTTTCATACCCGACCCGGTAGAAGGTCACAGATATAAATAGATATGCAAATTACAAACTCGGTAGTTTGTGGTCGAGTAAATGTTGGGGTATATAAGCAAATAAACCGCCCTTGGTGGGTGAGCATGCTTTTCCACTGACGGGGTTTGTTTGCAGGTCGGCCCACGTTACAATTGCAAACTCCCCTACAGTGATGCCCTAAGTACTGTATATTTTTGCAGGTTCAAATTTTTACAATCTAGAGTCTAAATTTTTGCATTTTTTTTTTTATTTTCATGGCCAGCAGTATGTGCCAAAATTGAAAACTGCTTCTATAATGGGAAATCTTTTATAAATAACTAATGAAAAAAATAGTCTGAACACAGTCTTTATTAATGTTTATGTGGCATAATACAATTGTGGTTTTGAATTATCTCACATCTTTTGCCAAACAATGAGGCAGCTTTCCTTCTGATCCTTTTTCATTGTGTATCTATCTATCTAGTTGTACTGTAACACTCCCTCACGAGGATTACGTGCAGGATGACTGCGCGCCATGAAGAAAAATGTGAGATGAACAGATGAGACTAAAAATTGCAAAAGTGAGGTGAAGAAACATGAAAGGGTTAAACCTGTTAACAGAAGTGAGATATCAAAATCAGGTTCAAAACAGGTCTGTTGTCACCTGACAAGAGACCTGACTGCCACACTGAACTGAGTCAGTCTAGGCAGCAAAACAACATCAGCTGATAGTCGATTCCATTGCACAACAGCCAGGGGGAAGAACAAATATTTATAGAAATTTGCTTGAGTGTGAATTTGCAGTAGTGCGAGGGGGTGGCTGTGACGTGTCATTCTTGTAGGATGTGTATGTATGTTGTTATATGTTGTAATGTACATTCTTGAAAATAAAATATGTTTAAACCAAACAATGAAACTACAAAACCACTAGCAACCATGCATTCAGTGGTGATAATCACAGATTTGTGGTGAAAATAAGAATCTGCATAAAATGCTGAAAATACAGTAGATCATCCAAAAAAAATTGCAAATCTATGCATTTTTTATGTTTCCAAAATTAAGAAATCCAAAATGCATGACTTCTTGGGTTCATGACACAAGATCAACAATCAAAACATCGACACAACAGAAGAAAGACATGAGAACCAGGGCTGTGGAAATAGTATGCCCGACTTGTCCCGTTTCACTCTGGACAAGTGAGAAATTTTAGTTTACTTGCCCTGGGACAAGTATTCAAAGTGCCATCAGTGGAAGTTTTTCAGGATAATTCTGAGATATTTTTTTATATGTTCTCATGAAAACACATGTTTAATTGTTATGGGTTCCTGTTAGAAATGAGGCAATTCTAACAGGTGCCCACAACATATGTTCTAATTCAAAACTTTGTGACAGCATAAAACTGTCATCCAGTTCAACTTTTCCGCTATTAATTATCTATTATTCTTTCCTTATTTCATGTGTACATTTTCTCTGGACATGTAAATATTTGTTTGGACAAGTTAATTTTGTCTATTTACTTGTCCATGGACAAGTAGAAAATTTTGGTATTTCCACAGCCCTGTGAGAACAGATCAAAATGACAAAAGGTTGACACAACATAAAAATGAGAGTACAAAAGGAAGACATGACAATAGACAGTGCTAGAGTTTTATTTACAAGAAAGACCGAAAACGTGAAGACGAGAATTTTTTAGTGTGCCCTATCAGACTGCCTTGGGCCAGCATAGACAGTTGATGAAGCAGAAGCGTGGTGGATAATCAAATTCAATCTTGTATTTCTTGAGCAAAATAAATAGTTGCTGTTTGTTGATGTCACAGGCTATTGGTTAGGTATAAAATACACTTGTACCGCCTTGCGGTACAAGCCGGCTTTTATAGCGACGTGGTAGAGTGCGCAACTTTAGATCGAAAGGTCCCGGGTTCGATCCTCGGCCCGAGCGTGAGATTTTTTAAGAGTCCATGACAAATGGCGCCCCACGTTGGGCGCCAATGACACCGGGTGCTCAGTAATAGGTAGAAGCCATCTCGTGTGTGTCAATATTTTATTTACAATTGTAGAAAAAGGGTGTCCTGACAAGTAGAATGATGAGCAAATACTGAATACTTGAAATATTCAACTCATCTTGCCGAGAATTTGTAGTTTGGCAGCTACAACAAATATGGCTCATAAAACGCGCGTGCAGAAATTGTGCTATTTTTGTCACACAGGTCATTTTGGATACTTATTAAAATAACAAATTTCTATCACTTATTATGTAATTATTTAACTGTGATATTCGGCTGCTTAAGTGATGGTTGACTGTAACCTGTGGAAGGGATTATCCGGAGATTCCTTCTACAGTATTTTTAAGGTATCGGTCGATGACCCAATGAAATTCATCGTCTTATCGGCTAGCGAGTGTGATGACGTCAGAGTGGAGTTCCCTTGTCTTTTAACCAATAATTCACTGCATGACAAAAATAGCACAATTTCTGCACGCGCGTTTTATGAGCCATATTTGTTGTAGCTGCCAAACTACAAATTCTCGGCAAGATGAGTTGAATATTTCAAGTATTCAGTATTTGCTCATCATTCTACTTGTCAGGACACCCTTTTTCTACAATTGTAAATAAATATTGACACACACGAGATGGCTTCTACCTATTACTGAGCACCCGGTGTCATTGATATTTATTTCGATCTGTTGTTGTGTCGACCAACTGACCTGTCTGTCTAATAATGTGTCTGTCTTTTGTTGCGTCGATCACCTGACAGGTCAAACTTTTGGCATGTCATTCCTATGTGGTGTTGGCCAGTTGTCTGTTGATCTTTTGTCAGTATCCAGACTTGTTGATGTTGATTTCAATGTGATCTTACAAATTCCATGTGATCTTACAAATTACCATGTGATCGTTTTTATAGTCTTCATTACTGAAAATGTATTTAGGTCTGAAGGTACTTTAATACACTGAGAATATTATTTTAACTGGCTTGTTTCGTTACAGAAACCTGAACAAGCCAAAGTCTGAAAATAGGCTAAACTTCTGACAGAATCAGAATTGACAACGAAATAGACTTCTTTTTCAACTGAAAATATACCTTTCTCCGGCACTTAACAACTTGTCTTCTTTCGAGAAGCTCAGCTAGGATTCTTCAACTGCCGCGCATGGTATTTATCACTTGCCAGTTTATCAGTATGTCAGAGCACCTGTCACTGTCCAAGTCAGCCATCTTGATTCCAAGGTGATTATGACAACTTTCAATCGATAAGGAATATCCGTCCGCGAGATCCAAACCTGGTCTCCTCAGTCTATAATTTTATTCTAAATAAGTAAAGTTCGATATACAAAATTATAAAATACGGCTTAATTCACCAAATTAGAGTGAATCTATGACTTTACAGAAAACAAACAGATGAAATAAACATTAGAACTATATTACCTTCGAATATAGTCCGGTTAACATAAGTCTCTTAAAACACCGTGTATGACTGAAACTTCTTAGCTGGACGGACACACGGCGCCAGGTGAGCCACTCGGAGAATTGAACTGAACTGAACAGAAAACTTCTTAGTACGCCGCTCTGATATACATGAGAAACAAGTATATCTAAAGTTTATAAATGTTAAAATCGTATCGGATATTGCCTCATATGGGATCACAGTATAAAAATAAATTATCTAATACAAGATATAAGACATCTAATATAACATACAAGATATCTTATTACTTTATAATATATTTCAATATACAGAATATATTTGACATTGCAAAAGTTTTATAAGATATCTAAATGACGTATAAAGTATCTTAAAAATCTTAATAGATATCTCGATCATTTGCTACCATCTTGTATACTGAAATATATATATTAACTGAAAAATAAATTTGTTCATTCAATATATTGGACTTTGTTCAATACAGTGAACATTTAATATATATAAAAAAAAGATATCTTATAAAGAAACCTTAAAATAGCCTTTACATTAAAGCATGTAAAATCTTAAACATTATACTAGATATCTTTATTTATTTCAAGCAATGAGACTAAAAGTAAAAAGTATGCAAAGACCAGGAACTGAAACAATCAAAATCCAAATCCAGCCCTCAAACCATAGTTGGAAACAACTAAGATTACAAATAATCAAGATACAGAGAACATATGGCCAACCGAGTGAGCAGCTTGTTCCCAAAAGGTGGCCACTCAGCAACCCAAACCGAACCAAAAATAAAAAGAACATACATAAGATAAAACATCACAGAAACTCTGACACCAAAAACAGGCAACAGAGAACCATAACAGAACTACCGCCTCGGAACGGTCAGTAATGAATTACTGGGGGCTAAAAGCGATTTTACAGGCCCAAACTCACCCTCAGTTTCTGAAGTGGTACAAAACATTTAGTTGGTTGTTCGGTTCGTATGATAACCCTCTAACAGGTCAATGAATCATCACGGTAAACACATAAATCAAATTTCAACACCATGAAGAAGCAAAGACGAGGACTCAACAGATACAACGGGCCGCCTGACAGGTGGAGATCCCTGGCCTGCCAAACAACCCCACTGGAAATCTGAAGCAAAAGAAGGTCACCAGTTGAGCCCCGGTGGACCAAGCAACAGACAAAAAGGCTCCGGTCCCAACCAACTAAAATATATAGCTTTAGGTCGGGGCCATCATAGAGTCTGACGCCCGATCCCCCGGTGTGCAATTAAAGAGTGCAGCAAAGTTATCAACCGTGATTGGGTTAATCACTAAGCATGCAGACTGTCGCATAACATTTAAATTATAGCCAATACGTTTGTGACGTATTATTATTTTTCGGAATTGATCAGAAAAATCAGTCCTACCCTTAATCTTTTTGAATTTGTATACTAAGTCACCATAAAATTCTGGTTCCGATAGGCCTTGGTGTAAAAGAAATTTTAATCCGACATCAAATTTTGAAACCAATTCATGGTGTCTGTGATAGAATTTAGAAAAAGCCTTTCTAAGCTTATGATACCGATAGCCTTATTGAAGAAGTTTAGCAGTTAAACATTTATTACGAGCATTAAAGTCATCTACATGACTACACACTCTAGCAAATCTTATAAGTTGAGAAATATACACTCCATAAGAGGGACGACGTGGAACGTCACCATCCAAAAATGGAAAATTAACTATATCAAAGTCAAAGTCATCACGTTTATCATAAATTTTAGAAGATACAAAACCGTTAGAAATAGATAGATGTAAATCCAAAAAGGGGGCCTCGGTATCTGAAGTATTAGCTTTATTCAATTTAAGTTCAGGTGGGTAAATTTGGTTGACCATGTTTTCAAAATAAGGATTATCAATATTCAGAAGATCGTCTAAATATCTAGAGGTTGAGTTAAATGCCTCAATGATATCAGCTTGATTATCAACAGAAAGAGAAGTCATGAAATCTCTTTTATAACAAAATAAAAACAAATCGGCCACAAGAGGAGCACAATTTGTACCCATCGGAATACCAACAATTTGTCTGTATAACTTATTACCAAATCTGATGTAAATATTATCTAAGAGATATGATAAGGCGTCACATACATTCTGACATGACCAACGTTCATATCCTCTATATATTTTACGGTCAGTAGAAGTGAAAAACGCTTTCTTATCGTTACAGGCAATAAAAAGGGTATCTTCATTTTTGGAGAACTTTTTGAAGGCCCTCTCAATCAAATCAACAAGTTTTTCCTTTATTAAATTATGAGGTAATGTGGTATAAAGAGTAGAAAAATCATAAGTGGACAAACTAGTCGCACGGAACCCTCTTGACTTCAGTTTACTAAGTACCTCACCAGAATTTTTTATAGACCAAAACATATTTTTCCCTGACCTCTCATAGTACCAAATGACACGAGATTTCACAGCAGTGAGGAAAGAAGTTAATAATTTAGATAATTCTGTAGTAGTACAAGAGCTAGAGTTGGCAATGAATCTAGCTTTATACGTTTTTTTTTTTGTGAAGCTTAGGTAACCAATACATCGTAGGAAGTTTGTCTTGGCGTTCCTTAACGTTTACAGCAAACTTATAAGGCAAATCATTTGAGTAGCTATTAACGACAGTCTTCTCATCTGTAAAAGTCACTTCATAAGCCGTGGTGCCATTAAGTTCCTACTTAATAGCCATACTCCGAAAAATACCAATTCTGGAAGTACATAGCATATGCTTTTAAAATTTAACAGAGTTTAAGACATTCACAAAAATAGAAAACGCTGGAAATCTATACAACATATCTTTTATTGAAGATTGGTATTTTGCGGAACGGAACAGCTATTGAAACTGGAAGAGAACAGAAACAGATACAGAATCTTTATTTCTAGATTTAGATATTTTACTGAACAATTACGATTTTTCTGTTATTTATAAAACTGTTTCAACTGATGTTCATACCAATCTTAGGTCATCAGACCTCAGAAGGGCAATGCAGTTAGACATATATCAACAGTACAACATTAAAACACTAATCAAAACAATAAAAAGTGACTTAATTTACAGAAGGCAATACACAATTAGTGAAACACATATCTTCTGTGTGACCCTCTCATCAATAGAATCGCGATGTGACTAGAAAGAAGATGATGATGACGGTGAGAAAGAAAAAGATGAAAAAAAATGACTGCAACGTGGTATATATGATTTTCCGAAATCCACACATCCACCATTTCTGTTTCTCGCCATAAAAATATATAAGAATCAGGACAGAACTGCAAACGCAAGCACAGCTGTCAGCAGGCCCAGATCAGGCTGTCTAAATTCAGTCAAGATCTGCACTATTTGGCACTCAGGTAAAAGCTACAGTATGCTTTTCTCTGGTTTCGTCACCAGATATTGTCAGGGTCACTGAAGAGGCTTTATTAGCCGAAACTACGTAGTCTGGCCCATGTTTCTTATTTTGAATGCATTCTCTGCTCTTGAAGAAACTCTTTCAGATTTTAATTTTACCTCACTGCAGCTGGTGTTGTGCCGTGTGGAGGCCGTAAAACGTCTCCCCGTACATCATCCATAGTGCAGATTATATTTTCTTTTCGTCCTTTGAGATCAGAGGATGTATTCTGAGAAATCTGAAATTTTAGGTCGGTTTATACTCATATCCTAAATCATCTTTTTATATATAATTTGGGCCCTTTTTGGTTTTAATCAGTCTTTGAATCGACTGTCCAATTACGATTAAGAAATTACAGTATGCTTTTCTCTGGTTTCGTCACCAGATATTGTCAGGGTCACTGAAGAGGCCTTATTAGCCGAAACTACGTAGTCTGGCCCATGTTTCTTATTCTGAATGCATTCTCTGCTCTTGAAGAAACTCTTTCAGATTTTAATAAACGTCCCACAACTGGAAAAGGGGCTATTAAAATTGAAAAGATAGCAGTCCAGTTGAACATGCAAGCAGGTTGGATGCTCGTTAGGTTTTCACGTCATACAAAATGGAGGGGGTTGGGGATGGAGGTTAAAATACCCGCTTCATGGTAAGTTCTTCAAAACAAATTTATCTCCGACTGTTTGCTAATAGAATACATGTATAGCCAGTGACCTATATAGTTTTAGGGTATCTATATAGGTCACTGGTATAGCACTGGGAATGCATGCTCCTTAGTATATTTCTTTGAAAGTCAGGTGGTGGTAAAGGCAAACTTTCGATAATAATTATAAATTCTATGATTAAACATTTCATTGATCAGTAACTATGGATGTGTTTCGATTGATATACTTTGAACATGTCTCCGGACAGCTCAGTCAATAGCGAGGTTTGACTCATGACTGCATGACCCACGTCTGTCATGCAGGCTTCATTCTTGTCGATGCATTAGGACTGGCAAATGGCAAGTCTGATTGGTTGGCTTCACCCTTCCAGGGTTGTGGTTTCACAGAGTATGTCTCGGCCCCCATATAGCTAAGAACAACTTCTGATTTTCTTCCACTACAGGAAAGTCCTCTGATATAATGATTAGTTGTGATCGAATCAGAGTAGAAAGGGAGAGAACTGAATTTAAGTTTATGCGAAAACAAGCCATAGAGCATTTTTTTTGGGGGGGGGGGGGGGGGGGGGGGGGGGACTTCCATCAGTCTACATTTTAAAAAATATCTCAGCTTCTTGGGCGCGTAGCATCCTCCCCCTCCCCCACCACGAGCCCCCAATACTCCTAGATTTTCAGATTAGTTCTATTCTTTCAAATTTGTCTTCAAAACATTTACAAAAGAAAAAAAATATCCCCCCTTCATGTCCTGAAAAAACATTTTAAAGGTAGGTTACTGTACTTTGAAATGCATCATAATTTTGATGATCGTTCATCCAAGTTGTTGGAAAGCACTTATAAAAGGGAATGAATAAGTTTCACTAAAAAGTGTAAATCAAAAAAAATATTAGATAAGTTGTTTTGCAAGGGATTTCCTAACTCTGCTTCGCACACCAGTTAGCACTATTTTTAGTTCGCGCCAAAAATAGATAACGTGGCTGACGTCATGCTGCATTGCATTTTGGGATAGTTTTAACCCATCCGCCATGCCAGGACCTCTAGGAGAGCTCACGGCAAGGGAAAATTGACCTTTGGAGAATGGCATCAGAAATTGCCCACTTGAAGACATAATAAACATAGTTATTTTCAGAACTGGAATTCCAACGAAAGAAAGTAAACCAAAAGGGAAAACGACTATTTTCTTCAACATCTGACGAGTTTCTCAGTAGCAACAAATTCAGAAAAATAAGAGAATTCAATACTGCTCAGAAACAGACGAAATTATTTTGTGAACATAATTGTTATCGCTAGTCCAGGAACCTACCTTTAATTGGTTTGTTTTACTAGTATAAAGTAATTAAAGTAATCTATGAAATCATGCCAATCAGTAATTTTAATGATTTAATGCCTGCGTTTGTGACATCAAATCTCCAGGTGCCTGTCATCAACCAAAACTGCTTTGACTTCGGGTGGCGGGTGCTGCGCCCCAGAGCTCCATTAATGCAATTAACGGGTTTATAAAGCATTCGATTTGGGGGGGGGGGGCGCCCCAGAGCTCCTTTAATGTAATTAACGGGTTTATAAAGCATTCGATTTCGTGGGGAGGGGGGGGGGAGGGTATGCAGAAAAAAATGCAGAAAACTTTTAGTGGACCTTTAGTCAGTCTGTATAAATAATTAACCTGTTAAAATGAGAAAACGATTATTGTCTTTCATAGGTTTAATTGAGATCAGTCTGTCATAGAATAGGTAATTCATGGTCGTTATGTTCTTGTTTTATATATACTGGACAAAAAAAGTTAGGGATCAAATATTTGACTGAAGCTTAAATCATGAATAATAAATTATCCAAAAATAATTTTCTTCTGTTCAATACAGTTGTCGAAGCGGCGCAGAACTGCATGAAAAATATTGGAATCGGATCACATGACACACCAGTAGAAACAAATAAGCAGATATACCCCTAAAACTGAAGTGAAATTGGCATCCCCACAAAATTGAATGTCCGTGATTCTTGGCTTTATTCATGCAAAACCATTGCCAATGCTCGTCGATATCTCTGGGGGTCTGAATTACTGCATGACAGCTACTCTGTGTTCTTTTGGTAAGGCGCTAGAGGCTCATTTGGGGACTTTTTTGCCATTTTTCATGAAAGGCCCGAATTAGCCCTCCAGGAGTTTCCTGAAGATTTTTTTTGGTGATTAGAATTGGTGATTTGTAACATCTGTCAAGCATTTAAATCAGATTTAAAACTTGCGATTACCTAGACTTGTCCATACGGACGATGGCTCTGTCCCAAGCTATTGGTTCATCACAATAACACTGTGAGGATGCGCATTGTTTATCCATTAAATTCTTTAGTCGGCCAATTTCAGCAAAAACGATTAGAAACAGACTTGACACAGCTAATTTCCGCACTTGCATGCTGGTAATCAGGTCAGGATAGATGCCATTCCATAGAAATGCGAGGCGACAGTCGGCAGAAAGTGACACAAATTGGCAGCAGGGTCACTGGACCCATGTTCTTTTCACAGATGAGTCCAGATTTGTATGTAGAGATCCACGATGATGGGAGAAGGGTGTGACGCCTGCCAGGCACACTTCCAGTAGCCTAAGAATTAAATCTTGTTGCGGAATGTGACATGTCTCGAGGAGGGTGGGTAATGGTATGGTGCGGCATCTGGCTTTGAAGCTGTGTGGACTTGCGCATGCCAGACAGAGGCGCTCTGATTGGTGTTCGAGCTAGGAATGACAAGCTTTATCCAATTACGAGACCGTTTGCTGAAGTTTTTGGCGATGACATCATCGAATCACAGGGCAAATGTGGTGGACCAGTACCTAGCGACAGAAACAGTCGCCCGCACTGACATGGCAATCTGATCACAAGTTTCAAATCCGATTGAGCATTCTTTGGACATGTTACACCGCCAATCCTGATCACGAGAGACTTCCTGAAACTCAAGGAGATCTCATGCAGGCCTTTCGTGAAAAATGGCAAACGAGTCCCTAAATGGGCCTCTCGTAATTTACCAGAAGCATACCGAATGGCTTTCATACAGTTATTCAGGCCCTTAGCGGTCACACTGAGAACTGAAAATGATTTTGCATGGATAAAGCAAAAAACAATGGACATTCGGTCTTGCGTTAATGTCAGTTTTCACTTTGATTTTCAGGGTATGTCTGTTTATTCATTTCTGCTGGTGTGTCACGTGACCAGATTCCGATATGTGTCATGCAGTCTTGTGCCGCATTGTTAGATGTATTCAACAGAAGAAAACGATTTTTTGAAATATATTTTTCAATATAAAAATTTCAGTCTAATGTTTGATCCCTAACTTTTTTTGTCCAGTATATTAAGCGTTCCTCTTCATGCTTTATTAAGCGATGGCTGCGGTTACTTCTTAATGTTTCCTTTGCTTGTTTAGTTAATGTAAACACTAGAGTTAAAAATAGTTAAATATTGAAACTTAATCATGTGCATAAAATAGTTCATAACAAATGTCCGGCGTATATGAAAGAAAACTTTGTAAATGTTAAGGATTTTCATAAATATCAGACAAGATTTAGTGAACATAATTTCATTATTCCAAATTGTCAAGGTCATAAGAATCATATATTTTTTCAATAGTGCAATCAGAGATTGGAATAGTCTGCCTGAAAAAGTAAAAACCATACAAGATAATAAAAAGTTTAAGCTTGAGTTAAAAAAGTTTTTTACAATTTCACAATAAGTCGAAGGATGAAATTGTATTCATGTTTTATTAAGCGATGGCTGCGGTGACTTCTGTATGTTCCTTTGCTTGTTTTTGGCACGGTGTCTGTCCTGGTGAGTGTGGAATGTTCGTACAGCCGGAGAGACGCAGTGCTACAGCAGGAAGAAGGCAAATCCCTGTTGAGACTCTTCTTAGAGTTGAGCTAAGGTCTGTGATATTTTCTGTGATAATCATTTACTTGTGATAATTCAAATGTGCTTCCTTCATATGATCTCAATTTCTTTGTGTTCAAACATACTTAATTTTTCTATGTGCCAAAATCTTGACTGTTTCCATCACAATATGGAACCCATTGGAAATAGGGCTTTCATGGCTATCCGTGGGTTATAAAGCATCATTTTGTAGTACTTGACATTATATCATGTTTCATACTTTATTTTGGTATTCATCTGAACATTATCAAAATTTGTTCAAAAATGTTGTTTTAAAAATGTGCTTTATGCTATTTAAATAGTATAATATGCTTTTACAATTTGCAACATATATTTAGTCGTGAAAAACCTCAGAAAAGTGTGCGTCTCTATGTGCGTTTTAAATGCATTTTTGGATGCGTTTAGGGCCAAATTTCAGTCGTTTCGCTAGTTAAATACGAAAAAGAACAAACGTAAGAGCCAACAAGATCTTTAACAACTATTTTGACCCCTCTGCGAGTCTCATCAGGCGCTGGCATCAACTTCTGCGTTCAAGCAAAATTAAGCCTGATACAGATATAATCCCCACTATAGTTGTTTTATTTTTGTTTGTTTTATTTGTTATTGGCTTTTTCTCCTAAACAACTATTTCGACCACTGTGCGAGTCTCATCAGGCGGTGGCGTCAAGTTTAAGGTCCGCATTAACAACATTGACATGGAACTTTCGGTACAGTCTCAGGACTTAGAATGCTCATACAGTTCGGTTCAATTCTCTTATCGACGTTACCCAAGTGGCTCAACGGTACGTAACCATAGTTGCACACACTTGGCGCCGTGTGTCCGTCCAATGCTCATACATGTAAATTCAAAATGTTTTATAATACTTTGCCGCCCGACATGTTCTTTGATTTAGAATAATTAGAAAAATACATTGAGGTGATTAAAACTTTCTTCTGTTGCGCCGAGAAAAACTTGCCGCTGTATTTTGTTTTCATATCATTATTGGCATACAAAAATCAAAACGAAGAAGTTATTTAATACATTCTGGATCAAAGAGTTTATCATGTCTTTGATAAATCGTCCACTGAAAATAATCCTTTAACGATAATGAAATTAATCAAGCAGATGTCATTATAATAACTGCATTGTTTTGCACGGTGTGTGACTGCATGTTTTCACACCTTGGCCAGGTTTATTGATGACACAAGCAACGAGCGTCATTGATAATTTCATCGATAAATTGCGGCACTTTTGATGATGCGCTTCACTAAAATCACAGGTAAACACGAAAGAAAAATCGGCTGAAAAGAAAAAAAAAGTGGTACGGCTGATAGCATACTCGGCCAAAAAAGTGGTCCGGCGCTCGCCGGACCTGCCGGACCGGCGACGACGGCCTTGTGTGTGTGTGTGTGTGGGGGGGTCATTAACTTTTTTGTCACCTATCTGGTGGGGTCGAAAACAATTCTTGTGAGACTGCAGGGGAGGGGTGGAGGTTCTTAAAATTTCTGAATCATATAAAAACGTACCCCCACGCCGCCGTCCAACCTGCTGATAAGTGACTCGTCCCTTAGAGTACATGCAGTCACATTGTAAAATTAGCGAACTCTTGGGTTTGGGATCTGATTCAGTCAGTTCCTGAAGTGTAGTTACTCTTTAAATTGGCCACATAGTTTGTTGCCAACACGGTGTAATCATCCTGACGTTTGTTCCCGCGCACGTGTCTTCAACTTTCGAAACGAATGTTTATTGTTATTGTTGCGGAGATGCTTCTAGGTAGACAGACTGTAGATGATAGAAACTGTTCTGATGAGAATAATAAGTCTTATTAAATTAACCAGTAGATATGGTAAATGGGTATGCATTTGATTTCAGGGTTTGTAAAATGCATCCTTTACGAACTTTCGGTCAACATGGGCGGTAAGCAGTGATTCTTGAAAAAAGGGTACAATTGTTGGCAATATACACTTATTTGATCCGCCTATATGACTTATAGATATAGAATTTTACTTACAGAATAAAGCGAATTTGCATATTTTAGACCTAATTTGCATATTTAATTACCTCCCTTTACATGCGGTTTATTCCGTCGGATCAAATAAGTGTATATTGCCCAATTGTGGAATAACAAAATCTAAAAAATGAACTTCCATGAATTGTTTCAAAGATATGAATTTTTGATAGTAGACAGTCCCTTGTCCATGTATACAAAATATTACCCACACCAACTAAATGGTACAAAAATGGTTTAAGGTGAGGTGGGAGTAATTGACAAAACACATGATTTTATTCATACTTCCTTATATGGTTGGAGGTTGTAAAATCGTGGGAGTTGTAAATTCGTGGGTGTTAGTAATTTGCATGATATTCATGCGCAAAAGAAGTTTCACTCAGTGTTTATTCTCCCAACATTTAACCATGCATAAAGGTTTTATTTCATAACAAAAGCAAATGCCTACAGCCTAAATAGGGAATAAAACTTTTTAAAAAGTTTGACCAATTGCTTTTATGCCTTCTCTTGTTATTTCTTTTTTGCATACCTGAACAGCGGCCATTTTCTAATCTCGGATGTCAGTCTGAGAAAATATTGCAATGATCACTGACTTTGTACCTTCCAGTGAACAGTTGGTCCTAGTATGGGAGTAAAATGTTATTGCAAAATTGTTCTCTTTATTTTATTATTATACCGGGGGTCCTTATCTGCTTTTTCTTGAAAAAGGAATACTTAAGTTTTGAGAGTAGGACTGAATCCAGGCTCGTATTTTTTTCCAGAGAAAACAGTCTGTGTATACTGTTATTTTGTGTTCAAGCGGATATACCGATACAGCGATACAGTGAATTTCAATTCGTTCTGTTCAAGGGCTATGACGCTACAGTCAAAACTGTTTTAGTTGTAGGAAAGTCAAGGTGGAGCTTTATGAATCCTGTTTAATTGGATGGGTATCTTCCTTTAATCAGTAATATCAGATATAGATCAGATTATTCATAATCTGTTTAAGACTAAAAAGTTTCCAAAAGCATCTATGAAACAGAAAATAACGAACAAGTGACCTGATATTGGGTACGTCGATTTTTTATCATGCGGCGAAACACATCCACGAATTTACAACCCATTGAACATTTGCTATAAATAGATCACCCAATCACATGCGGATGAATTTTCTGGCATTAAAATGATATTGCTTTGCATCAAAACTGTATCAGATTAGTCATCTGTCATTGTGGTCTAATTACGTCATAAGAAAATATCAAGAAATTATTTGACATGTGACTGTCAAGTGATTTAGTTCTTATATCCACGATTATACCACCTTCAAGGATATTGTACATTTTTAGTCCCTCTTTCAGAAAATGTAATAAAAAATGGGGGTCGCCGATGTCGTTTTTAAGATATCTGACCTCGAAAACGTCAATTTTTCCACTTTTTCGACCCGACGTTATAATTGCGTTCTATGGAAAATGCACTTTTTTGCTCGTACCGCTTGGATAAAAACCTTCATTCTGAGAAAACAAAACGCATTTTTTTCTTCAAAAACTAACACAGTATGACCCAATGACAGAAGTTCACATTAAAGCAATAAAAATAGTAGGTCGCCGACTTAACTTTCGAGTTAAAGTGCATTAAATGCCCGGCCTGCCGTCTCTTTAGACTGAAATGTTGACGTTGCGCATGGTGACGTTAACGTTACTTAACTTTTCGCGCCACATATCAACTATCGCTTTTTGTAGGCTACCGGCAAAATTTGTCTGGAACTTTCATCACTCATGATTGTCATTGTCTGGAAAGTGCAGGACGAAGGCAGATGTAATACGTTTCTCTAAATATCTGCATAATCCTTTTTAACTAAGTATTTTTAATTTAAAAAAATCGAAAGCATTGCCATTATGCCCTCCCATACAGTTGACGGGCACCCGAGACAGTTGACGGGCACCCGAGTTGGGGTGGGCTTCCACGTGTTATGACATTTGAACAATTCCCTTGTCCACTTGGCTTTTGTACAGTGTAAGCGAGTCAAGTTTTCCAGTTCCTGACCCGACCCAAGAAAGGGCCTATAATATTCTGCATCTTGATGGTAACCTAGCGGTCCAACGATGGACTTCGTCGACTCTCTCTCTCTCTCTCTCTCTCTCTCTCTCTCTCTCTCTCTGTAAAAATGATAGGCAGCTTTGATTCATTTTAGGGTCCAGGAGATACTTTGATATACACTTGAAACAGAAATAAGAAACGAACAACAGAAAAGTGAAAGAAAAACAAGGAAAAAGAAACGCCACATTGTTTTTAGCTTATTGACAGAACAGATGTTGAATTATCGTGTAAACGTCGATTAAAGATTCTGACGACATTGCGTCGACGTTGATAAGGCTGCCTGGCGGTGTTCAAATGCTAGGGACAGTCTAAGATTTTTTGATATAACTGAAATTTGGCATAGCTTTTGCTGATTAGTATTTAAAGTGTGGGTGGTATGATAACAACTGTCTATGGCTGCTACCATGTTAACTGCTAAGTAAGCTACGTGGTGGAAGTGTAGACAGTGATCTGACCATTCATTGTACGATGCTGGATTCAATTTCACGAGGCTTTGTTATTGCAACTCAACAGCTGCGCACTCCATCTAACAAACTAATGAGGAACTGTCAGAGAACAGCTTTCTCCCCACGGAAAACTTTCTAACTCAAAAGCTGCGAACTCCGTCTCATAAACTGCTACACGTAAGAAACTGTCAAATATCCCACAAGTAGTCTTCCGCACGGAAAACTAAGTATCTTTTTCAGTTTCTCCTCTACGGCACTTTCTACTTCCTTTAACTTTCGCCCAGCGCTCAGCCTCCTTGCATTTTGTGAGCAGACCATGAAGTGATCACAGACGCGGCCAACGTTGACACCATCTTGTTTTTATCAAATGGAACGTTCGACGTCATTACGTAACGTAGTGACGGAAACTGCCGCACGGCGGCGCTGAATTACTCCCACCTCACCTTAAGGTCAAAAAATGGCGTTAAAATCGTCGTTACGGAGGTGAGATATAACCACATAATGTATATAGCCGCAGGTTTGGCAGGTCTAAAATGTGTGTAGTTAGAATAGTTGCTCTTTTCGCAGTGTTGACCTAAAACCGTAATTTCTATATGACATTGATCACTTTGAGTATCCTATAGAAATAGTTCATTAAAATGAAAAAAGAAGGCTTTCTTTAAAGAACTATTAAATAAAACTACCCTATTTGCTTTCCTAGCAATGAACAAATTAGCCAAGCAATTAAAAGAGCCAGTGAATGAAACAGCTCACGAACCTATCAATGGTAACTTTATATGACACTTTTAGTGATATATGGTATTTGGAAGTGTATTGTGAACATTTTCTCAAACTACCGTTTTCGTTACGGAAGGGAGTGCGTTTAGCATATGCAAATAATGCATTTTCATTTTCACAAAAATTCCTTAGAAGTGGGACGTATCTTCTTAGTAGCAACCTTTTCTGTTCTAAATACATATCAGTTGAGATGCACAGTCAATATTAATACAATGACACTGTTACATGTATTTCAAGCAAATAAATCATTAAGAGCAATGAATTCCAAATATGACCCTCCATCATAAGTAAAAAAGATCATGAATACCAAATTAAATCTGGAACTTGTCAGTGCTGTCCACATCTTGAACACCTACAGATAGCACCTAATCATAATCTGCACTGTCTACCATTCTGTTGTCATTTTCTCCAACAATGATTCTCGTTACGGAGGGTAGAAAGTTTAAGGTGCGTCATACGTTATCTTATTTTATCACCGGTAACAAGACACGTTGTAATTCCAGTATCTTCCCTGACTTAGTTAATTTCGGACTCTTTGAAAGGTCATTTTTGATACGCATTCTTGGAGTTGTCATGTACATGTAGTAATTCCTGTTTTGGGGGTATCACAGTGATAATGTTAGGAAATATGTGGTTCAGATTGTCTACTGAACTATGGCATTTTTACAAACATCATATGGATTTAGTATGAGCACTTTTGGCATGACCGCTTAAGTGTGAACTCGGGTAGTGACCGGGTACTCCCTGGGCTTCTCCGGGATATGAATACATAGACGTATATCCTCGGGTGGTCCCTGGAAAGTCTAGGTGTTGCTCTGGTTTGCCCGTGTATTTATGCAGAAAAAAACCTTATTTTGTCTGGCTTTATGTGCAATTTTGCATTGTTGCTATCTCTAGCTTGCTTCCCTTAGACCTGTTCTCTTTTATCGTTCTTGTTTTTTGTTGTTATTTCTTTCCTTTTTTTTTCTTTTTTTTTTTGAGGGGGGGGGGGGGGGGGGGGGTTGGGGTGGTATGTAGTGGCGGGCGGGGGGAGGAGGGGACGGCGAGGGGGTGAGGCAGAAGAGGAATCCCGATAGCTCGGTAGGTTAAGTGCTGACCTGCTGTTCTATCGGAGCCGGTTCGAGACCCGCTGGAGGCGGAAATCTTCCCAACTGTAGTTGGGGTTCCATTGCACACAGCCTTTCAATACCACCCTTTCATCGTCCTGATATGAGTGAAATACTGTTATAAAGGACATAAAATCGCTTTCTTCAGCCCGTATGAAGCTGATCTGTGTCTTTGTTAGCGCAAAAGACAACGTTCTTGGTTTTGTCACGAATCGGCTTTATTTTCATTCTTATTAACTGCCTGTGATACTACAATTTATGGATCTTAGAATGACATTCCCGAGGTAAGTTTTGGGATACATGATACTTCAATAGCATTTAGCTGCCTTTTATCAAAATTCGCACCTTTTCCACCATGACACTGGAAGGGGCTTTTTTAACATAGTGGCCTTTTTTTAAAGAATAAAATGACAGTTTCATAGTAAACACTCAGACAGGACGTGATTATAACTGCTCGTGCAACTGGACTCGTATGACTGCTGTTCTGAGCGCCCGGGTTCCCCTCCGTAACGTTTTTTCCCCTCCGTAACATACTTCTTTATTGCAAAGTGTCTATGCCCGATCTGTACAGTTTATATAAGACGCTAATGTTACAGGAGGTCTGATTATTCTACCAGCTTATTCCAGTACCATATATCAAATTATGTTTTTCTCGCATATCGAACGATCGAATTTACCAGCTCCCCCTCCGTAACGGAGCAGCCAAAATAAATTTCATACATATATATTAAAAAAACTGTTTTATCTATTTAAGCATAGTAGGTTTAATACTAGAACGTGTCCACTTGGACTTTCCACCTATCAGCTACCATAAGAATGCATTATGTTTGTGAACTGTCAGTTTATGGAGTTTTTCTCCCCTCCATAATGACACAATTTAGTCGGTCATACCTGCACTGAATGACTGCAAGTTCACATGTTATGTTGTTTATCCCTGCCCCCTATTTACACTTACCAGAATATACAAAAATCGGTAAGTAAATGTGTGTTTTAACGTTGATCACACGTTAAAGACAGGACTTCTCTGCCGGGGGGTCTGGTTCCCAGCAAGAGCATAAGTTACCTGTACAGGTAAAGGTGTGAAAATTTATTCAACCAATCAGTGGACCAGATTTACCAGTTACAATAATTTCATTGGCTGGCTGGAGGTGTTGACACTTTGTGACCAAGAGACAGAATGACACTGTGGAAGGTAATCCTCCTTATATAGTACCACTCCTGTCTTTAAGTTGATATATTGTACAAAATATATCACCTGGAGTCCATTAAATATCTGAAAAATTCTGAAACCCTAATGACAGAAATCGTTCTTTTCTCCTTTCTGTTATTTCAAAGAAACGTATATTTCATTTGACTTTGATACTTACTTCTAAATCACCACGTTGCTTTGGGTCAAAGATTTAGTTACGGAGGGGAGCCATTACGGAGGGGAGAGGACATGGGACAAATCAGCTATAACAGAACAAGTTATAAATCACAGAGGCATGAAATTGGTTTTTATAAACCACATCCATGTTACACATTGGCAAACTAGTAGAAAGCATTTTGCAAAAGAACATATGTTTCAGAAAAGGGCCCTTACGGATGGGAGGCTGTGAAAAGTGACAAATGAAAATGTAAACTTAAAGCTTCTTACTCCGATTTTAGTGTAACAAATGAATTGGTTCTTACCATTTTCACTTCAAAGGATACCCTGGTACTAAAATGGACTCAGTTTCCATCACGATATCCATTCACTGTTGTTTATAGGTGGGGCATAGAAATCGTTACGGTAGGTGAGTAGCATTTTGGCGACAAGGAATTTTTTCAATTATTTTTGTAAATGAATGGATTAGAAACTGAATAGAACTACACGAGACATCGGTCAACCTGGGATTTCTAAATGGTAAAGAAATGTGTTCTTGTTTGTAGCAATAACCTTGTTTATTAAAGGTGTTTATTATAGCTACTCTGCTTGCGACAGTCGAAAATAGCATACCCCAACACAAAAGCATCGTAAAAAATTCAAGGCTTAGCGTCTTAAATCCAACTGGGAATACCACAGGGTTTTCATATATATATTACACGGCAAAAATAGCAATACATCACCTACTTAGGCTAAAGCATGTTCGTGTGTGTGTCTGTTTAACATTGGCGACATGGTTTTTTCACAATTGTACCCTTTTTTCAAGAATCACTGTAAGACGATAAGTGTAATCAAGGCAAGAAATCCAAATTACTCGTACACCTAAGGGTCTAGAATCAGAAATTTCTATTTTTCAGCCCTCTCAAGAGTAACAGTAATGTTTATTTTCCCTGTCAGCATCAACGTCCATAAATCTCTGCTTTAGGGCTATCTGATACCTAATAATTTAGGCAGCTGGTTACCATAATGCTGATATTTCAGTTTGTCTGGAGAATAGCGGACGGTCAGAGTGAAACAAGCATATAAACTAAGTAATATACAACTGATTTATGTAACAAAACTCTTAGAGTTGCAAACTTTTTGACAGACGCAGATAATGGTGCAGATTGTTTTTTCTAGAGGTCAGAAAACTCTCTCTCTCTCTCTCTCTCTCTGTTAACTAAGAATATTGCACTCCATCCCAGTAAGGGCCAAGTCATTTTTATCAGGTGGGAGTGGAGGGGGAGAAAGAGGGCCCGATAAAAAATGAGTCACAAAATTTTTGACGACCCTCCCTGTCTCACCAGATTTTTTTTTCAAGCCCCCCCCCCCCCCCCCCCCCCCATCCCCCACCAGATAGGTGACAAAAAAGTTTATTACCCCACTCCCCCGTACAACCTTCACATACAGGATGACCTTATTTGCTGTTTTATGTCATTTTGTCCTCAATCAAATTGATGAAACACAAAGAGCATTTGCCCAATTTTGCAGGTTACTTATTTGTACAGATTAATAGTGCGTTATAATACAGCATTTTTTTCTGCTCAAGGTCACCCAGAAATCTGATGCTGAATGTTCTATATAGCTCTAAATAATATTATGGGGGGGGGGGGTCTGGGGGTGCAGCCCCTAGAAGCCAGAGCAGTTTTGCTGATGAGAGGCACCCAGGAGATCTGATGTCACAAATGTTTCTTGTTTCTCAGGAAGTATTAGGGCTAGGGCCTTGAAACTTGGGTCATGCATACATGTACATCTGGATGAGTAAAGCTCAAAGCCACCTTCAATATTCGGTACATGTATTTGCCTTACTTTTCAGGTGTCATCAGTGGTGTAAACTGTGTGTCAGGGGTTCAGGTTTAGCTCTATTTTGTAACAAAGGTCAGGCAGGTGATATACTGCATTCCCGGCGCGGATTTTTATTGTAAATGTTTAAGAAGACATAAGTTTGAAAGAATAGAATTAATTGGGAAATGTAGGAGTAATAGGGGGTCTGGGGTGCAGCCCTTGAGAAGCTGAGACATTTATTTTCAAAATGAAGACTGATGGAAAAATTCTGAAAACACCCTCCCCATATGCCTAACAAAATGTATGACCCCCTCCACCCTGCTCTTTGGCTTATTGATTTTCAAACCACCCCAGTAGATCATCCCTCCCCCCCCCCCCCCCCCCCCGCCCCCCCCCCCTCACATCCCCCACCTAATAGTAAATGACTTGTCTATAAGGCGGAAAGGGCTTGTTTGCATTTGTTATTTATACCATTTGCATTTTAGTCAAAGCTACTCTTAAATTTCCTACCTTGTTATCAGACTGAAAACATTTTAATACACTTTTGTTCCCCCAACCTCTGGATGCAACACATGAAATTTAATTTCAATCAGCCCAGCTGTTTCAGAAGAAGAGATATCGTTTGAAGTGTGGACAACAACTGACGCCGTCGGACCGCAATAGATCACAATAGCTCACTTAGATGGGCGAAACACCACCATAGATAGCATGTAGAAAATGTAACATTTAGAGTTACGTTGTCTACTTTGGTAGGCGGAGCCCCGGTAGCTCAGTGGGTTAAGCGATGGCCCGTTGATCTAGCGGTACCTGGTTCGGGCCCCACTGTAGGCTTTAATCTTTTCAATCGTAAACGGGGTTCCATCGCACACAGCCTTTCATTATCACCCACCCATTGTCCTGATACTACATGAAATACTGTTGAAAAGGACGTAAAATCGCAAGTCATTCATTCATTCATCCATCTGTCTACTTTATTTAGATATCTTGCGTAAGCGGTATCTAAATAATTGGTTAATGTATCATAATTTGATACCTCTATTCCTGATATATTACCTTTGTACATTGTCACCTATTCATTAAGGTTAGTCACCCAATAACAGTGATACTTTCAATACTGTATTACATTATGTTGGGACTCGCTTATTATTATGTGATATCACTAAATTTTTGTGTGATATCACAAAGTCAATTAAATGATATCACTAAATAGAAATGAATCAGTGATATCACAAAATGAAATTTGTGATATCACAAAGTCTTTTGATATCACTTATTTGATTTTGTGATACCACTTATTTGATTTTGTGATCACAAATTTAGTGATATCAGATTTTGTGATATCAAAAATTCGAATAAGTGACAACACAAAGTAGTTGTGATTTAGTGATATCAAAAATGGATTTGTGATGTCAATTTTTTTTTGTGATATCACTTAGTCTCACATCTTTTGTGATATCACTAATTCGATTTTGTGAACATTAATTTCAGTTAGTGATATCAGTGAGTTTATATTAAAACGGTGCTCATCTTCAAAGAGTGAACTAAATGAACAATGGGTTAAATAGGGATAAAGCTGCTCGATCAGCATTTAAACATAATGATTAGGAATGAACATGTCTTTCAATATTAATAATAATAATAATAATAATAACAGAAATAATACAATAAATAAATAAACAAATAAATGCATGTAAATGATAAACTGAACAGGCTGACCAGCACTTTCACTGGGCACATGTTAGATTCTCTATATTATGTATTTAATTGTGTCTATTAAATAATTAGAGTAAAACCACATGTTGGAAATTCTACACCATATTCCACTGCAGTAACCAGCAGACCTGTCAGATAAATCATTTTAATGAGATTTTAGTGGTTGCTTCAGCGAAGTAATTCTCCGACCCTTAGGTGTAGGACTAAAATGATAGCTCATATTGATCAGGTTAGGGAGAAGCTCAAATGGGGCTATATAGCCCAATCGAGCTATATAGCCCAATCGAGGTATAGAAACTGCATTATTTTTGGAAGATTCTTCACCTGAATCCATTTTGAATATAATTGCAAAATTTTGAGTACTGCACTTTCAATATTGATGAAAATCATGTTGGAATGCAAAGCAATTTGATTTTTCTGCCGTTGCGTTTTTGTGTAAGAACCGCATATTTATGAAAACATGTTTCTTCCCATTCCCCTGACATTTCTATAATTGCAGTCCAATGATACCTATGAGATGATCCCAGCGTAGCAGGTATGTAAACCATGACACAGAAGTGGATTGTATCTGTCCAGTTTGATGGGGCATCGCAAAGATATTCTTGTATTTAAATTTTCCTCAATTTGCATAAATCGCTATGGTGGAAGTTCATTTTCTTTACAAAATCACAAACGGTTTGTCATCCTTTATACTGTTGTTCATATCAAATTTTGCAGTTCAGCTTCGTTGCAAAGGCAGAAGCGATAATGCTTGAATTTCCACTCATTAGCTCGCCTTTGCGAAGCAAAGGAGAGCTTATGCTATACCCCCGGCGTCGTAGTCCGAGTATGCGTTAGCGTCAGCGTCCTCGTCGGCTTCCGTGATCAGGTTAACCAGTGTTAACAATTGCGTTAACTGGATGTTCAACACTGTAACTTACAAACTACAGCAGCTTCAATCATCATACTTGGTACATATATACATCCATATGACTGCAGCAGCTGCATGACACAATTGTATGTCCTTGACCTATATGTTACGGTTGACTGACTTTGCTGTTTGGCACTGTTTTTAAGGCAAAATTTTTTAGTTTTGATGAAACCTTTGACAGAAGAGACTTGATACTTGGTCAAATAGCATATCCCTATAATTGCAGCAGCTGTAAAGCTTCCATGCAGACTCCTGTGCCCTTGACCTTTCTTCATGGTCCAGTGATTTTGTCTTATAATTCAAGCACTGTTTGATGGATTCACACCATATCTGGCATAGTGGATCAGTCTGACATGAAGAATAACCTCATATTATTTATAGATCACTGTGACCTATATTTCATGGTTCATTGATTTTGCCTTGTGTCTCCAAAACTATTTATAGATTAACAACTTATTTGGGAATTTGAGATCACTCAGACATAAATTTAATCATTCAGTGCTTTTGCTTCATATTTTGAGTTGTATTTAGTATATTTTAATCATATACCTGGGATAATGGCTCAGTCTGACACTGCAGATGACCTGATATATTTGTAGGTCTTTGTAACAGTGAGAGTCAGGCACCCATAAGGCGCACTTTGTTGTCTTCTGACAACTCTTGCTTTTATACCTTGATCGGGCTATATAGCTCGATTGGGCTATATAGCTCCATTTGAGCTTCTCCCTAACCTGTTGATAGCAGGGGCGGATCCAGGAATTTTGGATAGGGGGTTCAAATTAGCTACAAAGGGGGTTCGTTTTGTACAGTTTGACCATTTTTTCCTGAATTTTCCCATGAAAATGAAATAATTTAAGCTGAAGAGGGGGTTCGTTTGTACCCCCCGAACCCCTCTGGATCCGCCACTGGATAGATATGGTGAAAATGGACTACACAATTTGAGATGAATAGGCGCAGTTTCAGGGGGGACTGTCAGAGTATTGCCTCCCCTCCAAATGCAGATCCCCGCAAGTGGGAAGAATGTTTATAGGAACCAACTCCCCCACCAAGAGCAGACTCTCCTGGGAAGGGCTATCAAACATCATTTTTCATACATATGCGGGCGTATACCCTGAGTTCAACTGTACAACAAACAAAAGCAGTTTTAATCGGAAGCATTTTATGAAAGAAAATCTTATGAAGCTAGAAGTACAACTGATTCTTGTGTTTTTGTATACTCTCGTGGATTCTACACTCCAATAAATCAAAATAAATATCAAAACTATGCTAGTACTATCAAATCAAATCAGATCAGGCTATTGTCTCCTATTGATGATGCTAAAAACCTAGGACCTGTATTATTAATAAATCTGACAGAAGAAATAACTGGACAGTAAAAAGCAAAAAGAATTTTTTTTTCCAAAGTTTGGATTATTTTTTCAGGGTAGATCTACCTCTGGAATTTCTTTTTATTTTAATCATATTCCAACTAATTATTAGAAAAAAAGTGTTTGTATCTTTTACAGTATTTGTTGAAAATAGAAAAGTTCTGTGCTATTGGATATGACACAAAATGTTTCATCACTTCTGATATCAGTTTTAGAGAGGTGTATGATTTTGATGAGAGGAAGTTCTGGTCCACTAAGTACCCCAACCACATAGGACGCAACATATTTCTATAAAAGAGAATAATCTAAAAACAAGTCATATCGAAAGAGCCCTGTTAACAAATAATTTATCAAAACAGAGATGAATTTGATCTCCTTTTGAGTCTGGCCACACAGACCTTTATAAGTGTACAAAAACAAGAGAATGAAGGCTGAATATTTGCAGGCATATCAACCCCAACTTGATGCAATGGCGAAATCTTTATAGAATAAAAGGAAAAAGATGGATTGTCTATGTTACACTGATTAAAGTGGATGGATGATTGATTTGGTGTCAACAGTATTTCAGGCATATCAAGATGATGGAAGGGTGGTTATGGAGGGCTCTGTGCAATGTAGTTCCATTTAGGCTGTGTTGGAATCTCACAGGATTCAAACCAGCTTCCCCTTCATCTGAAGTTGGAGCGCTTACCATTAACTAGCACACATTCTTAACCCTGATGGAAGCTAATATGAAGTTAAAAGAAAGTTAAGTCATACATGTTAATAATGATAAAATAGCAAATAGCTATACTTCTGAATATATACTCCTCACCAAAAGTTTAGCATATTCCAGCTCTATGGTACCTTTGTTACAAATTCTGCAGAAAGTTTGCAAACTATTAAACAACAATATAATTTATGGATTTGGAAAGGTAGAATACTGAAGCATAACCCTATGACATTTTTGTCCAAAATTAACAGGTAAAAGAATTTTGGCGGGTTGACATTTTTGTGTAAAATAATAGTTTTTTATCTTTTATTTTCTGCATATAAAATGTCGTACCAGGAAAAAAATGTCGCACGTCAGACAGGAGACCACGGAACAAGTAAGATACACATAAAATTTGAAGTGCCAGTATCAAAGACCCAGAGTTTTCAGTAACACAAGAATGATAAGAATTCATAGGAAAAATGCATTGTTAATGATTAAGACTACAAGTATTGACAAGAGTTTCTTTTATGTCTGCTTTAGAAATGACTGAGACACAATCAATGTAGCAAGTTACGATTTAACATGATGTTTACAGACTATGGTCATTTGGTGTGTGAAAGAATAAAACTGATGATGTTTTGGACACACTTTAAAAAAGTGTCAAAAATTGTACTTTAATTACGGTGGCCTTAACTTTTGTCGTTGTGTATCCAAACAGCTGCAGATATTCAAAAATCAAGTCTGTTGTTGTTTCCATTGTACATTACTGCTTCGGATAGGATCCATAACCACACATTTTTAGCTCACCTGAGCACGAAGTGCTCAAGGTGAGGTATTGTGATCGGTCTTTGTCCGTCGTCCGGCGTCAACTTTTGCTTTAAACGACTTCGTCTCCAAAACTGCTGGACCGATTTTGAAATAATTTCACAGAAATGTTCCTTGGGGGACTCTCTACCAAAATTGCTCAAATGGTTCCGCTCCGCTGAACAATATGTCCGCCAGAGCTAAAAATAGAAAAACCTTTAAACGACTTCTCCTCCAAAACTGCTGGGCCGATTTTGAAATAATTTCACAGAAATGTTCCTTAGGAGACCCTCTACCAAAATTGCTCAAACGGTTCCGCTCCGCTGAACAGTATGGCCGCCAGAGCTAAAAATAGAAAAACCTATAAACGACTTCTCCTCCAAAACTGCTGGGCCGATTTTGAAATAATTTCACAGAAATGTTCCTTAGGAGACCCTCTACCAAAATTGCTCAAACTGTTCCGCTCCGCTGAACAATATGGCCGCCAGAGCTGAAAATAGAAAAACCTTTAAACGCATTCTCCTCCAAAACTGCTGGGCCGATTTTGAAATAATTTCACAGAAATGTTCCTTAGGAGACCCTCTACCAAAATTGCTCAAACGGTTCCGCTCCGCTGAACAATATGGCCGCCAGAGCTAAAAATAGAAAAACCTATAAACAACTTCTCCTCCAAAACTGCTGGGCCGATTTTGAAATAATTTCACAGAAATGTTCCTTAGGAGACCCTCTACCAAAATTGCTCAAACGGTTCTGCTCCGCTGAACAATATGGCCGCCAGAGCTAAAAATAGAAAAACCTTTAAACGACTTCTCCTCCAAAACTGCTGGGCAGATTTTCAAATAATTTCACAGAAATGTTCCTTAGAAGACCCTCTACCAAAGTTGCTCAAACGGTTCTGCTCCGCTGAACAATATGGCCACCAGAGCTAAAAATAGATAAAAGCTTTAGACATCATCGTCTCTGAACCCAATGGCTTGATTTCAAAAAAATTCCACAGAAATGTTTTACTCATGACTCTGAACAAAAATTGCTTAAACGGTTCCACTCCGCTGAACAAAATGGCCGCCAGAGCTAAAAATAGAAATAAATCTTAGAACGACACAGAGGGCACAGTTATGATCCAATCATCATGAAACTTTGTCAGAATGTTTATCTTAATGAAATCAAGACCATCTTTGAAACTGGGTCATGTGGGGTCAAAAACTAGGTCACTGGGTCAAATCTTAAAAAAACCTTGTGCATACTCTAGAGGGCACAGTTATGATCCAATCTTCATGAAACTTTGTCAGAATGTTTATTTATATGAAATCTAGGCCAAAATTGAAACTGGGTCTTGTGGGGTCAAAAACTAGGTCACTAGGTCAAATCTAAGAAACACCTTGTGTACACTCTAGAGGGCACAGTTATGATCCAATATATGTGAAACATTGTCAGAATGTTTATTTTCATGAAATCTATATCAGATTTGAAACTGGGCCATGTCAGATCAAAAACTAGGTCACTAGGTCAGTTCTTAGAAAAACAGGGTGAACGCTTTAGCAGACGCAGTTTTGTTCTAATCCTCATGAGACTTTGTCAGAATGTTTGTTTCCAACAAATCTGGACCAAGGGTGCAACTTGGTCGTGTTGGGTCAAAAAGTAGGTCACTATGTCAAACCTTAGAAAAACATTGTGTACACTCTAGAGGGCACAGTTTTGATAACTTTGTCAGAATGTTCATATCCAAGAAATCTAGACCAGGTTTGAAACTGGATCATGTGGGGTCAAAAACTAGATCATTAGGTTAAATCTTATAAAAACCTTAGGTACACAATAAAGGATTCATTTTCCATTTAATCTTTGTTAAACTCTGTCTGTCGGTCATATGGATGTCTCTGAGGTTAAGTTCACAGGATACTCAGGTGAGCGATCCAGGGCCATCATGGCCCTCTTGTTTACTTATAAGCAGTCGCCTTTATCAGTTATTTCTGCTGCTAACTTCACAAATAATTATGCTAAACTTTTGACGAGGAGTATATATTAATAAGAATAAAATAGCAAATAGCTATATTTCTGAATGCAGCGGCTTAATTTCCGAAATTTGTTGAGAACTGCAACAATCACATTTAATATCTCTTGTAATCTCTTTATCATAAGGAAACAAAATCATCGAAACATCATCGGACATTAAGCTGCTAACGTGCACTAAGATCCTTAAAGTCTTTAACAGATCTTGCTAATCTAAGTACATCAAGTGCTTAGACCAAAGATTGTATAGGATGCGTCGTTGAGAAACAGGAATTGATGACAATATGTTGTCTGTTGAAATGATAGTACTCAAGAGAGTCATTGAGAAAGAATTGGAGTTGTTTCCTGTTCAGCTACATGCACACTCATTTCCTAAGTTGCGATTCATATTTTGGAGACACACTTTAAGAACTTAGGAACAGAAAGTTTGTCTTTGTGATATCAGACTTTGGAATATGGGGTGTGTTATAGTTTTCTTCATTTAGTAGCTTTTTTAATAGATTTGGTATATTTGTACATATGGTTGGTTTCACATGAAAGGTACCTCAGGGCATGTGCAACCAGGGAAGACTTGGATCAGACTGCACATCTGTGCAGTCTGATCAGAGCCTTCCATGCTTGTATGAACAGTTTTTGAATCCTGGGGGATCTAAAAAGTGACAAGTGAAAACAGACCAGTTTGTGCAATCACGCAGGCTGATTAATGTATGTGGCTTAAGATCCCCAGTCACATGAATCCTTGACTTTCTGTGTTTGCTCTTTTAGTCATCACTAGACAATGAAAAATGTGCTGTAGACTGTTTTAAAAATCCTAATTAATGGAACAGAGAAGCATACAGACCTTTGTGTAGTGATTCATTTGTACATGCCTTCCATCAAAGTTGGCATATTTGCAAATCAGCCAAGTTTCATAAGATCTTCTGATATTTAAGACAGACTTAATCCATATTCCAAAGTGGTAGGTAGTGAGGGTTGAGTGAGTCCATTTTCTTTTACTGTATAAAACTTAAGTTCAGTCCCAAAATCCATTCTTGATTGACACTGTTTGCAAAGCTATTTTTATCAAGAGGATGTTTTATCTCTTCAACTTTTAACTGAATGTTCAAAAGAAAACTCAAGAATTCTTAAATAAGTTGTTGGTATAATACGAAAAGAATGTCTTTTTTCATTAACAAGTATTTCCAGTCACTGACACTATTGCAGCCATAGCCTGGGTTTCAGGAATTCACTAAAGCTATATATATTTCATATTTAAAGGTACATGTATTAAAACTGCATATGTAGAAAATTCTGTCAAATAAGATTCCCATTTAAAATGAACACTTAATAACCAAATGGGTTAAAATAAAAAGTTACCAAAGACAAACACTGTTTCAGATATTGCTTTTCCATGTGCAAAAGTTGGAGAATGAACACCCATGCTCTAATAAACGCCCCCTGCCTCTTTTCCGAAAATATTATACATGTATTATTGCATGAATTTCACTATGGACTTTCAATATTAATTGTGATAAAAAATATTTCTCTATTTTTAGCTCACCTGAGCACGAAGTGCTCAAGGTGAGGTATTGTGATCGGTCTTTGTCCGGCGTCCGGCGTCAACTTTTGACTTTTGCTTTAAACGACTTCTTCTCCAAAACTGCTAGCCGGATTTCAAAATAATTTCACAGAAATGTTCCTTGGGGGACTCTCTACCAAAAGTGCTCAAATGGTTCCGCTCCGCTGAACATTATGGCCGCCAGAGCTAAAAATAGAAAAACCTTTAAACAACTTCTCCAAAACTGCTGGGCCGATTTTGAAATAATTTCACAGAAATGTTCCTTAGGAGACCCTCTACCAAAATAGCTCAAACGGTTCCGCTCGGCTGAACAATATGGCCGCCAGAGCTAAAAATAGAAAAACCTTTAAACAACTTCTCCAAAACTGCTGGGCCGATTTTGAAATAATTTCACAGAAATGTTCCTTAGGTGACCCTCTACCAAAATTGCTCAAACGGTTCCGCTCCGCTGAACAATATGGCCGCCAGAGCTAAAAATAGAAAAACCTTTAAACGACTTCTCCTCCAAAACTGCTGGGCCGATTTTAAAATAATTTCACAGAAATGTTCTTTAGGAGACCCTCTTCCAAAATTGCTCAAACGGTTCTGCCCAGCTGAACAATATGGCCACCAGAGCTAAAAATAGAAAAAAGCTTTAAACATCATCGTTTCTAAAGCCAATGGCTCGATTTCAAAAAAATTTCACAGAAATGTTTTACTTATGGCTCTGAACAAAAATTGCTCAAACGGTTCCGCTCCGCTGAACAAAATGGCCGCCAGAGCTAAAAATAGAAATAAATCTTAGAATGACACAGAGGGCACAGTCATGATTCAATCATCATGAAACTTTGTCAGAATGTTTATCTTAATGAAATCTAGACCATCTTTGAAACTGGGTCATGTGGGATCAAAAACTAGGTCACTGGGTCAAATCTTAGAAAAACCTTGTGCACACTCTAGAGGGCACAGTTATGATCCAATCTTCATGAAACTTTGTCAGAATGTTCATTTATATAAAATCTAGGCCAAATTTGAATCTGAGTCTTGTAGGGTCAAAAACTAGGTCACTAGGTCAAATATTAGAAAAACCTCATGTTAACTCTAGAGGGCACAGTTATGATCCTATCTACGTGAAACATTGTCAGAATGTTTACTTTCATGAAATTTATACCAGATTTGAAACTGGGCCATGTCAGGTCAAAAACTAGGTCACTAGGTCAGTTCTTCGAAAAACAGTGTGAACGCTTTTGAGGACACAGTTTTGTTCTAATCTTCATGAGACTTTGTCAGAATGTTTGTCTCCAACGAATCTGGACCAAGGGTGCAACTTGGTCATGTTGGGTCAAAAAGTAGGTCACTAGGTTAAACCTTAGAAAAACATTGTGTACACTAGAAGGCACAGTTTTGATAACTTTGCCAGAATGTTCATATCCAAGAAATCTAGACCAGGTTTGGAACTGGGTCATGTAGGGTCAAAATCTAGGTCATTAGGTTAAATCTTATAAAAACCTTAGGTACACAATAAAGGGTTCATTTTCCATTTAATCTTTGTGAAACTCTGTCAGTCATATGGATGTCTCTGAGGTTAAGTTCACAGGATGCTCAGGTGAGCGATCCAGGGCCATCATGGCCCTCTTGTTACAAAGTATTTAAATACTTTTGTTTTTCTGAATCTGTTGCGGAGCCCTAGACAAGAGGGAGTATTTGGTGATAATTAAGGATAATTTTTGTTAATTCTGGATAAAAAAAAATGTTTTGACCCCTCATCTGAACCGTCTCGACGAGATGGTTCAGATGAGGGGTCACAACATATGGTTTCAATAGGAAATAAAGAAAATTATCCTTCAATTATCATCAAATACCCCTCTTATCTAGGGCTCTGCTGTTGCTCCCATGAAAAAGCTGGATTTTGTTGAAATCATTTTTCTTTGTTTCCTTTCTTTGTGCCAACTTGTTTTTCTCTAGCTGCAAGTTCTCGTGTAGGTTTCTTTGTGCCAACTTGTTTTTCTCTAGCTGCAAGTTCTCGTGTAGGTTCCAGCATGGCAGGTGGGTAAACAATATCCCAAAATTCAGTGCAGCATGATGTCAGCCAGGCTATAACTTTTTGGGTGCAAAATCAAAAATAGTGTCAAACTGTGTTTGAAGCTCAATTGAAGAATCCCTCATAATATAAAACTTTTCACTTTATTCCTATTAACTTGAGGGCCTCATGGAAGATTAGTTATATTGCTAAATGTTGTCACCCTCGTAAAATAAAGACTTTACTTACTTACTTACTAACTGCTTTGTTACAAACTTACAAGTGCTTTTGACTCCCAGTCATGATAGCTCCATCAAATGCTGTGCTCAGATAAAAGTGATAATCTGTGCCATAATTATGTGAAGGTGAAATAGAAATCAACATAGACTTGTGGATGCTTCTTATAATGCTCAGTATACATGAGCATAAACTTGTGGATGCTTCTTATAATGGCTAGTATACATGTCTTCCTATGTTTTACAGAAAATCCCTCATGTATAGGAGTACCATACATACAGTTACCGGATAGAATAAACAGACTGAAATCAGGTAATATATTCTTTTTAGAGTCAATTCAATTCAATTATTTATTCAGATTGCCAAATAAATTTTACTGTATCTACAACACCTCAAGGGAACAAGACAATGATTCTAAATACATATTTCAGTTCAGTTCTCGTATCGATGTTCCCCAAGTGGCTCAACGGTACGTAACCATAGTTGCACACAGTTGGCACCATGCTAAAGACATATACAGTATTAATCCTATTAATAATACCCTGGGGTGTTGCATTTTACAAAAGGGGGGCATTGTTTGGTGAATCAGGCACTGCCAAATACCAGTAATAAACCGCATTTAGGTGAAAGGGTATACTTGCAAAGGAAGCAGCTCTAGCATTTTTGCCTCTCTTTTCAGTAGGGATCCACTTTTAAAGGAAAGAATTTGCTCCTTTAGGAGCAAATTCTTTCCTTTAAGAGTAGACCCCATTTCAGACAGCTACCTTATCCAAAGAAGCAAACAGGAATTCATACAACATAATAAAACATTATTTTTGGAAAAGAGGCAGGGGGTGTTTATTAGAGAAGGGGAATTTATTAGGATTAACATGGTATTCTGGCCATACTCCCTGGATGACAGTGATAGACATGCCAGAAAACAAAGTCAAGACATAGTGTCCAGAACAGTGCAGCTTTAATCAGTAACTCTGCTTTGGGCACAGTCCCCCAGGGCTTCGTCCGGTCCACTTCAAGACTAGGCAGCCAGGTTTTTTTTGATGGTTTTACACAAATTTGCAGCCAGGCACTAGCGAAAATTGCACACCATAAAAGTTCTAAAAATTGGGACAGACAGCAAAAATAGCCACAAAAAAGTCACAAATCAAGTACAGAATATTAGACCTTGAGGATTAAAATAATGATAATAAAAGACTATGCAGGCTATATTGTGCGTGTGTTGTGAGGTTTGTGTGCATAAAGACAGCTTTTTGCAACAAAAAGCATCTTCTCTGTTAATATTAGCTCACACTTCACTTCATTTTTTTTTAGCTCACCTGAGCCTTTAGGCTCATAGGTGAGCTTATAGTATAGCCAGGCATCCGTCGTCCGTCCGTCGTCCGTCGTCCGTCCGTCAACATTTTCAAACATCTTCTCCAAAACCGCTGGGCCGATCAAAGCCAAATTTTATATGGAGCCTCCATGGGTTGGGGGAACGAAAGTTTGTTCGGGGTATCTGGGTCACATGACCAAGATGGCTGCCACGCCCATATATGGTAAAAACCCTTCAAAAATCTTCTTCTCCAGAACCAAAAGGCCTATGACCTTGATACTTGGTATGTAGTATCGGGCATGCGGGCCCATCATAGTTTATACAAATCATGACCTTGCAGTGACCTTGACCTAATTTAGGGCATGGTCAACTTTGGTACGTTAGGCTTTTATATGGGAAAACGCTTAAATGGGGGATTTCTCAGAAACTATTTGAGTCTAAGGTACAATACTTGGTATACATGGTCGACTAAATGACCAGATGAAGATATTATGTCACTAAAGGTCAAGGTCATTCCGTCGGACCATCCGTCGTCAAGATTTTCAAACGTCTTCTCCTCTGAAACCACTGGGCCGATTAAAGCCAAATTTCATATGGAGTCTCAGTGGGGTGGGGGAATGAAAGTTTGTACCCAGGGTCTGGGTTACATGACCAAGATGGCCGCCATGCCCATATATGGTAAAAACCCTTCAAAAATTTCTTCTCCAGAACCAAAAGGCCTATGACCTTGATACTTGGTATGTAGTATCGGGCATGCGGGCCAATCATAGTTTGTACAAATGATGACCTTGCGTTGACCTTGACCTAATTTACGGCATGGTCAACTTTGGTACGTTAGGCTTTTATATGGGAAAACGCTTAAACGGTGGATTTCTCAGAAACTATTTAAGTCTAAGGTATAATACTTGGTATACATGGTCGACTAAATGACCAGATGAAGATATTATGTCACTAAAGGTCAAGGTCATTCTGTCGGACCATCCGTTGTTAAGATTTTCAAACATCTTCTCCTCTGAAACCACTGGGCCGATTAAAGCCAAATTTCATATGGCGTCTCAGTGGGATGGGGGAACGAAAGTTTATACCCGGGGTCTGGGTCACATGACCAAGATGGCCTCCATGCCCGTATATGGTAAAAACCCTTCAAAAATCTTCTTCTCAAGAACCAAAAGGCCTATGACCTTGAAACTTGGTATGTAGCATCGAGCGTGCGGGCCCATCATAGTTTATACAAATGATGACCTTGCATTGACCTTGACCTAATTTACGGCATGGTCAACTTTGGTATGTTAGGCTTTTATATGGGAAAACGCTTAATCAGTGGATTTCTCAGAAACTGTTTAAGTCTAAGGTACAATACTTGGTATACATGGTCAACTAAATGACCAGATGAAGATATGTCACTAAAGGTCAAGGTCATTCTGTCGGACCATCCGTCGTCAAGATTTTCAAACATCTTCGCCTCTGAAACCGCTGGTCTGATTGAAGCCAAATTTCATATGGAGTCTTAGTGGGATGGGGGAACGAAAGTTTGTACCCGGGGTCTGGGTCACATGACCAAGATGGCCTCCATGCCCATATATGGTAAAAACCCTTCAAAAATCTTCTTCTCCAGAACCAAAAGACCTATGACCTTGAAACTTGGTATGTAGCATTGGGCATGCGGGCCCAACATAGTTTGTACAAATGATGACCTTGCATTGACCTTGACCTCATTTACGGCATGGTCAACTTGTACGTTAGGCTTTTATATGGGAAAACGCTTAAACAGTTGATTTCTCAGAAACTATTTAAGTCTAAGGTACAATATGTTGTATACATGGTCAAACAAATGACCAGATGAAGATATCATGTCTTTAAAGGTCAAGGCCATTCTGTCAGACCATCCGTCGTCAAGATTTTCAAACATCTTCTCCTCTGAAACCACTGGGGAGATTTGAAGCCAAATTTTATTTGGAGTCTCAGTGGGATGGGGGAACGAAAGTTTGTACCCGGGGTCTGGGTGACATGACCAAGATGGCCGCGATGCCCATATATGGTAAAAACCCTTCAAAAATCTTCTTCTCCAGAACCAAAAGGCTTATGACCTTGAAACTTGGTATGTAGCTTTGGGCATGCAGGCTTATCATAGTTAGCTCACCTGTGGTGAGCTTATAGTATAGACTTGGTCCGTCGTCCGTCGTCGTCGTCGGCGTCGGCGTCCACAATTTTAAACATCTTCTTCTCAGAAACCACTGGGTGGATTGAAGCCAAATTTCATATGGAGCCTTAACAGGATGGGGGAACGAAAGTTTATATATTTGGTCCAGGTCACATGACCAAGATGGCCGCCACGCCCATATATGGTAAAAACCCTTCAAAAATCTTCTTCTCCAGAACCAAAAGGCCTATGACCTTGAAACTTGGTATGTAGCATCGGGCATGCGGGCCCATCATAATTTATATAAATCGTGACCTTGTGATGACCTTGACCTAATTTATGACATGGTCAACTTTGGTACGTTAGGCTTTTATATGGGAAAACGCTTAAACGGTGGATTTCTCAGAAACTATTTAAGTCTAAGGTACAATACTTGGTATACATGGTTGACTAAATGACCAGATGAAGATATTATGTCACTAAAGGTCAAGGTCATTCCGTCGGACCATCCGTCGTCAAGCTTTTCAAACATCTTCTCCTCTGAAACCACTGGGCCGATTGACGCCAAATTTCATATGGAGTCTCAGTGGGATGGGGGAATGAAAGTTTATATATTTGGTCCAGGTCACATGACCAAGATGGCCGCCATGCCCATATATGGTAAAAACCCTTCAAAAATCTTCTTCTCCAGAACCAAAAGGCCTATGACCTTGAAACTTGGTATGTAGCATCGGGCATGCGGGCCCATCATATTTTATACAAATCATGATCTTGCGTTGACCTTGATCTAATTTACGGGATGGTCAACTTTGGTATGTTAGGCTTTTATATGGGAAAACGCTTAAACAGTGGATTTCTCAGAAACTATTTAAGTATTAGGTACAATACTTGGTATACATGGTTGACTAAATGACCAGATGAAGATATTATGTCACTAAAGGTCAAGGTCATTCCGTCGGACCATCCGTCGTCAAGATTTTCAAACATCTTCTCCTCTGAAACCACTGGGCCGATTGAAGCCAAATTTCATATGGAGTCTCAGTGGGATTGGGGAACGAAAGTTTATACGCGGGGTCTGGGTCACATGACTAAGATGGCCACCATGCCCATATATGGTAAAAACCCTTCAAAAATCTTCTTCTCTAGAACCAAAAGGCCTATGACCTTGAAACTTGGTATGTAGCATCGGGCATGCTGGCCTATCATAGTTTATACAAATGATGACCATGTGTTGACCTTGAATTAATTGACGACATGGTCAACTTTGGTATGTTAGGCTTTAATATGGGAAAACGCTTATACAGTGGATTTCTCAGAAACTATTTAAGTCTTAGGTACAATACATGGTATATATGGTCAACTAAATGACCAGATGAAGATATTATGTCACTGAAAGGTCAAGGTCATTTTGTCGGTCTGTCCGTCATCAAGATTTTCAAAACATCTACTCCTCTGAAACCACTGGTCTGATTGAAGCGAAATTTGTTATGGAGTCTAAGTGTGATCAGGGAATAAAAGTTTGTTCTCAGGGTCTTGACCAAGATGGCCGCCATGCCGTATATGGTAAAAACCCTTCAAAATCTTCTTCTCCAGAACCAAAAGGTGTATGACCTTGAAACTTGGTATGTAGCTTTGGGCACTCAAGCCCATCATAAACATTAAAATATATATCAGGACCAAGTGTCAGGTGAGCTACAGGACCATTGGTCCTCTTGTTTATACAAATGATGACCTTGCGTTGACCTTGACCTAATTTACGGCATGGTCAACTTTGGTACGTTAGGCTTTTATATGGGAAAACACTTATATAGTGGATTTCTCAGGAACTATTTAAGTCTAAGGTACAATATGTGGTATATATGGTCAACTAAATGACCAGATGAAGATATTATGTTACTGTAGGTCAAGGTCATTTTGTTGGTCTGTCCGTCATCAAGATTTTCAAACATCTTCTCCTCTGAAACCACTGGGCCGATTGAAGCCAAATTTCATATGCTGTCTCAGTGGGATAGGGGAAGGAAAGTTTATACCCGGGGTCTGTGTGACATGACCAAGATGTCCGCCATGCCCATATATGGTAGAAACCCTTCAAAAATCTTCTTCTCTAGAACCAAAAGGCCTATGACCTTGAAACTTGGTATGTAGCATCGGGCATGCGGGCCCATCATAGTTTATACAAATGATGTCCTTGCATTGACCTTGATCTAATTTACGACATGGTCAACTTTGGTATGTTAGGCCTTTATATGGGAAAACTTTTTGTCACTGAAGGTCAAGGTCATTTTGTCGGTCTGTCCGTTATCAAGATTTTCAAAACATCTTCTCCTCTGAAACCACTGGTCTGATTGAAGCAAAATTTCATATGGAGTCTAAGTGTGATCAGGGAATAAAAGTTTGTTCTCGGGGTCTTGACCAAGATGGCCGCCATGCCCGTATATGGTAAAAATCCTTCAAAATCTTCTTCTCCAGAACCAAAAGGCGTATGACCTTGAAACTTGGTATGTAGCTTTGGGCACTCAAGCCCATCATAGTTTATACAAATGATTGTGCATTGACCTTGACCTAATTTATGACACTGTCAACTTTGGTACATTATGTAGGCTTTTATATGGGAAAATGCTTAAACAGTGGATTTTTCAGAAACTATTTAAGTCTAAGGTGCAATATTTGGTATATATGGTTGACTAAATGACCAGATGAAGATATTTAGTTGTTAAAGGTCAAGGTCATTCTTTGTCTTTTGTACATGGTCATTGAGATTGTGTCACCCGTCAACATTTTCAAACATCTTCTCAGAGGCCACTAGGGTCAATTGAAGCCATATTTCATATGGAGCTTCACCGGCTTAAAGGAACCATAGTTTGTTCAGATGGTCTTGGTCACTTGACCAAGATGGCCACCATGCCCATATATGGTAAAAACTCTTCAAACGTCTTTTTCTTGAGAACCGAAAGGCCTATAACCTTGAAACTTGGTACCGGTATGTAGCATTGGGCACTCAGGCCCATCATAGTTTATACAAATGATTACTGTATTTCATATAGAGCTTTAATACTGGGTCAAAGGAATCAAAGTTTGTTCAGATGGTCATGGTCACATGAACATGGTGGCCGCCACACCCATATATGATAAAAACCCTTCAGAAATCTTTGTCCAGAAACAAAGACCCAGTGACCTTGTGGCTTGGTATATAGAATTGGGACTCAACATTAATCCTTAAGGGAGCGGGGTTATCTGCCTCTGCCCTGGTGCTATATACATGTATAAAAGCATTAAAATATATACCAGGACCAAGTGTCAGGTGAGCTACAGGACCATTGGTCCTCTGGTTTGTATTTTGCAATGTTTGTAGCTAGTGCAAGGAAATAATTGCTTTTCTTTCTATTGTATCTTCCACAATGGTTAGAATGACACTATTTAGAGCAGAAGCATGTGTGTTTGTACCAAGAGTCACTCAGTGAGACCAAATCTCACTTGATTTTGTCCTTCCAGATAAAAAGCTAGTTTAGATCACTGGGTATCACTTAGTTTTATCAGCCTTCGTACAACATTATAAGGGTAGGCTACTTATGTAGAGCAATTCAGTCTTTGCATTTGTTTAAAAAAATAGTGTTGTCTCCCTTAAGTTGTGCTGTCTCAGCCTTCTGGTTTACCACAAAATATTGAAAAAAAACAACCTGAGACAGGTAGGATAATTACTGTAATTGTCCTAAAATTGGAACAGTTTGGTGTTACAATGCAGTAATGTATCATACCAAAAGATGCAGTTGGAAATGAGTATAGACCTTGATCAGACTGCTTCTTTGGAAGAAGTCTGATCAGGTCTTCACTGTTTGCTCAGACCTATCAGCTGTAGAAAATATTGGGACACAGTGACACCAGAACTATACGCCTTCAAATTTGGATGTCAGTATTTTAGGCTATAATTGCATTGAACTCCCAGAGACAGTTATTGCTTCTAGGTTATTTAGCAAACCAAGTAGTAAGGGTTTTACCATCCAAGGAAGAGGCCCCCTGAAGTGAATACAAATGCGAGGTAAATAGGTGCATTTTATAAAGCAAGAAAATCTTTGAAAGTTGTTCTGTGTCTAAATAGTCTTTTGATGAAAATATGACAGATTTATAAAAGATGGAGATGACTTTTAGTATGAAATAAAATCAACCATGCATGACGGCAAGGTTGGTGTATTTTTGTATGCTGCAGGGTTGTAGGCGGGGGACAATGTCCAGAAGGTCAGTCTAAAGTCGAATCACCTCAGGTTGGTGGTCTTAGAAAACTGCCAGAAGGTTAAACACTTTAAGCCAGAATTGTTAAACACTTTAAGCACCAGTGACGCAAATAGCATAATTTTAAACAGCATAGATCCTGATCAGGTGGCTCATAATGAGCCGCCTCATGTGGATCTACACTGTTTGCCATCTAGTCTTTGAATTCTCAATACGAAATGTCTTGGACAGTCTTATTTTTTAATTTTTTGTTGTCTGCTTTTTGGTGCTTATAGAGTTAGTTTAAACGATATTTTATTAACTATAAATTACATACATATACTACAATACAATTTCAAAAGTATCAGGATTTGACAGTAAGCAAGATGCTTATTTATAAAGTCATTTCCTGAGTTATAGAGTTAACATGCACTCCAAGGCTTACTGTGAGTTTTCTAATCTCTCTGCAGTCTAAAATGTTTTTTTCTTCAAATGTATTATTGGATGCGATTAGTTAAAAATATGTGATATGTTTCTTTACACTTTATCTTTCAAAAGTATTACACTAAACAACAATTGAATAGATGTGCTAAAAATTTTATTTGGAGTATGAGTTCAACACACTTCCTCACTGCTTAAGAAGAGAGACAAAAAATGTAGAGTTGCTTCCTCTGAAAATATACCTTTTCTCCTTAATAGTTAATACTGTTTATTAGAGGTATTTTGGCAGTGGCTGATGTACTGCACTTTATGCTCTAACTAATGCCTACCCCAGCCCCCTACCCCATCCCTTTTCATAAAATGAAACACACTACTGGCCCATTTAATGGATAATGCATTTGGAATCATAAGCATGTTTTTGTTTTAAATCTAGACATAGAAGCATTAGAAGAATTTGGAAAATTAATAAGTTATTGATAGCTGTGACCTTCCGTGGTTAATTAAGAGCATTATGATGTATTAATTATGTGAATGATTTTTCATTGCCTACAATGAGCTGAACATCATTATTATGTCAGTAACCTTTCTTTCTTTCACCTCACTTTGTTTCTGTTTTTTCTTCTTTGCTGCATGAGGGAAAGACATATTTGGAAGTAAAACCTGTTGATGGTAACTCTCATTGTTTTAAGGGTTCTTAAGAACTTTGTTAAACAGTGTTTGATTTTCAAAAGCACCTGTCAGTTGTGAGAAAAAAAATGAATTAAAATAATTCGTCAGATAAGAAAATTAGCACAGAACATACCTATTTCTAACAGATTTAAAAAGCTGAACTGTGCATACCCTGAATAGACAACACAGGCTTGCCGGGGCATGTTCCATTTGCATCCCTGGACAAAGAAGCTCCAAAATGAGGTCTCCTCTTAATTGAAAGAATTTGCTCCTATTGGAGCAAATTCTTGCTTTTAAGACTTTACCCCATAGAGAAGGAAGGCAACAAGTAATATGGTAGAGTTTCAGCCTCAAAAGTGTATTCATTTTCCTTAAAACAGGCTTTTTCATGATGTATGGTGTACAGCAAAATGGGCACCAGATCACTGATATGAGTTACTTGCCAGCTTAATTTGCATACCCAGGATGTCCCTAGTCAAAGGGACCTTAGACAGTATTTGGGATGCCACATGTAGGACCTGATGACCAGTGATGTAGGTCAGGACCAGTTGAAAATCTGTGCTCTTTCTTTGCATGGAAAGCTATGGGATGGAATGGCCATTATGCAAAGAGTAACGCGATAAAACATTTTGTGCCAAGTGTTCATGTCTTTACAGCCTGAATATTGGGCAAGTTCAAACAATTCCTTACCCACCCTACAAAATTTTTGCAGGTAAACCTAACCACACTGTAAAAATTTGTTTTTCGTAGAAGAAATAGGTACTGTTTACATTGACAGGTCTAAAATTAGAATCTCAACCTTCTCTTTGTGTTTGCCATATAAGGAACACCTAGGTAGACTGTGTTATTTTCCTCTGGCAAAATTTCATGACTTTGAATAAGTAGCACAGTCGCTGAGTAGCTTTCCAAAAAGTAATTTAGCTTTCAGAAATGCATTTTATGGTCTAGAAGTTTAGCTTTTTAGATAATTGATGATAATATTCTGATTTTTTGTGGGAATTTAGTAACAAAATACCTGATAATTAGGGGAAAAGTTTTTTGTTTGGTTTGACTTTACTGTTTATATAGAATTTAGAGTTGTGTTTTTTTATCTTCCTTACTTTCATACTCTGTCAAATTTTAATTAATAATTAACACATTTGATTTCTTCTACTGTAGGACCAAGTTTTTTCCTAAACAATGTTAAAATTTAGATCCATCTTATAAGCTTCCAAAACAATTCCATAAATCTAGATCCATCTAAAACAATCCCAAAAATCTAGATCCATCTTATATTATAAGATGGATCTAGATTCTTTGGGGATTGTTTTAAATGGATCTAGATTTTTGGGAGATGGATCTAGATTCTTTGGGGATTGTTTTAAATGGATCTAGATTTTTGGGAGATGGATCTAGATTCTTTGGGGATTGTTTTAAATGGATCTAGATTTTTGGGATTGTTTTGGCAGGAAAAATCCATCTTATAGCAGAATTTCATGAGAATGATTTAGATGTCATTCTAGAGAGGGGCTATTGTTCTGTCAACCATAGTGCATACACACCACACACTACTAACTGTGAGATCCAGTGAGTTTTTGAGTGAGATATGATCAAATTAAGTGAGACTGTTACAACATGTTTTTTCTGTCATTAGACGATTGCCTTCCCTCCCAAAGATTGTCAGATTTTGATGATTCCAGGATAAGTTTTAAATTTCTCTACAAAAACACATTGTACCTCCTCATTGGAACTGCCTCAAAGCAGCGGTTCTAATTCTGGGTCACACTATTTTCCATGGTGGAAAAATGAGCAGAAATACAGGTACAGTCAACTCCCGATATCTCGGACATTGATATCTCAAAATATCTTCTTATATCAAAGAATATATTTCCTATTTTTATATACATTTCAACTCCTGTTATCTCAAACTACTGATATCTCAAAGTAAATTTTCTGGTACCAGAAAATTTACTTTGAAATATCAGTAGTTTGGGCTGAAAGTTGACTTAGAGATATCGAGAGTTGACTGTATTTGCAGAGTTGTTTCCATCACCTGGAGCAATGTACCGGTATATTGTAATTAAAATTTTAGAACTATACATATCTCTGCTAATATCTATATTCCTGGGAAATTCTGTCATGGTAATTACATGTTTTATCAATATTGATTTCTGTCTTTAGATTGGTGACATCTGCTGCCGCTAGAGTTCTACAAATACAGGTGAACAGCTTGCGAAGTTGTCGTTACCTTATCAGCAAACTTTAGAACTTTGGAACAAAAGGCACTATTGGTTCCTGCCAGGAGTCGATGAAGAATCATTATTTTCAAGACAACAGCTTGGCGGTCTTCTGAAAATGTTGAAGTTCTGACAGCAATGAATTCCATGTAAATGTTGATTTTAATCTGTTTCATTCTTCTTTCAATTCATTTCTTAAAGAAAGAGCTATTGGCAGAAATTCATAGAGTGTTATCAAATATTCATAGCAGAATATTTATATAGTTCCATTCAAATAGTTGATATTTTTTTCCTTGTTTCCTTTTCTGTTTTTTTGTGTGTGTGTTTTTTTTTTTTGCCGACTTTTATAGGTTTTGAATTTGAAGGAATTCTTTGAATCAGAAAGATTTTGAAGACTGTTAACAATGGTCACCAACTTACCATTATAAAAGTGGCCACATGCATTAGACTTCATGCTGTGCATATTTCTACAACTAAGTTATTTAACTTGAGATATTCAATTTTCGAAAAGAAGATTTCCAGAGTGGCTTTTAGGTGAATGAATACACCTCCATGATTTGCCATTTTCATTTAGGCAATTTTTGTGACTTCTTGCATGGTTACAGACCACCACATACTGGTGGGGCTCTGGATAACTGGTGGAGCTGGGAAATGCCAAGATGTATGTGTGTTTGTGTGTGTAGGAAGGGGGAGGGGGTCTTGAAAATATGATATAATTAGGGATCAGTTTGATGAGAATTTTCATAATGTCATTTTTGCCTTGAAATATATGTTGTGATATCTTATTAAAATCGCCTCGCTGAGGTGATTCTAATGAGATAACACAACGTATATTTTAATCTACACACATGGATTAACTATCTCAAACTGTTATTAGATACTTCGTATTATCTGGAGGCTCACATATTATACATAGCACAGAGGCCCAGATGACGGGGCTGAAGCCCCAAAGCCCACCCCCTGGATCCTGGGCTGTCTTGGAAGCTTCCATGGACAAAGACCTTCCAAAATAGGGTCATCTCTGAAAGGAAAGAATTAGCTTCTAAGGGAAAATTTGTTACTTTTAGAGTTGACTACAATTTACAATAAACTTTGACGTTAAACTGAATTTGCTGTTACAATGAATACATTATGTTGGACAATAAAGCCATTCCGTGCAAATCAAAATGATGTTATAAAGAATTTTGCTGTTGTAATAAGTTCTGTTATAAAAGGGTTAATTGTACTGCATTTAAAAATGCAACTACTCATTAACTAATGACACCAGTAGTTTTGAACAACCTGGCCCTGGTCTTCCTAGATGACATCAGATGCCTGTTAAACGTTTCTCGTTGTCAGTCAATGAATGACTTTATATTTCTTTAATTGTATCTAGATATAATTCTTTGCATTTAGTCATACAGTTTTGAACTTTAGAAGGTATGTAGCGGTGATCGGTTGTAAAATCAGGTTCTTCAGTTTATGTCATTTTTGTTGTCATTAAGATGGTTTATTCGTCAAATTTTGAAAGCCACACCAATGGTGTCAAAAGGTTATATTTTGTGAATCATTTTCTAGAAATGAAAAAATGATTTTTTTTTGTCTTTTTCAATTTTTATTATTTTTTATGTTGTGGTGCAAGTAATATTTTGATGTAAGGAAGAAGCAACCATTAGTAATCTGTGCGATATTAAACAGACATTTGATTGGTTAAAATCAAAATGTTTTAAGGTTTACCAGTATACTTATTAGTTTTACTGTGCAAAAAACTATGATTTTTTCTCTTTTTTGGATAAAATCTGTGCCTAGATGCTTAGAGTTGAGTCAGATCAGACTGACATATTACAAAACTTTCTCAGATAGGAAAAACTGATGTGTTAAAACCTGAAACTGAAAGAATACATAACTGAAATTGGTAGTGAACTCAAACTCTTCAACAAGCCAGTTTGATTAGTAGGGAAGGCAAACAAAATTGCAAAACATTTTGGAATGAAACAGCAACTAGTGATGGAACTGCTCATCACAAGCCATCTCAGTTGGTAGTGTGTCTGACTCAAGAGCCAGAGGTCCTGGGTTTGATACCTGTTCCGGCCACTTACTATTCTAGAGATTGATGTTTCCCCTTCTGCCGATTCAAGAAGGGCAGTGTTGTCAGTTACTGGCAAAAGTATGCATGTGCACTGATTATTCCCCCCCCCCCCCCCCCTGCAAACAATCACTTTACGAAAAAAGAAGCTCATACTTCAATTTGATTACCCTAAGTATTGGAATCATACAAGGTGTATGAGTACTTCCATCTTATTTTTGCCATTTTGGGAAAAGAAACAAATTTCATGACGTCATGTTTCCCTTCCCACATGGGGTCTACTCTTACTTTAAAGGAAAGAATTTGCTCCAAAGATAGCTAGTTATTCCCTTTGAGAAGGAAAGCGAAGAAGAAAATGGTAAAGTTGCTTCCTCTGAAAGTGCTCCCAATCACATTCTTTTATTTCTATCCTCCCACAAACCAAGATTTTGCCTTTTCACAAGCTGACTGTATGCTGATAGCAAGTAGCCAAATTCAGAACCCTTCTAGAATGTCTGTAAATAAGACCTGTGTCTGGGCATAGACATGAAATCAGGCCCAGAAATTGATCAGTGTTGCAAATGGGAAAAGCTATTCAGTCAGATTGTATTTCAAATAATTCCATACTGTAACAGCTTGACTTGTAGAACCAGGCACACTGAAACATAAAGCATTGAGAACAACAGACGTGCTTTTCAGATTTTCTATCCATAGATGTTTCAGACAGTCAGGGCCCAATTGTTCAAAACTAACAATGTCGCTAGTTAAAGAGACGTTAAAATTTCAAATTATTGTATGCAAAAACACTACCATTTTTTGCCAAAACAATGTGAGGAACTTTAATGCAAAAGTTCTTCACATTTTTTTGGCAAAAAAATCTACAGGATTGTTTCATCGCATTTACATTTGCCACGTTCCTCAGGAGAGGTGTGAACACTGGGCTAACGTCTTGTGTACTGCTTCCCCATTGTTTATTGTTTGGTTTTTTTTCAGAATTTTTTCACCCCTTTTTGTAATTTTCAGTATAGAAATCATTTCCACTCATTAACTTTGAAACCACTGAAGATATTTTCACAAACCGTGGTTAAATGTAAAGCATCACCAAACGATGTGCAGAGAACAGGCACTATAGTTTCATTTGCTTTTTTGCGGAAATTTGCCCTTTTGTAATTTTCAATTCTTAAATGATGTCTGCATAATAATTTAAAACTGTTGAAGATATTTTCATGAAACTTGAAGCAAATATAAAGCATTATCTAACAGGGTGTAGAGATCAAGAACTGATCACTGCCTGTCTTTTTGCTTCTCATCTGCAATTTTGATGGAATTTTGTTTGTAATTTTTAGTGTGGCATTTGTGTCCTCTCTATAACTTCAAAATAGATTGTGTATAGATCAATGCTAGAATTTCTGGGAGTTCTTGTTTCATATTTCTAGCATTTTCAAGTTTGGATAATTAAGCTCCATCTGTGACATGGAATCATATTAAATCTATGTTTAATGGTATTGATTCTGTTGGAATAATTCATGGAAGGAACATTAGTTTTCCATGATGGTGCCATACCTAGGATGGTAACAGCTTGTTCAGAAATTAGCAGCAGAAACTGTTTGCTTTAGGAGAAATGCTTAATGCATTTTAGACAGGGATTGATCATGGAATTAAAGGTAGAATTAATTTTTTCTTGGGAAAGTGGGGAGGGGAATTACATACTTGGACTAACTTTTACCCACAAATTTAGTACCTCACATAACTGATTGAGTTGGTAGATATATATAATGTATCGTATGTGATTGCTGAGGGTTGTTAAAAAAATCTTATTCTAAAAACAGAATAAAAAAATATGAATAAAATCCCTTTTAATTTGGTGAAAATCTACTGTTAAAAATTTATAAAAGCATGTGTACATGTATTAGGATACATTTTCTTTAAAGTGTCTTACCAATAAAGTTTAAATAGACTCTTCCCACTTCTAATTTGGACTAGTTTATTTGTTCTATTTGCTGAATTGGAAACAGGGAAGACCTTGATCAGACTGCTTCTTCAGGAGCAGTGTGATCAGGGTCTACACTGCTGCTTAATGTTGTCTTTCCCAATATAAAGGTTTTTTTATGGTGCACGACCCTGAAATGAGGTGTGACACAGAGTATACCTTTCGAAACCAGAAATCAAACTATGATAATCAGTGCAAAAACCATATCGAGAATTTTGAATTAAAAAACTTCGCAAATAATTATATTTACTCAATCTAAATTAAAAAATTGAGCATCATGAAAGTTTCCCCAGAAAAAAGCAAAGTTTGTATATAATCACAGATAGAGCCCTTATAACATGGTGTGTGACTGAACAGACTGCAAAGACTTCAAAACTGATAGATGTGTGGGTGTGTGGATTACCGTAATGACCCTAAATATTCAGACAGACAGGTCTGAGCAAACATTGTAGACCCAGATCAAACTAATCCTGAAGGAGCAGTTTGATTAGGGTCTACAACATTTGCCATTCACTGAGCATCATTTAGATGCATTAATGAGTGTAAAAATCCACTTTCTTAGAATTTTTGAACAATAATTGTCCAAAATTTTAGGGTCATTACGGTATATAGGGATCCAGTAAGTTTTCACTTTATTTCACTAAACAACTTTATTGGCTCCTTTTAATACAAATTTTAGTTTTGTTGCATATATTTGAGGCATGCCTTCTTTTCTGTCCCTTGTGCCATGAAATCATGCCATAAAGAGTTCCTCTGTTGTAACTAAAGTGACTTCTGTTTCTGTAAATAGACAACTTTCTTTTCCTTCAGATGTATCGTAGCATATAAAACCCTGACACATCACGGTTTTGATCTTATATCGCCCGGGGCAGAAATCATACAGATGCTTAATCTAATAATGTAGCAGAAGAATCCATTACCGCTAAATGTCTCGCATTGTTTTTGTCGCGATTTGCCTTCAGGATAAATCATCCACTGTTTATTTATTTGTAGTTAAGAACTTTTTTTTGTCTTAATAGTCTGATGACATTGTTTTATTGATATCAAAAGACAAGAATCAGATGTCATTGTTCATTTATACAAAGTTTCTTTGTGAAATGCTATATCTTGTTATACATGTAGAGAAAGAGAAAAAAACGTATGACAATGGGAACATAGAGTGTCAGATACCACATTGACTAAAGTCTTGAAATTCTTAGATTTGGACAAAAAATCAAAATCTTAAAAATTGATACTGTAACTCAACATTTTATTTTATTTTAATTTGCTCATAAAAAGATCACATTATTTGAGAGTGCATTCCTCCATTTTCATATTTACAGAGGTTTTCAAAAAATAAAAATAAATTTGAATTTGAATTTATTTAGTCACAATGAGATAAAACATACAATTGGTGTCACATGAAAAGTGCAATTACAGCATGTGTGAACATGCACAGTCTGATTACAGTCTTCCCTTTTTATACCGTAATGTGTGTATATATTGGGACACCTAAAAATAATGAATTTTCCATTTGGGACAAATGGGAAATTTATTATTTTAGGTGTCCCAATACTTATGCACATTAGGGTATATATTATTTATAAATCCTGAGAAATTGCAGATGGAGAAGTGGAGACTGACGAATTAGTGTTAATGTGCAGGCTGATTTGAGTATGAACAAGGATTAAAGTCCCTTTTCACGTGACTCCTTTTGTGATTTTTAATCCCCACTAAAGGTGGAGGGATTTGGCTTTGTCCATGTCCATCCTTCCTTGTTCATAACTAAGTCACAATTAAACTGAATTTCATGAAACTTACATAAATTATATCACTATAATGCAGTGATGCATGTTAACTTTTGTCAGACTGGAATCAGTAGTTCATGTCATTGAATTGATATAAAGTCAATAAATTGAGCCATAAGTAAGTAAATTGAGTCATAAGTAACAAATTACTAGAATTTCATACAACTTTGAATGAATATGACTGTATCATCATAACAGAGCTGTGCGCAAAAGTTGTATTAGAAGCATCAGAAGTGCATGAGGTATTTTTCAGCTGAATGAAGTTCTATGAAACATAGACCAAATATGTATCCACATATGAATCACCATAACATGGCAGTGCACATCATGGTTTATCAAAAAAGCATGAGTAGGGCATGAGTTATTGCCCTTGATTTGATTTAAAATCCACAAATTAGCCATAACTACAGTGCCAGTGAAAATTTCTTGAAACTGAATATAAACATGTTCCATCGTAATGCTATGGTGCTGAGGCAAGTTTTCTAGAATGGTCTGACTATAATCACAGGGTATAAACCAGTCGACTAATTTTCGCTTCCTACAGAGACTGTCCATCATATTTGGCTTCCTCCAAGACTGTCAATAATTTCTTGCTTCCTGCAGGGACTACCGTCCTGGAAAAATGGCTTCCTGCCGAGACTGTCCGCGTGACTCTGCTTCTTGCCGAGAGCCTCAACAGCAGGAAGCAGAATCACACGGACAGTCTTTGCAGGAAGCCATTTATCATGTACAGAAGTGTCAGCAGGAAGTAAGCGATCATGGACAGTCTCGACAGAAGCCAGATATGAAGGAAAGTCCCAAGCAAAAATTGGCATACTGGTTTATACCCTGTTGTAATGCTTGAGTTAAAGCCCTTAAAGAGATTTTGACCTTCAGCAGGAATTGAACCTGTGTCCATTAGGTCTGTATAATGGAGGTGTCTGTTTGCAGGACTAATTGGTTAACATGTCTGTCTGAACTTTGAGGGAGGTAAGCTCCATTTTTGCAACATGACTGTTCTGACATGTTTTTGACACTGGAAAAAATGTGCAAAACTATATGACAGCTGTGAGGCAAAAAAAAAAAATGTTTTTTTTACTACAGACCTCCATCAAGGCTGTCACTCTGCACTGTCTTTGTTTTTCCTCCATTTTTGCAAAGGGAAACAACTTTCATGACTTCGTATTAGCTTTCCTGGAGGATGAAGCCATTCTTAAAGAGGTTCTACTCTTTAACTACTCTTTAAAGAAAAAATTTGCTCCTAAAAGAGCAAATTCTTTCCTTTAAAAGAGTTGAGTCACCCTTTCTTAAAATGGAGGCAAAATGAAGATAACAGAGTTGCCCCCACCCCTTTCCAAAAGTAAATCACCTTAAAAGGACAGACAAAACTGCTCTGATGTCAATCAGAAAAACTTGAACCAGTTTTACTGCTTTAAAAAGGAATACTCAGGACTTGTATTTTATTCTTTAGCGTCCTTTTGTTGTACAAGATAATACCATATAGACTTTCACTGACGTTTAGTCTCAAGATGTTGTTCCAAAATATGACCCAGGATATGTCATAAACAAAAGTTAAAAAAACAAACAAAAAAAACACACCTTAGAATCCTTATATTTCTTACAATAATTTCGATATGATACACAATATCAAGTATAAGATTTCTCTTTTAGACTTCTCTGAGATCTTTTGGGGTCAAACTTTTGATATGTGATATTTTTCAAAAAGTACTAACAAGAAATCTTGGATCTCATTTGTATCATCTGTTTTAATTGAGAACCCTCGAGACTCTCGGTTACGGTGCAGAAGGTCATGGGTCCCAAATGCTGTTTGGCCAGCTGGCGACTGAAAACACAGTCATTATAGCTCCAAAATAAGGATGGTTTGTCGTATATTTTCCATGAAAGTGTGGCCCTTTCAGAACAGTTTTCATTAAGAAATATTTAAAGCATCTGTATCTGTTTATCTGCTCTTGCTTTTATGGAAAATTCAGAAAAACAAAATACTCCTTCACCTTCAAAAGATTTTGCAGCAAATTTAACTTCAAAAGAAATATAATTCCACTAAAGGTCTTGTATTGGGTACATGTTTACATGGATGCATTACCAGCTGATATAAGACACAGCTCACCTGACTTATATAGGTTTCATTTTCGGAACTTAAGTTTTACACTTTGGCTTGTAATGGAAACTATACGAGCCCCGACACGACAAAACCAACAAAGAGGTTATGCGCTTAGCGCAGACTCAGATCAGCCTGGGCATCGCTCAGTCTGATCAGAGTCTTCGCTGTCTGCATGGAGGTAGCTGAGACCCTTAGCTACCCTCTAAGCGCTTTGCAACAAGTCTGATCAGACTTGGTGGATGCCCAGGCTGATCTGAGTTTGCACTGGGTGCACAACCACTTCGTTGGTTTTGTCTTGTTGCGGCTTGTATTTGTCTGCCACAGAAAGTACATTTTAGACTTCACTGTAACAAAAACTGACTTCAGGATTTGCTGTAATGAATATCTATATAAGGTTTAACTCCTTTATGCATAGCCCTGTATGATAACATGGACCTTTGCAAACAGCACAAACCCAGACCAGATGGCGCTGGAAGTGCCTTTCAAATGGTAGGTTGACTCATCTGCCTCATAAAATGGATGTGTCCACTTTGGGACATTAGATATGAATGAGTTAACCAGCAAGTTGTAAGTCTGTTTGAACAGTTAAAATTCAGTTCAGTTGCATATTCTGTTCATTTTTATCAGCCTGTCCTGTTCTTGTGAACAGTCTACAGATCATGGGGAAGCTGTATGACTGATTTGTTGGTGCAGATGCATAGGCTGACTCCTTCCCTTATCATTCTGTATTCATGAAGCATTTATTAATTTATCAGCTTCAGTCACCCCAAATGTTAATAAACTTAAAAGTTAAGAACTTTTTTTTTTCGCCTGAAAGTTGCTTTAAGGCAAAGTTACATACCAGCAATTCATACCTGTAGCCTGCTTATTGGAGCATTTAACCCTTAATGCGCCAAAAAGCAGACGACAAAATTTACGTCTGCAGAAATTTAAAAAAATGTTCTGTCAAAGCTATATCATATTGAGAATTCAAAGACTATAGGGCAAACAATGTAGATCCAGATGAGGTGGCTCATTATGAGCCACCTCATTTGGATCTACACTGTTTGCAAATTCAACAATTTTTCATTTTTGGTACTTTAAGGGTTAACTCTAGTTTCTTGCAGCTATATTTAGATATAATTGAACAAGTATTGGAGCAGTATAAGAATTATTACCTAGTCTAGATGGCACCTTAATGTATGTTTTCGACTATTCTCACAGAAGAATGACATTCTTAATGTATTTACACAGGCCATGTGTCGCAGACGGCATCCTCTGATTGGCTGATACTTTGTGGTGTGCGGATTGATATCAGGAAAGTCGGAATATCATCACTATTCATCTAGCACTCAATTGGATGGCTTTCAATCCAGGTGTGTATTTGTGTCGTCTGCTAAAATTGTCTTCTGCTTAAAGTGTCGTCTGCTTGAAGTCACCTCTAATAAATCAACAGGTCTTTTCTCCGATTTCCTGTGAAAGAATGTTGGTAAGTTAGTCTTTACGCTTGCAAAACTTTGTCATGTTTATTTCATAATAGCACCTCATGTTCGTTTAAACTCCAAAGACTCCAAAATATAATCTTTTGTTTTGTTTATTTATTGCTGGAGAAAAAGATGTAAATATAAAAATAAACTATAAACAAAATTCTTATGATGCTTATGTAATGAAATAAGTCTAAATGATGTCATAGAACATACAACACACTTTTGTTTTACTCATGGGAAATATTTTTCATTTGGTAAATCTTTATTTACATTTGATGGTAAAATGATAATCAAGATGTTTAAAGAGTTCTGGAATAATGGGGGTGTAAATATTATCGCTTATTATAGTATTTAACAAAACTCAAGATGCCTCTTGTATCAGCAGTTTATATCAATTAAAGTTTAAAGTATACAAATTATTACCATATTTAGTGTAACAGATAAAGTGTATAGGTGCTATTCTGCCATGTTTTACAAAGGGAAACAACTTTTCTGATTTAATGTATACTTCCATTGACGACGTAGCCCATCCAAAATGGGTCTGCTTTTAACTCTTTAATCACCAAAAAGCGGACGACAAAATTTACGTCTGCAAAAATTAAAAAAATGCCTTGTACAAGACATTTCATATTGAGAATTCAAAGACTAGAGGGCAAACAGTGTAGATCTAGATGAGGCAGCTCATTATGAGCCGCCTCATCAGGATCTATGCTGTTTGCAAATTTTGCTAATTTCGTCACTGGTGCTTAAAGATTTAAGAGTTGACATGCTTTGGAAGAGAGACTTAAAAGAAAATGGTAGAGTTGCTTCCGCTTAAAGTGTACCATTCCCCATAAACAGATCCTCAGGATAAGTACTGGTAAACCTGCAACATTTCCAAGTCAAGCTTCTGCTTGTGGATAGCCAACCCAGCAGACACATGAGGTTGAAATGACGTCCTACTGATGTCAATGCGACGTAATGACGTCACATCAATGCCAGTTTGACGTCATTTTGACGTCATGTGCCCGCTGGGAAAGTATAAAGCCCCATTCTCACTGTCATAATGCTGGTCCCAGTACCACCCAGTGAAGAAAGGCCAGCATACCGTGATGATCCTGAACTTTTTTTTCTAGAAAAAATATTGCATTCTAACATTACCGACTTTACCCCAGTGTATCCTCTGTCTACCAGAAGGATCTTGCACCCTATGTCACTGCAACTTCACTGTCTTGAACTGCTGGAGCCAGGCTCATCCCACATGAACCGTGTTAAACCTGATCAGTCCCTTATAAAACAGGGATCTACCGGTCCTATCCGTATGTGTGTGGTCATTCTCAGGGTACAAGTGGGGCTTAACCAGCTGAAACACCTGCTCGTATTGTTCCAGTCATCTTGCCTCCACCAGTATGAAACAGGACTTTGCCATCCTTTACCTGAGCTCTGCCAGCTCAAAGGTGGGGTTCACCACAGTCCACATCACTGGAATGCTACGGTTTATCACAGTAGATGGAGGGTATGGAGACCCAGATCTGCCCTGGTAGTCCCAGGATTAAGTCGGTTTTTGATATCTTTCCCGGTGATTGGCGGTTGTATGAAGCATTTTAAAACATCTGGCACTGTTAGCCCGATTAACAGGGTTCATCCAGGATTGTTTAGGAGGTTCATGTTGCCTCTGGGGTTATTCTGCCCATTCGCCAGAGTTTCCCCTGAGTTACTATGACTTACCACGGTTGCCAAATCGGGACATTGAAAATGGGGCTTAACAAATGTATAAAGCTATCAGGACTTATCTTTCATAAATTAGCGGAAAACTCATAAAACTTTTGCAAGGGAAACCACTTTTTAGCTCCCCTGAATGAAGTTCAGGAAGAGCTTTTGTTTTCCCGTTGGCGGCGGGGGCAGGGGTGACGTCGCTGTTAGCAAAATGTTAAAGTTTTACGTTAAAGCTTTTTAGGTGATGGGCAAGGCGCTGTCAGGCGAGCTATCCTGTCCCTCTGACAGGTCTTGTTTGACCACTTCTTTGGACAATCAAACTCTTTGAAAGTGGGGTCAACTTCTAAAGAAAAGAATTTAATCCTAAGGGAGCAAATTTATTCCTTTAAAAGTAGACCCATTTTTGGAAGGGAGGCAAAAATGATAATGGCAGAGTTGCTTCACCTCAAAGGGTATTCTTTCACCTGAATGTACAGGGCCCAGTTGTTCGAAGCATCATTAGCTTAAAGTAGTTGGTAGTCGAGGATCAGTTGTCAAAATCATTTATGAAGCATCGTTAGCTTAGCGTCATCGTTAGTCAAGGATTGGTTTTCAAAAGCAGTTGCAGTACTATGCTTTGCTAAAAGCAAAGCTCCTCACTTTTCTTTGACAAAAAATGGTTGAGTTTTTAGCTATAATACATTTGAAAATTTACTTTGTAGTTAACTAACCACGTCCTTAGCTGTGAACAGCCGGGCTCAGGTGCAGGTGTGAAGATACTGTAGGGTTTGCTCAATATCCCAAAGTTGACTTCCTTCTTAGAATTTACTCTATAATGATTGCTGTTGTGAAAATGTTGATTTAAATGTACCTGTATACAATGTAGATCTCAGACATCCTATGAGCCGCGACATGAGAAAACCAACAAAGGGGTTGTGCGCCCAGCTCATACTCAGATCAGCATGGGCATCCACCCAGTCTGATCAGAGTCTTCGCTGTTCGCTTAGAAACTTAGCTACCCTTCAAGCGCACAGCGAAGACTGATCAGACTGGGTGGTTGCCCAGGCTAATCTGAGTCAGTGCTGGGTGCACATTCCACTTTGTTGGTTTTCTCGTGTCGCGGCTCATGTTCTGCAGTGGCTGCTGTGGCTCTATCTTTTTGACAATGGTCTATGATATTGGAAACTAGGAAGACTTTACTGTATGTACCATAATGACCCTAAAATTTCGGACACCCGAAAGTCGCACAATTATTGTTCAAAAATTCTTAGAGAGTGGATTTTACATACCTTAATGCATCCAGATGATGCTTAGTGAATGGCAAACATTGTAGACACTGATCAAACTGCTCCTTAAGGAGCAGTTTGATCTGGGTCTACAATGTTTGCTCAGACCTGTCTGTCCGAATATTTAGGGTCATTACGGTAGTCTAACAGATTAAAGTTTTCCTTAAAGGTGGATTGTTAGAAGATAATGCTGTAGGTGTTTTAGATTTAAGGAAAGAACTAAAAGAAAAAAAAAGAGCCCAACATGCACAAAACCTTGAATCAACAGTAGATAAATGTTGATACAATGTCATAACATTGATTCAACATTGTTTTAGTGTTGATTCTTCGTTGTTGGCCCAGTGGGAAAGGACTTGGCAAACTAAATACCCTTTACTTGTCTGAAAGTTTGTGAACTGCCTTTGCTCATACCAGTTCCATTATTGGACTGGCATAGACTGTATAAATTATTATTCTAAAACTGGGCTGGCAAGTTTCATAGTGACTGATGAGGCTCTGATCTGGCCTGTTGCTGCCATAGGGGTCTGACACGTATTTTGAGGTGAAAACAGGTATATATGACTATTGTCATAATTATATACCTGTTTACACCCCAAAAAACATGCCTAACCCCTATGATTGCTGCCATCTGAAATGCAGTAAGTCCTCTTTGGAAGGGTTTGGTCTAGCGAAAATCACAAAAGTTGTCTCCCTTGGGAAAATGTAGATAAAACATGGTGGTGTACTCTTGGATCATAAATGTACAAGCTGTAGTTAAATTACAAAACCAAAACCTGTGGTGAATAACGCAACCTACAGAAAAGTTTGTTTCCTTCTAAGTTCATTTTGATATGGCAGTTCAAATGGTCTTAAAACTTCATTGTTGTAAACACTTAGAAACAAAACAACAAAAAAATATCAATTTGAAATTTGTAGAAAATTTGTAAAAAACCAAAAACACATATTGTTATAGATCTTATATAATCATTAACTATTGGAACATCAGTACCTGTAAGGCTTAGTGGGTATGGCCCCTGCCCATCGGGGCCTGGGATGTGGATGGGATGCCTTGTGGCTCTGCAAGAAGCTGAAGCAGGACCTGATTGTCATTTATCTCAGGTCAAGCAAAAGTCCTACAAATTTGGAGAAAATGTCTCGATATGGCTGAAATATTGATTACTGGGACATTAAACAATTCAACAACAAAACAACTTAGCAGATAGTGTAGCACAAGATCAGACTGCTTGAGTCTGATCAAGATCTATGCTGTTTGCCATCCCACATGTATGCCCGTAACAAAAATTGGGGTGTTCAAATTTTTAGATAAATCACTTTAATTTGTAAGTAATTGTCCCAATATTTAGGGCGATTATGGTGCATCATTCCATCAACACTTTATTTATTTGTATAGATCAAATCACAGTTACAACATCGAGAAGTCCTGTCTTTTCATCCTTATTTACTAAATTTATTATAAAGGGATTTTTTTTTTATATTTTACTATTTTAACCAAAAATTAGTAATCAATTAACAAGATTATTGATAACTGATTTTTTGCAAGTTTGATATGAAAATATGTTTCCATGTACAGATTCAAGAATAATGTTGGCTCTTGATATCTCAGAGTTGAAGTTACCTCAAACTACTAAAATCTCAAGTAAATTTTCTCTTCCCAGAAAATTTACTTTGAGATACCAGTAGTTTGAGATAACAGGAGTTGAAATGTAAAAAAAAAAAAGAAATGTGTCTGTTGTACTTTCTTTGATATAAGAGGGCACTTTGAGATATCAGGGTTAGTCAAGATGTATGTGGTTAGTATACCTACCAGTAATGTAGTAGATCTTAAAGTTGATTATCGAAGTTAATCAAAGTCAGTAGAATGACTTGTATGACAGAGCTTTCAGCTTGTATGGATGAAAATCTCCATTTTTAACATGTTAAATAAGGGTGGGTTTTGAGATTTATTATTATTAATTATAAGTATAGCATATAATTCCAATAATAGTCAGGGTGTCTCAATATTTTGTGCAATTGTGGTACTCGTAATGAAAAAAAAAAAGATGCATGATAAAAGGTAAAACAGATTTTCTGTAAACAAGTTTACTAATATTACCTGTTTACGTCATTGATGTAGACAGTCAACAGGTATAGGAGTTTTAAGTGGTTTCCACGCTTCAGCAGCTTAAGAAATGCCATCGAAGAATCGCTAAAAAAAAAGAAACTGAAATCGTGTTGATTGTGTTACAAAAGTGACATGGCAGAAACAGGATCTTGGTACATCTAATGTGAAAAAGGATATTTGAGTCAACAAGTCATCAGCCTGTACTGGCAATAGGAACTCTGGTCAGCATTCCCTTGCTACAGAGATTCAGTTCAGCCAGTACTGACTACAGTGACTCGGGTCACCATTTACTATCTGCACAGACTCTTTTCAGCAGGTAAAAAGCTATAGAGATTCAGGTCAGCCTCTGGTAACTACAGGGACTCTGTCCAGCATGTACTGACTATAGAGACTCAGGTCAGATTCCAGATACCTGTTCAGCAGGTTTACTAGCTATTAGAGACTCGGGTCAGCCTCGGACTCTGTTCAGCATGTACTGACTATAGAGACTCGGGTCAGCCTCAGGATACCTGTTCAGCATGTAATAGCTATCAGAGACTCAGTTCAGCCTCTGGTATCTACAGGGACTCTGTTCAGCATGTACTGGCGGAGATCTGTTCTGCATGTAATAGCTATAGAGACTCAGGTCAGCCTCTGGTAGCAACAGAATCTTTGTTTTAGCATGCACTAGCAATAGAGACTGAGGTCAGTTTCTGTTAGGTACAGAGACTCTGTTCAGCCTGCAACAGCTATAGCGACTCAGGTAATCCTCTGGTACCTACAGAGACTCTATTCATCCTGCACTGGCTGTAGAGACTCTGGTCAGCCTCCAGTAGTTTCAGAGATCTGTTTAAACCCCTGTCACACCAGAGCAGCGTTCTCACGGCGATCCCACGGCGTCCAAGAAAAATGCAGAACGCCGAGGTGCACGCAGTACGATCGCAAGCATCACCGCAGCAACGCAGTGGCATCGCCAGTAGACGCTGTGGGATCGCATAGAACGCCGAGCGACGGCGCGCACTTTGGGCATGCTCAAAACAAACGCCGTCGCTCGGGGTTCAAATGAGAGCGCAGTGGGGTCGCCGTAAGGTCACCATAGCTGCACAGTAAGGTCTCCTACAACGCAATAGGAGCACCGCGGGCGCACACAAGGGTCGTTGTGCAAACGCCATGGTCGTCCATGGTGTTTGCACGGAGATTGTACGGCGTTCTTTGAGATGTCACTGCGTCTTTAACGTGCTTATACGACGCGTCTACGGCGCTTATACGGAGTGCCATTTATTTTACTGCGCTCATACAACGACTGTAAGAAGCTGTCATGGCGATAATTGCGCTCCCTTGGAGCTTTTACCGCGCCCTTCGGCGTTTGTATGACAAAAGCAAACAAAATAGATTAAAAAAATGAGATATGCAAACAATTATGACAAAAGCAAACAAAATACTATAAAAACAAGATATGCAAATAAACAATCCTTTCACTATGTCAGATGTACGCCAGCAAGCTAAACTCCTGCTTGCCTATATGCAGGTCCAGCAGTTCTAAAATGCTGCAGACAACCACGGAGGAGGACCCAAAGGCTTAGAATGCTTTGGGTCCGGCCCAAAGGCGTAGACTGCTTTGGGTCCTGCCTTCTTTCTTCCTCTTTTTGCAGGCATGGTTTCAACTTCGAGAACAAACATACAACTGACGAAGATTTCGTTCTGTGTAGCAAAAGAACGTCTTCAACACGCCGTCAGCGCAGTGCGAACGCCATGAAAGCACAGTGCATGCATTGTGAGCGCGGTGAAAACGCAATGAAAGCGTTGTGAGAGCGCAGAGAATCGCCAACAAGAACTCCGTAGGAACGGGATAGAACGCCATCCGAGCTCCGTAGCAACGCCTTGGTCGCTGTCAGGACGCCGTGACAGGCCCTTTTTCACAAAAAATATCAGGGTTTTCTTGCGATCTCAAGGCGCTGCGGAAAATTAAACAACTCCGTGCCAATGCAGTGGAAACGCAGCTTGGTGTGACAGGGGCTTAAGCCTGAACTAGCTGTAGAGACTCAGGTCAGCCTCTGATACCTACTGAGATCTGTTCATCCTGCACTGGCTGTAGGGACTCAGGTCAGCCTCCGGGAGCTACTGAGGTCTGTTCAGCCTGAACTAGCTGTAGAGACTCAGGTCAGCCTCTGTTAGCTACTGAGATCTGATCAGCCTGCACTGGCTGTAGAGACTCAGGTCAGCCTCCGGTAGCTACAGAGATCTGTTCAGCCTGCACTTGCTGTAGAGACTCAAGTCAGCCTCTGGTAGCTACAGAGATCTGTTCAGCCTGCACTGGCTGTCTAGACTCAAGTGCCTCTGATAGCTACTGAGATCTGTTCAACCTGCACTGGCTGTAGAGACTCAGGTCAGCCTCCGGCAGCTACTGAGATCTGTTCAGCCTGCACTGGCTAGAGAGACTCAGGTCAGCCTCTGGTAGCTACTGAGATCTGTTCAGCCTGCACTGGCTGTCTAGACTCAGGTCAGCCTCTGATAGCTATAGAGATCTGTTCAGCCTGCACTGGCTGTAGAGACTCAGGTCAGCGTCTGGTAGCTACTGAGATCTGTTTAGCCTGCACTGGCTAGAGAGACTCAGGTTAGCCTCTGATAGCTACTGAGATCTGTTCAGCCTGCACTGGCTGTAGAGACTCAGGTCAGCCTCTGATAGCTACAGAGATCTGTTCAGCCTGCACTGGCTGTAGAGACTCAGGTCAGCGTCTGGTAGCTACTGAGATCTGTTTAGCCTGCACTGGCTAGAGAGACTCAGGTTAGCCTCTGATAGCTACTGAGATCTGTTCAGCCTGCACTGGCTAGAGAGACTGAGGTCAGCCTCTGATAGCTACAGAGATCTATTCAGCCTGCACTGGCTGTAGAGACTCAGGTCAGCCTCTGGTAGCTACTGAGATCTGTTTAGCCTGCACTGGCTAGAGCGACTGAGGTCAGCCTCTGATAGCTACAGAGATCTATTCCGCCTGCACTGGCTGTAGAGACTCAGGTCAGCCTCTGATAGCTACTGAGATCTGTTTAGCCTGCACTGGCTAGAGCGACTGAGGTCAGCCTCTGATAGCTACAGAGATCTATTCAGCCTGCACTGGCTGTCTAGACTCAGGTCAGCCTCTGATAGCTATAGAGATCTGTTTAGCCTGCACTGGCTGTAGAGACTCAGGTCAGCCTCTGGTAGCTACTGAGATCTGTTTAGCCTGCACTGGCTAGAGCGACTGAGGTCAGCCTCTGATAGCTACAGAGATCTATTCAGCCTGCACTGGCTGTCTAGACTCAGGTCAGCCTCTGATAGCTATAGAGATCTGTTTAGCCTGCACTGGCTGTAGAGACTCAGGTCAGCCTCTGGTAGCTACTGAGATCTGTTTAGCCTGCACTGGCTAGAGAGACTCAGGTTAGCCTCTGATAGCTACAGAGATCTGTTCAGCCTGCACTGGCTGTATAGACTCAGGTCAGCCTCTGGTAGCTACTGAAAGCTGTTCAGCCTGCACTGGCTGTAGAGACTCAGGTCAGCCTCTGGTAGCTACAGAGACTGTTCAGTCTGTTCTAGCTATAGAGACTCAGATCACCCTTTTCTAGCTAAACAGAATAGCTATAGAGACTTAGGTCAGTGTCTGGTAGAGACGCAATTCTGCCTGTACTGGCTGAAGAGACTCAGGTCAGCCTCTGGTAGCTTAAGTGCCTCATATGTACAGACACAGGTCAGCCCGAGCAGGCTGTTGGGACACAAATTTGCCTGTGCTGCTATAGATAGGAAGATCAGCATGTGCTGGCTTTTGAGACAATAATTCAGGTCTGCCTGTGCTGGTTGAAAAGTGACTCATGTCGGTCATGTAAATCTGTGCAGGCTATAGAGATTCAGGTCATCGTCAGCATGTACTGGCTATAGAGACTGGTTATCTTTTGCTGCATTAGTATAATGACTCAAATCATACTGTGCTGGCCGAGACTCATTTAGGTCTGATCCATTCAGTCTGATCTGAGCTGAACCGCATAACGCAGTCGGTAGAGCGTCTGACTCAAAAGCTAGAGGTCCCGGGTTCCATACTCGGTCCAGCCACTTTTGGTTCTCCGTCTGCTGATTTAAAAAAGGCATTTGTCAGTTACTGGTGAAAGTATTTGTGTGGTTGACTGCTTGGGAGGTCTAAGCCTGCCGACCACCTGAAATGACCATAGCTGTTTACCGTGGACATGAGCAACAAAACAACAAACAGCTGCAGTCTGATCTGACTTTAGCTACCCTAGTCAAGCTGTATTGGCTTTAGTGAGCCAGCTTGTGCTGGCTATGAAGCTGGCTGTGGAGACTCATGTCAGCCTATGCTTGCTTTAATGATTAGGGGCAGAATGTGTTGGCTATAGAACCAGATCGATCAAGTCAGCCTATGTTGGCTGAAAGAAGGTATGAACTATAAGAATCAGTTAGCCTCGGATGTATTACCGAAATCTTTTTAAAAGATGCAGGATAATATTATTTGGAATACTTGGAACACTTATTATTAGCCTCATATCCCTTTCAACTTAAACAAAGCAACAATACTGCCAAATGAAGAGGTGTCACCAATAGTGCTACTGAATTGCACTTTTCCTGTCATCCTTGATCTCATTACCGTATACTTCATATTATCCTTGAGACTAGCTGCAGATGAACAGATACCGTATAAGTCTGGGAATTATTTACAGAATTTCTATTTCAGTGAAATTTTGCAAATGCTTAGTTTGGTGAAAATATGAGCCGCGACACGAGAAAACCAACAATGTGGTTGTGCGCCCAGCACAGACTCAGATCAGCCTGGGCATCCGTCCAGTTTGACCAGACTCTCCGTTAAGTGCTCAAAAGGTAGCTAAGGGTATAAGCTATCTCCATGCGGACAGCGAAGACTCTGATCAGACTGGGCGGATGCCCAGGCTGATCTGAGTCTGCGCAGGGCGCACAACCACATTGTTGGTTTTGTCGTGTCGCGGCTCATATGGTTTTGGCCTTCATCAGTGCAAAGAACAGATCAAAACTTCTATTTGGTAAAACTTTCCCTTTTACAGTAATGCTATGCTGATGGAATGGCAAACAGTGTAGGCCCTGATAAGATGGCTTCTTTAAGAGCAGTCTGATCTGGGTTTGCACTGTTCATTCGGACTTATCTGTCACAATACTTGGAATTTTTATCGTATTCTTTTAAACTACCCAAAGCAAGGGACATAGTTGTTTTGTGCTTCGTAAATAATTCAGCAAGTTGCAAATTGCAAAACTTTGCCTTGCAAATTTGACCAGTTTTTCAGGGTTGGTCATGGATGTGAGGGGTTGGTTCTATGGACTCTCAACCCAGAGGTCCTGTGTTCAAGTCAGGCTCCAGTCTAATTGTTCTCTAGCCTCTGGATTGTCATGGAATTATCAGCTATTTCTAGCGATGACAAATGATATAAAGGTCACTTTTTACTTGATGGATTCATTTTTAATGTTTAAGCTTGTAAATAAATGCCCCCTTTTGTAAAATTGCTCAGTGAGTTAAGTACTTGCCGTCTAAGCTAGCAGTTGTTTATTTCTCAGTGAAAACATAAGTTGAAAGAAAGAAAGAAACTTTATCAGCCTCGTAATAGGTCCATGGAAGCTTGAGGCCATCCTCCATAAACCTTACAAACCATGAAATAATGTTGTGACACTTGTGGAGCTGGTTTCACTGACGTGTCACAACATACGTTTTTGTTGAGAAATATGGACGATTATCCCTTGGTTATGCCTGGCACACTTATCTAGAGCACTGAAGAGTAAGACTGACTGAACCTTTGACTTGTTTCATGTAAGTCTTAGGATTTGCCTGTCAAATCTTTAAAGATTCCCCAATTTTGATTTCATTCGAATCAGTGACGTTTCATTATACTGTTAATGGTTCTACATTAAATATTTCCTGTGAGTACAATGGCCTTTTCTTTGAGAAATTCTAGTATATTTCCGTTTGAAAGCACAAATTGCCTTTTATGGCAAGTATTTGATACTGTGTTCATGTTAACAACTTATTCAGAGTGCAAACTCTTAAATACAAAGGCCACTTTGTCTGTAAAATGTAAGACCAGGAATTTTAATTTCTTTTCAGCCTGGTCTGACTTGACATGCTGGAACACTTGATATGAAAGTAAGTTTTAATCGTCCTCTTTATAGCCATAAATTGGATTTACAAGTTTAAGGTAAATTTAGTCTTCAGAAAGCAATGGTACATTATTCAAGAGCATAACAGAGCTCCAGACAAGAGGGGGTATTGAAGATAATTTTCCTTATTTCTCAATGAAAACATATGTTGTAACCCCTCATTAGAACCGTCTCGGTTAGATGGTTCTAAGAGGGGTTACAACATATGATTTTATGGGAAAATAGGGAAAATTATCCCTTAATTATCCCTGTTACCCCTTCTTATGTGGAACACTGGCATAATGATGCTAAGTATTTAGAATTCAGTGCTCAACACAACAATGCAGGCGCAGATTAAAGAGCATTCTTATTAGGTCTGCACTGTCTGGCGAAAGAAATTTTTTGATGCATCACATGTGCCAAAATTAGAACTTTGTCATGCACTGACTGGTTATGAAAAGATTCCTGTCTTAGCTTATTTAGCTGTGCCATGGGAAAAATGCCTTAAGACATCTGTAGACTCATTTGACTGAATGGAATTCTTGATTTTGGTTTCCCTTAATGGTGTCCCATGCCATGACAAAAAATACCTTAGAATAGTGAAGACAACAGCCTGCCTAGTTGTTCAGTTACAGTTGTAGGAGGAGAAAAATCTCTAAAGCACCCCAACTAGTGGTTGTCAATTCAAGCTGATGTGAGAACAACTAAAAGATTATAAGAATAAAATACTCAGAAGCTAGAGAAAAATCATGACCCTAGTCAGAATCAAACCCAAGATCTGTGGCTTTAACTCTTTAAGCACCAAAAAGCAGACGACAAAATTTACGTCTGCAAAAATTAAAAAAATGCCTTGTCCAAGACTTTTCATATTGAAACTCAAAGACGAGAGGGCAAACAGTGTAGATCCAGATGAGGCACCTCATCATGAGTTGCCTCATCAGGATCTATGTTGTTTGCAAATCATGCTATTTTCGTCACTGGTGCTTAAAGTGTTACTAGTCCAGGGTGTCTAGAGATGGATGGATGGATGACTTGCGATTTTACGTCCTTTTCAATAGTATTTCAGTCATATCAGGACGATGGGCGGGTGATAATGAAAGCCTGTGTGCAATGGAACTCCGTTTACGATGGAAAGAACTCTGCCTCCGGCGGGGCTCGAACCCATGACCGCTAGATCAGCTGGCCAGCGCTTAACCCACTGAGCTACCGGGGCTCCTAGGGTGTCTAGAGCATTAACCCCATGGCCAACATGACTGGACCCTAAAGCACCTTTTCTGTGATGGCAGTCTCATTTAAAAAATTCACACTCGTATAAAAACAATGAAACGTATTGTAAAATTTCAAGTTCAAATTTCATTTGTCATCAAAAATATGTGAAACAGTCTCAGCTATTCAAAGACGATACCTAAGCCGTGCCAAGAGAAAGGGACCTTTCACTATGTATGAACAGAGAATGAACACTTACAGTGACGACTCTTGTCAGACTGGGCATCTTCATTCGTCAGTTTTGGTGCTGCTAATGACTTTTGCTCCAGGTGAGATTGGGTTTTGAGGCTTGAGAATTGCCTCTTCAACTTTGGAAATAATGCCTGTGGTCTTTAACTCTTTAAGCACTGAAAAGCAGACAACAAAATCTATGTCTGCCAAAATTGAAAAAATGCCTTATGCAAGACATTTCATATTGAGAATTCAAAGACTAGAGGGCAAACAGTGTAGATCTAGATGAGCCACCTCATCAGGATCTACACTGTTTGCAAATTTTGCTAATTTCATCACTGGGGCTTTAAGAGTTAATTCAGTCACCAGTACTTTTTGAGTTTCTGCATGAAATCTAATAATAGTAATAGTAATGAAAATTATTTTACAGAAAAATGTAATTAGAACTGTTCCGTCCATTCTTTAAACCTTTTGAGACATGAAACGGGCTGTTTTGGGGACACATGCAAACACTGCAGATTAAGTTTAGATGCCACTGAAAGCGCCTTCTGATCAGGGTCAACACCGCTTACAGGAATTTTGGTGCTAAATACAATAAAAGTGAAAACCTTCCCCAGAAACCCCCTTAAACCAGAAATGAACTCATCCCGATAATAAGGATGGACAAGTCCACTAGCCAAAAGGGTTAAATTATAATGTTTGCATTTGTACCATATTTCATGTCTATGAGGTCATCAACCTCTGACGACTTGATTTAAAATTGGGTATATAGGCTTTTCCGGCTAATAAATTTCACCACTTCAGTTTTGGAAATAATGTCCTTGGTCTTTAATTCAGTCACCAGTATTGAAAAAATATAGCATAGAAATATGCTCTAGCCTGAGAAATTATAGAACCTGTTTTCAAAACATCAATAGACGTGCTTAAACACCTTTCAGAAATAATCCCTCAACATTACCTGTTTTCAAAAGAATTTTGGCGATGCCTTTTCAAAGTTGGAAATCTCTTTATAATATGCAAAGTCTGTCTGAGTTTCGCGGCCAGGTTTTAATGAACGCTGGGTCTGTTTTACACAAAAGAATTATTCTAAAGGAAACAAAATTGGCAGGATATTAAATGAAAGAATGGTTTGGCATTTTAGAATGAATTATAATTTTCGACAGGCACCTCATGGAATTGTGCTGACAATAAAACCTTTTAGTTCTATAGAGATTTGAGTTGCAACACGAAAAATCGTGCCTATAAAAGCCTGTGCAAACGTCAAATCTCAACTGCACAGTCATGTCAGAGTCTATACCAGTAATTTCAATAATCTATGAAACCCAAGGCATCCGCTGATGTTTTGGGATTTGTAGATTATTGATGTGACGGAGAACTGGTCAGACCAGTTAGTTGTGGAAGATGGTCTTGTTTTTCTGTTGCTTAATCGATAGGGTATTTTTTCTTGTGGCAGTTCACATTTTATATTTTTGCCAATAAATAGGCTATAATTATTAAGAGTTTGCTTTGCCAAGTGCATGGCTATAAAAGACCTAAGATCAACATTTCTCTTGGTTTGCACAATTCCAATTTTATCAGTCAAGCCCCACCCCCACACACACTCTCACCCTAAATCTCCACCGCCACCACCCTCCCTGTCCAGCGCCAAGAGTGTTATACAGTCATGTTTGTTTCTTGATCACCTATGGAAGCAGCAAAGCCCCAGGCAAGCCTCTGTACATGTGCAGTCTTATCAGGATCTTTACCTGTCAGTAACAGTTGGGAGCCAAGGTGCAGATCTCTGACTTGATTTACATTTGAACAGTCTCTAGAACTTCTGGCACTATTTTCAGGACAAAGTATTCATGTAAAGCAAGCATGTGCTTGGTGGCATTGTGTTTTTACAAACACGGATTCTTACATTTTCTGCTTTTTTTTTTTTATTTTTGCTTCCAAATACACTGTTTTCTCCTATTTATGCCAATCAGCCATACTATCATAAAATAATATTTTCTCAAAGGCAAGCTAGATTACGCAGATTTGAAAATTTTAAGATTGGTCGTCTGCTGTTTTATTTGTCATCAACAGGTAGACTGTGTACCTGTTGTTCTCGCATCTATAGGTGCCAGTCTACAATTTCACCGCCAGATTTTACAACAAAATCTCTCTTGTTGGTATAACACCCACTTTATCGATATCTTTGTACATTTATGGCATTTTCATGCTTGAAGGAGCCAAGTGATATGAAAAGCAATTCTTTCTATCAAAGCGGTTCCCACACTGCTGCGAAACTCCCATAATGCAGCTTGATTTATCTTTAGAGGAATTTTAATATGATTTCGTTGATGATTGCCTTTTAGGTACAAATTACAGTTTTTGGTGGTGACTGAAGTTAAGTTTTATACCATACGTACTTGGCTGAAACTGATTATGCTTCTACGGGACCAGTTTTAGCAGCATGACAGGGTCAATGTTAGCATTATGCAGAATTACATTAAGCAGAATAACTAGACAGTTACCTATTAAAGGTAGGTTCCTGTACTTTGAAATGCATCATAATTTTGATGATCTTTCATCCAAGTTGTTGGAAAGCACTTATTAAAAGGGAATGAATAAGTTTCACTAAAAAGTGTAAATCAAAAAAATATTTGAAAAGTTGTTTTGCAAGGGATTTCCTAACTCTGCTTCGCACACCAGTTAGCGCTATTTTTAGTTCGCGCCAAAAATAGATAACGCAGCTGAGGTCATGCTGCATTGCATTTTGGGATAGTTTAAACCCATTCACTATGCCAGGACCTCTAGGAGAGCTCCCGACAAGGGAAAATTGACCTTTGGAGAATGGCGTCAGAAATCACGCACTTATAGACATAATAAACATAGTTATTTTTAGAACTGGAATTCCAACGAAAGAAAATAAATCAATATGGAAAACAACTATTTTCTTCAACATCTGACGAGTTTCTCAGTGCAACAAATTCAGAAAAATAAGAGAATTCAATACTGCTCAGAAAAAGATGAAATTATTTTGTGGACATAATTGTTATCTCTAGTACAGGAACCTACCTTTAAAGTGCCAAAAAATGAAAATAGTCGAATTTGCAAACAGCATAAATCCATTTGAGATGGCTAATAATGAACCACCTTATCTGGATCTTCTTTGTTTACCTCTATGCTTTAAATTGAGTGGGCATTTTTATTTTTTTTTCCAGTCACAGATGCAAATTTTGTCATTTGCTTTTCAGCTGACCTGAACACAAAGTGGTCAAGATGAGGTATTGTAGTCAGCCTTTGGCCGTCATCCATGCATCCGTGTGGGCATCCATTGCCAACTTTCACTACCAACAAGCAGACGACAAAATTTACGTCTGCAAAAATTAAAAAAATGCCTTGTCCAAGACTTTTAATATTGAGAATTCAAAGACTAGAGGGCAAACAGTGTAGATCTAGATGAGGCGGCTCATTATGAGCCGCTTCATCAGGATCTACGCTGTTTGCAAATTTTGCTAATTGCGTCACTGGGGCTTAAAGAATTAAACAATTGCTGAAAGCTTTTGAAAATAATTCCACAGGAATGTTCATTGAGTGACCCTCTAACAAAATTGCTTGCTCCGTTCCACTCCGCTGAACAAGGTGGCCGCCAGAGCTGTTTATATGAATGATCTTAGCTGTATAGGACCAGTCATGGCAGTATGACAAGACAAAAGACCAATTTAAGCAGCATGACAGGATAAAATTACTGCAGTCAAAGGCTGATTTTAGCAGTATGTTAGGACCAATGTTAGCAGTATGAGAAGAAACTGTAAGCAGCCTGATAGGATCCATTTTAGCATTGCCTAGGAGAAGGTAGCGAATATGATATTTTTGTATCATTCTGTAATTTGTTTCTAGGTGGGTAAATGCTTCAGTTACTTTGGAGTAAATTGCGATATTTTGATATTTTCTTTTAAACTCTGTACCGACTGATAAATACAACTTAAAAAGTTTATGGGATCCAAGCTTTCAGAAATCATTGGTGCAGAAAGAACGGAATTACTTCTTTGAAAAAAATCATCTAATATACCCAATAACTCTTATCAGCCCATATGGTTAAATAGATACTTGGCGACACATCATCAGTTCTGACACCTGACTACTTTTTAAACCATAAATGGCGTCTCTTTGATTCTGCAGTAATTTTGGTAATTGTAATTCTTTTCACTTAGCCTTATGCCATATTTAAAAGCTCACTGACTTGGGTGTATCAGGTCCTTTGCTATTCTTACAGCCAATCTGTGGATTTGGTTAACAATTTAAGCACCAGTGAAGAAAATAGCATAATTTGCAAACAGCGTAGATTCTGACGAGGCGGCTCATGATAAGCTCCATCATGTGGATCTACACAGTTTGCCCTTTAGTCTGTGAATTCTCAATATGAAATGTCTTTGACAAGGCATTTTTTTAATTCTTGCAGACGTAAATTTTGTTGTCTGTTTTTTGGTGGTTAAAGAGTTAATCTATGAGGTACCATATTTGACTATAAGACAGGCTCCAAAAGTACCACAAATATGTAAATCATTTTGTGCAATTTGACTTCTCTTCTAAAACAGTCCCAAAAGCCTAGATCCATCTTTTAAGATGGCTCTTGATTTATGGGGTTGTTATGGAAGGAAAAAACCTCTGTCTTATAGCCGAATAAATGCGATAAACATTGGAGACTGTTCAGACTGCACTGTTGTGCAGACTGATCTGAGTATTTGTAAACTTTGTCATAAGGTGTCTTTTCCTGGTGTCCTGGCCTATTCAGAATTAAGTTTTACCGCCTTTTCACAGGAACAAAGTTAACTCTTCCCTTTATCAGTAGGCCCCATTTTGAGAGGGTTTTGTCATCCAGGGAAGCACACAGGGTATCACAAAATTTGTTCCCCTTTCAGACATGAATATGCACCCGCACACCTTAAGCACATTATCATATGAGCCACAACGCGAGAAAACCAACAAAGTGGCATGTGCTTCCATCCCAGACTCAGATCAGCCTGGGCATCCACTCGGTCTGATCAGATTCTTTGCTTTGCACTTAAAAGGTAGCTAAGTCCATGCAGACAGTGAAGACTCTGATCAGACTGGGAGGATGCCCAGGCTGATTTGAGTCTTCACTGGGTGCACATGCCACTCTGTTGGTTTTGTTGTCTCATGGCTAATTATGTTTTGTTGACACCAGCGAAATAATCTTCCACATCTTTACAGGTGTGTTGGCACTGCCGGTATACATTTATCTAACTTTTCACAATGTCCCCTTTGGGAACATCTTTGTACCTTTGGAGTTCTTGTTTGGTACATTAATTTATTAAGGTGTGTAGCGGTTCTGTTTTATGGTTACTGACGTGAGCTACTGTCACCAAGAAACTGCTTGGGGGCGTAAAAAATTAGATTTTCATGATTCATATCGAGGAATTGTCTCATCCTGTGTTTTAGGGAAAAGTTACTTATTATTTATGTGTTTATATTTTATACTAGTTTCCTTAAAGTTTTAAAGAATTCAACTCCATGTGTTTGAAGAAGCTGTCAGGCACTAATACATTAAAAAATAATAAATTATCTTTGATGTAGACTACCTTAATTTTAATTGAGGTATATTCAAACTACTGGCACAATTTGTATGGTGTCACATAAATGGGATCTTAAGGTGAATGAGTACACTTCAGGGGAAGCAACTCTGCCATTTTCAGTTTTGCCTCCCTTATCAATAAGGGTCTACTCTGAAAGGAAAGAATCTGCTCCTCTTGGAGCAGATTCTTTCCTTTAAGAGTAGCAGATTCTTTCCTTTAAGAGTAGACCTCTTTTAAAGGGTGTACAGTCAAACCTGTCTTAAGGGGTCACCCCATGGGCCCACAAAAATTGGCTGCTTAAGACAGGTGACCCCTTAATACAGGTTCATTTGCACTGTACTTTGGTCTAAGGGACCCTCAAAATGTGGCTGCTAAAGACAGGTGACCCGTTGATACAGTGACCCCTTAAGACAGTTTCGACTGGAGTTGTTCAGGGAAACAAACAGGAAGTCACAGAAGTTGTCTGCCTTTATAAAGATGGTAGAAAAACTTGGTAGTGTACCCATACACCTTAATGTGAAGCTTTTCCCATAAAATTGTTTCCGAAGCATTTGTGTATGCATGAGAGAAGTTTGGGGGCATGTTTTTGCTAAAATATGCCTCGATGAATCTTTTGCGCCTTTGCCTTTTTCGGCTCATTAACTCTATGTGTGCCTGGAAGCATCAAATTATGAATCGTTGACACAAACATCACACTAAAAATTCCATCCCTGGATACTGTAGCAATAAATGAATTAATAAATGTCAGTGACTTTTGGTAGCTAAATCATTGACCCTAAGTATCTATCATCTTATGTACAAAGAAGGAAGACCATAGACCCAAGCAATAATTTGAGCCTGGCGTGACAGCAGGACCGAATCTGTTGTGATCAAGGTGTGCAAACTGGTTTCACATGCTGTTTCCATTATAACCAGAGTTGGTAAACAATCAGCACTTTCTGCACTATTATATGTCATTCCTCACAGGAAAGCTGGAAAATTTCCATTTGGGTTACTCTTATGCCACCTGCATGTGGCCTGAGTTTTATATGCAATAAAGTGCTGTTCTGTTCTGTTCTGGTTAGTGTGGCACCTATTCTTTCAAGCTTTGTCAAAACTGGATAAGACACATAAGTCTATGCACCACATAGGAGAGGTCACAATGAATCAAAATCTATCTTGTGAGAGTGCCATCCCAAATCTGTGGAATAAAGTGGGGGAGATAAATTGATACTGCCACTCCATTCCATGTTTTATCTCTTTAAGCACCAAGAAGCAGAAGACAAAATTTATGTCTGCAAAAGTTCAAAAAATGCCTTGCCCAAGACATTTCATATTGAGAATTCAAAGACCAGAGGGCAAACAGTGTAGATCTAGATGAGCCGCCTCATCAGGATCTACGCTGTTTGCAAATTCTGCTATTTTTGTCACTGGTGCTTAAAGTGTTAAACAGTGCTGTGATATTTAGCTCTTAAATGATTGTTTTAAAATTCCTTAAAACAAGAAGGTCATGAAAATCAGCCAAGTGTGTAGCAGTGTCGTTAATGGAAGAGCTGTTGTTTATCTCATTTCCATTTTATATCATCATTCTAGAAGATTCATGGCAACATACAACATGAAACAATCGAGGCGTGTTCCATCATTGTCTGTCTTGTTTTTTCTCTGCCGTCGGTCCGTTCACCTTTGATTTTATATATTTCTGTTGACAATGTGATATATCTGTTCTGAAATTGACATCATCGTCTTGCTTCGCTTCATTCAGAGAAAGACTGTGCCACTTTAAGAATGCGTAATTGATGTTCGAGATGATTTTATGATATGACTTTGCCTGGCGGAGCAAGGAAAATTTTGTGGTAATGGCAGAAAAAAGATCAAAGACTGGTATACCTGTCAAAACAGGTGAATTGGTGAATTGTTTGTCCTCGGAATAGACTGGTGACTTTTATAACTTCTGATATGATTCAGAAGTGGTAGGAGCCGCTTTGCATGAAATACTGCATTATGGGAAGACCTGTATCAGCTGTTAGTCACTGCAATTTGCTCATAGCAATTCAGAAATGAGAGACTGTGCAAGTTAATAGCAGACATTTGATAAAACCAGGCTGTTCAAAGACGGATTATAGTCTCAGAGAGGCTGATCTGCTCATGACTAGTCTTGTCATTCTAGTTCTTACATGGCATATAAGGCATTGTATTTTTGGCATGGGCAACTAAAGTTTTGGTAATTGATGTTATTGTGTGGGTTCTACGATTTTATAGTCAGAAAATTGTTTGGGTTGGAAGAAGCAGAATAAATCAAAGGTTTCTTTTAAGCAGAATAAATCAAAGGTTTCTTTTAAGTTTGGTTAAAATTCAGCACATAGCCACATCCAAGTAGACACACAGCATCAACACAATGTTAATACCTTATCCCAGCGGGCACATGATGTTGTTATGATGTCACACTGATGTCAGGGTGACATCATCATGTCACATTGATGTCAGTATGGCATCATGTCAACATCATGTGCTTGCTAGGATATATCCGAGCGTCAGTTTCTTTCCCCCAAATGCTATTCTGCAGGTCTTAGAGATAATGTCTTTTCAACTTATTATAGAAATACAATTTTCTTAAGAGCTTATCATATTTGGTAGCACTTCCAGTATTTGAAGAGCAGGTGATGACAATTCAAAGATAAATTCTTCCTTGATAAAATTATGTCTTGCCTTGGACTAGCAGAAAGTGAGACACAGAATGATATGAGCCGTGACATGACAAAACCAACAAAGTAGCATGTGTGCCCAGCAAAGACTCAGATCAGAGTCTTCCCTGTGCACTCAAAGGGTAGCTAAGAATCTAAGCTAGCTCCATGCAGACAACTAAAACTCTGATCAGGCTAAATAGATGCCCGGTTGATCTGAGTCTTCGGTGGGCACATATGCCACTTTGTTGGTTTCCCGTGTTGCCGCTCATATGTCTTTTACTGTTGCAGTGTTTTCTTTCTTTGGTTAGTCACAGGGTATAATCGATTCTGCCAATTTTCGCTTCCTGCATAGACTGTCCATCATATTTGGCTTCCGCCGAGACTGTCCGCGAACTCTTGCTTCCTGCAGAGACTACTGTCCTCGAGAAATGGCTTCCTGCTGTGACTGTCCGTGTGACTCTGCTTCCTGTCGAGAGACTCGGCAGGAAGCAGAATCACGCGGACAGTCTCTGCAGGAAGCCATTTATCATGTACAGAAGTCTCGGCAGGAAGCAAGAGTTCGCGGACAGTCTCGGCGGAAGCCAGATATGATTACAGTCTCTGCAGGAAGCGAAAATTGGCGGAATCGATTATACCCTGTGAGAAGGTTTTCACCTATATTTCTGTGGTTGCAAACAGAGGACAGTAGCCAGTTGGCAGCAAAACCAAAGGAAGAGGAGAATTTGCACTAAATTGCTCTTTTGCCACCATAAAAGAGTAGCTGTGGATGGGTCAGTTCCTAAATGTAGATACTGAGTAGAATCTTTGCAGGGTGCACATGGCTTAATTCATTTAAAGTCATGCAGCCAATGTAATAGAATCTTAAATTACTGGTTCACTAGATTGAATTCCGTATCAGCATACCGTTATTACCTGAAATATCAGGACAGAAGATATTGATCAAACAGTGTAGACCCAGATCAGACTGCTCCTTTATCAGACTGCTCCCAAAGGAGCAGTCTGATCAGGGTCTGCACTGTTTGCCAATCAGCTAGAATTTTACATCTGCTTGGTAAAAAAGTCAATTTGTTTAAATTTTAGGATAATCACACTAATGGGCAAAGTGTCTCGGTATTCTTAGTAATTACAGTAATAGAATCTTGTGTTCCTTATCTGCTTACTTTACCTTGTTTGGTGCGGACTCAAATTTCATTCTTTGAATACTTTGATTACCCAGGGTGAAAAGGTGGGTACTGGCATACTCTTCAGTAAAACATCAGGTCAGCCTGTGCATATGTGCAATCTGATCAGATTCTTTTCTTCTTGCCTCACTAGGAATTTAGATGGTTAAACAATGAAAAGTTTGATGCCTAGGCTGATCGGGATCTCTTGTGTTTGCTTATGTCTTAGGCTACCTTTCTACAAGACATGGCTCATTGGTGGAAATAACTTTTTCACATGGTAACCGATCTTAGACTTTTAACTGAGGACAAATGCAATTTGTGAAGACCTCCTTCAACTTGTGCATCTGTGCAAGTCGCTGCTGGTATGATCTTGGGGCACCTACCATGTATATGAAGAGAGCAATTGGCTAGACTTCTGAGATGAGCTGCAACAGGCAGGAAGGTTACTTACATATTTGCAAACGGCAGGACTCAAACCAGTGTCTTAATCCATGCAGTCTTGCTACAGCCCTCCTTAGGATCTATACATGTTGTGTGCAAATAGCAAAGCCTCAGACAAGACTGATATGTAATTATGGTGAATGGGAACACTTCAAGGGGAAGCACCTGTGCTGTTTTTAGCTCACCTGAGCACGAAGTGCTCAGGGGGAGCTTTTGGGATACGGTGATGTCCGTCGTACGTGTGGACGGACGTCCGTCAACTTTTGCTTGTGTACACTCTAGTGGGCACAGTTTTAATCCAATCTTTCTGAAACTTTGTCAGAATGTTTATCTTCATAAAATCTAGACCAAGTTTGAAACTGGGTCATGTTGGGTCAAAAACTAGGTCACTAGGTCAAATCTTAGAAAAACCTTGTGTACGCTCTAGAAGGCACAGTTTTGATTCAAAGTTCATAAAACTTTGTCAGAATGTTTATCTTCATAAAATCTAGACCAAGTTTGAAACTGGGTCATGTCGGGTCAAAAACTAGGTCACTAGGTCAAATCTTAGAAAAACCTTGTGTACGCTCTAGAAGGCACAGTTTTGATCCAAAGTTCATGAAACTTTGTTAGAATGTTTATCCACATAATATCTAGGATAAATTCGAAACTGGGTCATGTCGGGTCAAAAACTAGGTCATTAGGTCAAATCATAGAAAAACCTTGTGTACGCTCTAGAGCACACAGTTTTGATCCAATTTTTATGAAACTTTGTCAGAATGTTTATCTTCATAAAATCTAGAACAAGTTTGAAACTGGGTCATGTCGGGTCAAAAACTAGGTCACTAGGTCAAATCTTAGAAAAACCTTGTGTACGCTCTAGAAGGCACAGTTTTGATCCAAAGTTCATGAAACTTTGTCAGAATGTTTATCCACATAATATCTAGGACAAGTTCGAAACTGGGTCATGTCGGGTCAAAAACTAGGTCATTCGGTCAAATCATAGAAAAACCTTGTGTACGCTCTAGAGCACACAGTTTTGATCCAATTTTTATGAAAGTTTGTCAGAATGTTTATCTCCATAAACTCTAGGCCAAGTTTGAAAGTAGGTCTTGTCGGGTCAAAAACTAGGTCACTAGGTCAAATCTTAGAAAAACCTTGTGTACGCTCTAGAAGGCACAGTTTTGATCCAAAGTTGATGAGCTTTTGTCAGAATGTTTATCCACATAATCTCTAGGACAAGTTTGAAACTGGGTCATGTCGGGTCAAAAACTAGGTCAAATCTTAGAAAAACCTTGTGTACGCTCTAGAAGGCACAGTTTTGATCCAAAGTTCATGAAACTTTGTCAGAATGTTTATTTTCATAAAATCTAGACCAAGTTCGAAACTGGGTCATGTCGGGTCAAAAACTAGGTCACTAGGTCAAATCTTAGAAAAACCTTGTGTACGCTCTAGAAGGCACAGTTTTGATCCAAAGTTCATGAAACTTTGTCAGAATGTTTATCCACATAATATCTAGGATAAGTTCGAAACTGGGTCATGTCGGGTCAAAAACTAGGTCATTAGGTCAAATCATAGAAAAACCTTGTGTACGCTCTAGAGCACACAGTTTTGATCCAATTTTTATGAAACTTTGTCAGAATGTTTATCTCCATAAACTCTAGGCCAAGTTTGAAAGTAGGTCATGTCAGGTCAAAAACTAGGTCACTAGGTCAAATCTTAGAAAAACCTTGTGTACGCTCTAGAAGGCACAGTTTTGATCCAAAGTTGATGAGCTTTTGTCAGAATGTTTATTTACATAATATCTAGGATAAGTTCGAAACTGGGTCATGTCGGGTCAAAAACTAGGTCAAATCTTAGAAAAACCTTGTGTACGCTCTAGAGGACACAGTTTTGATCCAATCTTTTTGAAACTTTGTCAGAATGTTTATCGTCACAATATCTAGGACAAGTTTGAAAGTAGGTCATGTCGGGTCAAAAACTACGTCACTAGGTCAGATATAAGAACGACCTTGTGTACGCTCTAGAGGGCACAGTTTTGATCCAATCTTCATGAACCTTTGTCACAATGTTTATCCTCATAATATCCAGGCCAAGTTTGAAACTGGGTCATGTCCGGTCAAAAACTAGTTCACTAGGTCAAATCTTAGAAAAACTTTGTGCACACCCTAGAGGGCGCAGTTTTGATCCAATCTTCATGAAACTTTGTCAGAATGTTCATCTCCATAAAATCTAGGTCAAGTTTGAAACTGGGTCAATTCAGTCAAAAGCTAGGTCACTAGGTCAAATCTAAAATAAGTTGTGCTGCAAGAATCAGAACTAACATTGCAATGATGCCAGCCACAAACTCCTTGGAAAACATTAATTTCACCACAGTGAGATAATGATGCTACCATTCTATCATCTGTGTTTGCCTAGTTCAGTCTAGTTCAAATCCATCAAAGGAACTCAACATGAACGGGAACTTTTCGGGGAAGCAACTCTGCCATTTTCAGCCCTCCTGAGCCTTACAGTATTGGTGTTAGCTGCCTCTGTCATGCATACATAAACATTTTCAAACATCTCTGAAACCACTGGGCAGACTAAACTCAAATTTCATATGGAGCCTGCACATGGATCAAAGGATTTGAAAGTTCTTCAAATGATCTTGGTCACATGACCAAGGTGGCCGCCATTCCCATGTATGGTAAAAACTCTTATAAATCTTCACCAGAGCCAGTGAACTATTAATGCTCAGGTGAGCGATTCAGGGCCACCATGGCCCTCTTGTCATTTTTGCCTTCCTTAATGGGAGTCAACTCTTTATTGAAAGAATTTTATTCGATAGTAGTAAATTCTTTCTATTAAGAGTAGAGCATTGTTGTCCAGGGATGCAAAAAAAAAAGATGGAAGTGTATTCATTTGCCTTAAGCAGTTTTTGTCTGCCAAACTGCCAAGAATACAGAGATTGTACTCTATTGTAAAGTTTAGGAGTATGCTGTTATCCGTATTAATCCTAATAAATACCTCTGCTCTAATAAATGCCCCTGCCTCTGTTTTAGAAATAATGCTATATTGAATGCTAACCTCCATTTTACAAAGAGAACAACATGAGTTTCTGTTTGCTTCTCTGGAGGACGCAGTTCTTCCAATGGGCCATTGGGGATCCACTCTTCAAGGAAAGAATTTGCTCTTAGTAATGGAGTCTACTCTTTAAGGAAAGAATTTGTTCCTAGAGGAGCTGAGCCTTTTTGAGAAGCGGGGCCATAAGGGGAAAATAGTAGAAATGCTTTATCTAAAAGTATACCCATTTAAATTCACAAGTGTTTTGGCAGTGGCTGATCTGCTACTTTTCATGGTCTAAATAATGCAACCTTTTGTAAAATGGAACACCCCCATGTCATTTAATAGATTTTATATGGTATTTTTCAGCGTACATAAAATTTAATACTTCAGTACCATCAGACAAGGCATCATCGAAATCTTTTGTTAGTCATAGTCAGGAAGCTTCTATTACGCCGTCCTGATCTTTCAGCAAAAAGATGACACAAGCCTGCCTTAAATTTCCTTTTAGAGAAAGACAGGTGTAATATAAGACTTAGGAATGGTGTATTGTACGTGATAAGCAAAAGCGATAATATTTCTATGTAAATTTAAAACTGTTCCTAAAGTTTTTAAGGTTAGGAATGTACTGATGAAATGACTTTGGAACCAGTTCACTTCAAGCCAGGTGGGTTTTATTTTGGACTTTGTAATTTGCAGTTTTATTTTTTCAGACAAGGAAGGTATAAATTACGTTTTTTGAAAGTGAAAGTAAAGACTCAGATCAGTAAGTGGTCTTGTTCTTTTGTTATTGAATATTGGGACAAAAGTAAAACATTGTAGGACCATGATCAGACTGTTCTTGAGGAGATGGTTGATGGGTGTCTCAGTTGATTGCCAATTTTGATATTTTACTACAAAATTGAAGGCTAGTTTAGGTGTTCCAGCATAGAATCAATAACAACAACATCGTATTATTCCTAATAAACACCCCTGCTCTAATAAAGCCCCCCCCCCCCCCCACCGCGCTTCTTATCAAAAATATTATTATATTAACTTGCATGAATGAATTCCTGTTTGTTTCTCTGAATGAAGTAGCTCTTTTAAATGAGGTCTCCACTTAAAGAAAAGAATTTGCTCCAAGAAGAGCAAATTCTTACCTTTAAAGAATTCACCTCTAGTGAGAAGATAGGCAAAAGAGGAAAATAGTGGTATTGTTTCCTCCGCAGGTATCCACTCCATGAATAATATTGTTTGTTAGAGGTAGTGGCTGATTTACTACAAATAATGTCCCTCTTTCGTAGAATGCATGCAATCCAGGGGAGTGGGGGGGGGGGGGGGGGGGGGGGGAGTTAATAGAATTAATATGGTGGGGGGATTATATGGTGGTGGTGGTGGTGGGGGGGGGGTAATAGAATTAATATGGTAGGTATTACTAAATGATAGTAGCCCTACATATTGGAACACCATTCAATTATAAGGTGTATGACACTACACTTCCTTGGTTTGGGTGCCACTTTAAGAAGGGAGACAATGCTAACAGGCCCTGGTAGGTAAATGTGTTATGCAAGGGAGCTTCTGACAGGAAATCTTCAGAGAGAGTTCATAAGAGTAGTCCCTCCCCCCCCCCTTCCCCCACCCTTCTTTCCATCATGAGAAGGGAGATAAGAGTGATCTCTGTTGGAGAGTATAAGCCATACCCCTTTAATTTGAAAAAAACAGTGGATTACTATCAGCATTGTATCAAAATAATGCTGATGGAATTGCAAACAGTACAGACCTTGATCAGGCACTTTGTGAGCTGTAGATAGAGAAAAGATAATTTGGATGGAGGGAAAGAAGAAATATTTAAATGAGCATAACTTTTAAAGCATAAAAACAAAAAGTAGATGTGCTACATATAAAATTTGAAGAAAGTTGGATAGATGAAAGAAGGAACAAATCAACATTATCTTGTCAGTTTATAGAATATAAATTTTAAAGAATAGTTGGATGGAAGGAAGAAAGAACGAATACTGGGATTCAGCATTATCTGTTCAGGATATTGAAGAAAGATTGGTACATACATATATATGATAAGTATTATCTCAGAAGGCCCAATTCAGGTCTTAGTGTAATTACACAAAATATTGAGGCAACCAAAATCAGTTCTTGTACAAAAATTGGAACAGTTGATTTATATCTGGCAAAGTACTGAAATGGCAAACAGTGTAAACCCAGATCAGACTGCTCCTGAGGAGGAGCAGTCTGATCTGGGTTTTCACTTTTTGCTAATACAAGCTGTTCAAATACCTAGATTAAACATGGCAGTACAGGTATTAGCTCTGGGTGCAAATTCCATCCCAGAACAGATAGGACGACACTTTGCTGGCCCAGTATCAAGGTGTGCTATTGAGGACATGTGATTGTCAGTGTAGGAAAGCTTATCTAATCAGCGTCTCTGTAATTCGGATAGAAAAACAGGTCCAAACTCCAAGACTAAGGAGATAACCTGATAGTACCTGTTTATTGCCGGTCACATCAGTTTGGGGATCACCGTACTTAATCTCTATGTTGAGACAATTTTAGATTTCTGAAACTGAGTTTTCCATGTTCGACATGCGACAAGTGGGCTGAATTTTTTAAACCTTTCAGATGAAAAGCTAGCCGTGCAGACCCAGATAAGGGTTCACTTTTACGAGCAGACTGTTTGCTCAGGTATGTCTGGCCCAGCACTTTGGAATTTTATGGTAATATCTGTCCAGATTCTTATTATGTACCTGTGCAGTCATGTATTTGGTTTCAACTTTGATTTCATCATTCTTGTATCTGCAATTTCACTTCTTTGTTTGAAATACAGTTGGGTTGTAAGCGTAGAAGAATTTTTATGTTCTTTCTATTATCTTATATGAACCAGGAATTATTTCAGTACTAATGTTGTGATTTTTCCTGCTTCAGTCTGAATGTCTCTGATCATGAATGAAACTTGCTTCCTTTACCTAGTTTGCAACAACAGCTGCCCCATTGCCCGGGAATAGGGGGATATTGATTTTTCTCCGGGTAGTGCCCCAGTAGGAGCTGTGCAATACCACACTGGGTAGGCAGCAGTTAAAAACGCTAGTTCAATCGACAAACGCGGATCAAAAACCGCTAGAAACAGCTTTTTCGATTGCAAATTGTGTGGATCAAAAACCGTTAGAAACAGTGTTTTCGATTGCAAATTGGTGACAATTTGCAATCGAAAACGCTGTTTCTAGCTGTTACCCGATGTCAATACAGGAACATTATTTTTGTCAAGTAACTCTTAAAAGCTCTGGCAGAGACTATATTACAATTTCAAAAAATGTTTAAAAAAATGGCACTGCTCTCAGTAGTCCAGAACAGTCTTAGAAACTGGCATCTGTAGCAGCCATAGTGCAGTAGATGAGGCCCAAGACTACCAATCCAGGGGTCGCAGCTTCGATCCCCTGCTTCTCCCTTCTTGGAATGAGGCTTTAAACCGAGGAACTATCTCCATATGACGGGTTGGTGAGATGTTAACACAGAGTTCACTCAGTGATTCAAAATTGAAAGTTACTATGGCGTTTTCCCTGTTATTTTGCCAGTGATTATCCTGAGGAGCAGCCTGATCTTAGTCTACATACACTATTTTTGCAAAAAAAAAAAAAGAAAAAAAAGAACATTCACCTAAAATTAATGTATTTGATTCCATTACAGTTACCTGTTATAATGCATTAACACCAATGAGTGCAGCTTGTAGGTGAGTATAGTGGTATTACCTGTAGAATCTACCTTTGTTCAAACCAGGTAAAACTTCAAGACAAGTTTTAAGACTCCAAATCTTTGCAGTCCCAAAACAATTGATATCTTATAAGTGCCGGGGTACCAAGCTGGATAGAGATAAAAACATCCGTTCCCAGATTTAAGACTTGTCCCAAAGAATTTGTAGAGATTTGAGATTAGGTTGACTTAAGTGGGTAGACATTTTTGGCACTCCTTCTAAACAGATTCCAGTGTCAACAGACAGCACACAGAAAGAATTGGGGTGTTTAGAAGTCACAGATTTTATAGTAATTTGGCTATGTGACCTTCAAAAGTTGATTCTAGGTAAATTAAATTTCTTTATACATATTTATTATGTCTTTATGACTAGGCAGGAACTATTTGAATGATTTATTAGGTTAATAGTCTTTTTTAATTGCCTCTGCTATTATAGGAATGCAGACAGTAAGGTATTTAAGTAGATTCTTCTTTATGAACTGAAACTTTCAGTTATTTTGAGAACTTAAAATGGAAGAATAGATGGATTGAGCTTTATGCCCTTAAAAAAGTACTATGGTTATTTTGGGCTGATTGGGAATGTGTAAGATGGGGATGAGGATGAAATAAGCCAAACCTAGATGAACAACTCAAGTTAACTTACTCCCTAGATCCAGGGTGTTTAACCTCCTGAGCCAGCAGGTAGAAAACACTTAGGACTGCTAACCCAGTGGTCATGGGTTCAGGTCAGCATGGGTAGTGATTCTTATCTGGCTTCTGGATTATTTCATCTGCATCATTATTTTGTCTGTTTTTCCAATAGTCCATCTGATCAGATATCATGGATTCACAAGCTGATCTAAGTCCCAGAGCCATGACATGACAAAACCAACAAAGTGGCATTTGTGTCATCCGTAGACTCGGGTCAGCTTAGGCATCTGCCCGGTCTGCTCATAGACTTTATTGTGCAGTTAAAGGTTAGCTATGGGTCTAAGCCAGCTCCATGCGATTAGCGAATAACATGATCTGATTGGGCGGATGCCCAGGCTGATCTGAGTCTTCGCTGGTTGCACATGCCACTTTGTTGGTTTTGTCGTGTCGTGGCTCTCCCTGATACCTACACAGTGGCATCCTTCAGTCCTTCAGCCTCTGCCCACCCCAGCTAAAATATCAGTTATTCTAATTACAGGTGAAGTTTAAAGCTAATTGTGTACCTTTTGATCTTGCTGAAACATTTTATCGACTATAGACCATCACAAGATGCTACCTGTCTCGCTTAAATTTATCATTATGTATAGTCATACACAGGAAAACGCTACCTTCAGTGAAAACTCTACCTTCAATGAAAACACTGACAAGCCTGTGCAGCTGCACAGTCTGGTCAGTGCATTCACTAGCATCTTTTGATGCAACAGTGTTGATAAACTGAAAATGTGCATGCTAATGCATGTCATTTCAAGTTGTGTATGACATAATGTACTTTTAATGTGACGTAGCGCATATACAGTGCGATGGGATGCTAGCTTGCTACCTGTTAAACCTTTGTACTTGAGATTTCATGGGACAGTATCAGTCACGATAAACAATACTATCACCCCTCGGAATCACAAGACTTGATTTTATCAACGAGTTCTCACAGGCTTTTAGCATTCACAATTCCACGAGGGCATTGTTAGGTTTAGCGTCATTCTTCTTCATTTTCCAACTGAATCAACACACCAATGGAAGTAGGTAACTTTTGTAATCTTAACCCTGAAATCTCAATGTCATGCCTATAGCATAACCTGAAACTTAGATTCATATTTTGGTGTCTTCTCCATTTACAGGTTCCAGCTTATATTTCTGCAAAAATTAATCTATTTTTTTGTTATATTTTTCTTACCTCTAATATAACATTACAGACCAGGGACTGGGTGTTTATGTACACAGGAGTGGGGATGGGAGTTCTGCCCAAAATCCTCTGTTAAGACCCGAACATCGAACAGTCCTTATTCCTGAGGAATGTTAGCTAAATTTGGGAAAGTTCATTATTAATGACCGTTTTTTGTCTAAAAATTACATTCCAGTTTCAGTCACGTTCACACACCCAACCCCATACCTTTACCTGCAGTAGTATCTTATGCAAGATTCTTTTGTATGTGGTAAAATTTCCATGGACTGAGAGATGACTGGAAATGTTACCCTTAATTCAAGAAAAGAGTGAAATTTTGACTTCCCATGTGAATGTGAAAACTAAAAAAGGGGGTGGAGCAGCTTAGTACTAAAAACATTTAAAGAGTTTTTGCATGTGCCCTTTTTAAAAAAAAAGAAAAATCATAATAAAAATTTATTTTCTTTTACTCAGTAGTACTAAAACCTGACTGTATACTTTAATAAGATGTATGTGTACAAATTTTGAAAATCTTGATACACAGTCATTTGCCTCGTAGCCATTTCCAAACAGATTAAACTTAAAGACGGCAATGACAGATAGTTCTTGATGATCAACATAAAATGTTTTTCGCTACATAGCCTTAAGTCGGGGAAGTGCCATCTCGCATTCATTTCTCGACTGTCAAGGTATAAAACACTTTGATCTCCACTGATGTAGAACCTAATTTGGCCATGTCTTGAGAAAATCTGCCATATAACACGAGCTGCATATAAAGTTGGGTTGGGATAACTTCTGAATTCTTAACAAAATCATATGTTGTGATCCCTTGTTAGAGTCATCTCAGTGAGATGGCTCTAACAAGGGATCACAACCTGTGTTTGTGTCGAGAAGTAAGAAAATTAAAATTATCATCAGAAAGCATCAGCATCTGGACCTATGCTTTTGACATTTGCACAGTTTAATTGTAATTTGAGGTAGTTGCTACATTTCAAGATCCATACATAGCTGATGCAAATTGGAACACTCCGATCAGACTGCACATTTGTGCAGTCTGATCAGAGTTTTCTAATTTTGCACTTGTCATAAGGTAGCTTTTTCATTGATGTAGCCCATTTATTTGGCGTTCAGGTGTGTACTATCAACTTGTGACATCTACAAAATAATGACGGCTTGTGAACTTTTTTTCTGGGATAAATGGCATCTTGTCGGAGAAGTCATAGCAGCGTGAACGTTCCTTGACTCAGCCGCGGTCGCGCTCGTCAATTTAACCTCTCACCTCTGACACCTGAGAACTACTATTGACAAATATTGAAAGACCTGTGGTGCATTTATTGTTATGCGGTTCTTGCTACCTGTTCAACTTTCTATGGGACTTTAGAATTTTTTCTCTAGGACTTTAGAATTATTTCTGTTACTGTAACATGACGATTTTTGCAGTGAAAGAACTTTTATGCTGGGTTCCAATTAAGACTTTTGTGACTGCTTAAGATCTTTTTGAAGGCTTTCTGAATAGTTTGGGAATTCTAAAGAAGAATAGAACTTGAAAATCTGGATGATTCACATTATGGATGGCCCAAGTGTAAAAACATGATCATTTCCCAAAATGGTAAATTCTGTTTTATTTACTTATTTCAGATATCTTTTTTGCTTAACTGTTTTAGTATGTCATAGTATTGGCTAATATTTATCAGTAATGGTAATTCTGATGATAGTAATGATAATGATCTTTCATTATTTTGGGATGAAACCATTAATGATGGTAGTACATGTCTTCATAGAAGTGTAAGAGGAACAATGAACAAGTGATAATGATGATTAATGATAGGGCGTAGATGTATTTTAGGAAAATTTAAAAAAATGGTACTGATGATGTACCATAAAAATTTTAAAACTTGGGGCACCTGAAATAATTACTGTAACTTCCTTAAAATTCAACAGTTTGTTTTTTTAAATGTAGTAAATGCAGCTAAAAGATGGAGATGAAATGGCAAACAGTGTAGACCCTGATCAGACTGCTCAGTGAGCAGTCTGATCTGGGCCTGCACTGTTCTGAGGCCTATTAGTCCCAGTACATAGAATTACAATGTTATTTTTGTAAATCAAGAATTACAATGATGGTATAAATGAAATCGAATCACTGAGCTGTGATGCTGCTGCTGTTATTGTTGATGTGCTGCTGATGACAGTAGAGATGATAATGATTAGTAAATTTGAAAGTAGTTGATTGTGATTATATTGCTAATGATGTCATGTTTTCGGGAGTTATTTTGTAATTTATGGTAACCAAGATGTTACTCAAGTAATTTTTTTTATGAAACAACATTAATAACTGGTGATAGTGAAATTTGGTTGTAGGTGTAGATATTGAGTTAACATGTAAAAACTGATAAGTATAAATAATAATTTTGGAGAAAGATGGTACTGATGTGTTGGTGGAGGCTAGTAGACAGAATCTTAAAGTGAATGGGTGTACTTTCAAGGGAAGCAACTCTGACATTTCTGTTTTGCCTCCCTTTTCCATTAGGGTCAGCTCTAGGATGCAAATTCTTTAAGAGTAACAGGCTCCTTTCAAGTGGGGTCATATACTAAACCCTGAAATTGCCATTACTTTAAAGGGACCAACTTTCTGGCTGAAAGTTGGTCCCTTTAAAGTAATGGCAGAAAACCGTAGAGGTGTATTTGTTCACCTTAATACATACGTATGCATCCCATGAGTATACTATTTGATTAGGATCTTCAGTTTCTGTGAAAACTGTTTCAGTCTTTGGATCCTGAGGAATCCAAATAGTTAAGGACTGTGATCAGTCTACACAATGCTCACACTTGAATACTGTAAGGCATAGGGATGCGCAATAATATCGATATATCGGTATATCGCAATACGTTCAGAAAAAAATACGTATTGCGATACGGTCCGCCCGTATCGATACGCTGACGATATTTTAGCTCCTACATGACATGAATTTTATTGTTATATAAAAACATTTTTCTTATTCCTTAAAACGTTACTGAAAAGAGCGTTTACAAAATCAAAATCATAATTTATATTTCACGCCTAACGCTTCTGACCTAATGGCGGTGCTTGAATCAACCGGTTTAAACCAGTCACTGGAAAAAATATATATCGCTTGACCGCACGGCATGAAAAGATTAATAAAAATTGATTGGCTTAAAGACTTTGATAATTGCACAATCAGCGGTAATAAGCGTTAATTGAGTAGTTTAAGAACTCACATGGACAACAAGGTTTAGTGTGATTGGCTTCGCAAGATAAAGTAACTATCGGAAAAACAAAGATCACCCTGCGCATGATCTCTGTCTGGCCATAGACTTCCTTGTTCGCATATTATGAATCCTGGGGACTCTATCTAGTAAAAATTGATGACGCTGTTTGCCAAGTACAGTTGCGCAGGTTTGATGTATATTCTCTATACGCACATGGCATACGGTCTCTTATCGCCCAGACACGTCCTAAATGGACTCTTCCGTCTTCGTTTAAAGATTTGTCAAATTAGCCGAATCCGGGATTCGGCTTTACAAGAGCAATGTGTTACGAAAGGGAACTATCACGCATCAAATTCGGCATTAGCTTCGCAATATACCCGAATTCGTTTCACAAATTATACCGCAACCAGTCAGGGCTAAAAATAGATTGATTGACAGGAAGGGCGCGTGACTTGGTAAACTTTCGCAGTATTTGAAAAACGTGTTGAAAATGTATTTCTCAGTTTCTAAAGATGAAAATTGACTTTGATAGTTGGATCAGCCGTACAAACCTGCTTTGGCTGATAGGTATGATGCCTTATATGGGCTAGATATATCTAGATTGAACGTTGCAAGTTATCGAAAGATGAAAACACCAACTGGGCGTTTCAAACAGTGAATTTCTCCGAGAAAATGTTCACTCAAAAAACTTGTTCTGCTGAATAAGCCGCGCCGCTATTTCAGTCCTAAAACCTGAGGCATAATTCTGCGGGTAGTACATGCCTTTCTACCATTACTGAAAATGTTGCAATGTGCCGCAAATGCGATATGGTTGTCAAACATTCATGAAAATAAACGGTATAGATCTACTTGGAGTAACTACAAAGTTTTCCTGCTGATAATACATCTTTAATATCTTACATCTACTTCCATGCAAAGCCCTCCAGTGTACTTTACATGTAGAAAACAAATGTCACAATATATTGTGATACGTATTGCAATACAGTGTGAGTGTATTGCAATATATCGCAATACGAAAATTCTGGCAATACCCATCCCTAGTAAGGCACTTGTTTTGTGTGCTGCAATTGTTATTGGTAAAATTGCACTTTCAAGCTCTTGCTGTCAACAATACCAGATTTTGCCTGTAGGTAAGCTAGAGTTATCTAATCTTGATCAGTTTTCACACCTGATTGACACTACCATACACCACAAGGCTTTTTATGGCCCATAAACAAGATAATAGTCATTTGGAGTCAATGACATCTTTTGTCAAAAGTGTACTTTATTGTGTCAGCTAAAGTATTCAGTTGAATTCTTAATTTCTTAATTATCTAAAATTTAAATGATTGTCCTGGAAATTTTTAAATGATTGACTGAAAATTTTTAGCTACTCTGCGCCAAATTTACCTCCTCTTGAACATATATTGATTGATTGATTTCTTGCTTTATGTCCACCGTAAACAACTATGGTCATGTCGGGATGGTCAGTTAACCTAACCACACTATTCCTGGGCAGGCTTAGACCTCCTAAGCGGTCAACCAGTACTAAGTGCACATACTAGCGCCAGTAACTGACAACTGCCCTTCTTGAATCAGCGGAAGGAGAAACGAAAATATATGACCAGACTGGGTATCGAACCCAGGACCTCTGACTTATGAGTCAGGTGCCCTACCCATTGCGCTTCGGGGCCCGGCTCCTCTTGAACAAGTAGAATGGAACGACTGTTGTCCGATAGTATTTGCCCATTGTCTGTCATAGACAGTTGCAATTTCAACTAAATTTCTTATGCAGGATCTCTTTGCTTTGATGCCTACTCTGTTGGGGCAGGTCAGTTTAGAAGTTTGGTTACCATGGGAACTGAAAGACCCCTTAGTTCAGCCACTATCTCAGCTTCCAAAAGCCTACATCAGGGCTTGCACCAAACTGCTCCAGGACACCTCTGACAAAACTAGGTCACAGTGTCAAGGTCACCAAAAACTCAATATTGGGCTAACCAGGAAATATTTATGTTCATTGGTATAGGAAACTGTTCCAATTTTTAGAGGGTTTGTGATATCACATTGAAGTATGGATTTCCTCATAGGATGCCTTATCGTTGGACAAACCGGTAAATTTTGCAACATACAAGAGATGCCAGAAAGTTTCTATGGTGTTCTAACCTCAGTGAAAGATAAACAGTCATCTACTTCAGGATTTCCTTGTTTGTCAAACAAATAGATGAGAAGTGATTGTTTGTCGTCAAAGATATTTTAAAAGAAAGACAAAGGATTCTCACTCTAATGGAAAATATTATTATATGAGCCAGGACACGACAAAAGCAACAATGTGGTTGTGCACCCAGCGCAGACTCAGATCAGCCTGGGCATCCGCCCAGACTGATCAGAGTCTTCACTGTCCACATGGAGGTAGTTTAGACCCTTAGCTACCCTTTGAGCACTTAACGTAGAGTCTGGTCAAACAAGGTGGATGCCAAGGCTGATTTTAGTTTGCACTGGGCGCACAACCACATTGTTGGGTTTTCTCATGTGGCGATATTGCCTGTAATGGTATTGCTTGTAATGATTAGGACAGAAGTTCTGGGTAAATAGTGTAGACCTAGATCAGACAGTTCCCAGGAGCTGTCTGATCTGCATTATGCCATTTTGCATACATTTTGGCTAGATAGTGAGATAAAGTATAGGATATTCAGTTACATTGTCCAAATATTTTTAGAATAATTACTGCTCATTTCATTTTACAATTAGACAGAAAAACACATGGAGATGATAATAACAATAATATTTGATAGAACAGAGATATGATGAATTATCATCATAACTTTTATTTGTGGAAGCAAACAGAGATTTCAGTGACCTTCAAGATACTGCATGCCGTAGTTTAAAACCGGAACTGGAATGGATGAGACACTCACTAAAGCCTGGGATGGTGTATATTTATGTAATATCACTTCCTCAGAGGGAGCAAATTCTTTCCTCATAGTGCCATCCCAAACCAATGGAATGAAGTGGAGGGGATTGCTCCCACCAGTTTATCTCATTCCAATCCACGTTTTAGGCTATACCACAAGATACATATGAGCTGCAACACCCCAAAACCAACAAAGTGGCATATGCACCCAGCGAAGATTCAGATCAGCCTGGGCACTCGCCACCCAGTCTGATCAGAGTCTTTGCTGTCCAGCATGGAGCTAGTTAAGAACCTAAGCTACCCTTTAAGCGCACTGCAAAAGTTTTGATCAGACTGGGCAGATGCTGAGGCTGATCTGAGTCTTCGCTGGGCTCACATGCCACTTGTTGGTCTTATTGTCTCCCTGCTCATGTATGGGTGGGTCTGAGATAGTTTCTGTTATTGCTTCATAAAAATTTACTGAGTGGCCGCATTTTAGAACTGCCTCAGTTTGGCAGCCACGCACTATGTGCTTTTAATGCGTAATAAGAAAAATTTTCTCAAACTTATTATCAAAACACAAATATCTTCAGCTGTGCTTTAACCCTTAAGTCACTGAAAAGGCAGAAGACAAAATTTTGCAAAGTTTCAAAAAATATTTTTAGTATATATTCAGAATTCAAAGACTAGAGGGCAAACAGTGTAGATCAAGATGGGTTGTTTATTATGAACTGCCTTAACTAGATCTGCACTGTTTGCAAATTCAGCTAAATTTGTTTTTGGTATTTTAAGTAGCAGCAGTGTCAGCAGACTTGTATTTGCTTGCCTTTATATAAAAGGCACCACTTATGTAGAAATAGTATTCCATTTCATTTGTCTAGTATGTAGGGTTCTTATACATTTCTTTACTATGATTCTTAACTCTTTAAGCCCCAGTGACGAAATTAGCAAAATTTGCAAATAGCGTAGATCCTGATGAGGCGGCTCATCATGAGCCGCCTCATCTAGATCTACACTGTTTGCCCCCTAGTCTTTGAATTCTCAATATAAAAAGTCTTGGACAAGGCTTTTTTTTAATTTTTGCAGACGTAAATTTTGTCGTCTGCTTTTTGGTACTGAAAGAGTTAAGCCTATCCCAGCCTTTACACAAGACTTATTATTGTTACCTGCATAATGGGGAAATTCTACCTTTTTGGGAAAAGAGAGAATGTCTTTGTAAATCTCCATACCTGTGTAGATGAGATTAAGATCAGACATTCCCTGTTTTTGCGACAGGTTCTATTACCAGGGTTACTGTGAAATCTATACTGGTTCTTTTGTTTGTCTGATGTATTTTGCGACAGTGACTGGCATCTTGCCATGCATTTTTAGCCATACATGGGAAAATGGGGAAGAATGGTTTGGATATGAGGTTTTGCATATGTGCAGTCATTTAAGCACATCACTATTGGTCTGGATCTTTGAGAAAGCTAAAGAGATCTCCAGAAAGAAAGCTAATGAGATCTCCAGAAGGGAGGGATAGGGTGGAATGGCAGGTATCACTTTTGATGGAGTGGTGGGGAAGGGAGGGGTGAAGATGGGGAAATTATTTCTGTCCATTCTCCATAAAAAGCTTCTAGTATGATACAGCCCTCCTTAGAACTGCCTCATCTAAACACAACATTTCTACAGGTTTGATCCCCTCTCCATCGGATGAGACTTTAAATGCAGGTCTTTGTATGGCTTGTTGGTGGGACGTTAAACCCAAGTTCACTCTCACTGTTTACTATGAGATATCTGTCCTAATATTTTGATTAATCATATGTATGGAAACTCAGGCATTACTGTCCAAATATTCAGGGTAAGAACCTAGTATTGTGTCTCATTGTTTTAAGCCTCCAAATAGTCTCATAATGGAATTAATCTGCATTACTCAACTGGCCTTTGAACTGGAGAACCTCTTGATAGTGTGTTTGCTGTATGTATTAATCAGTTTCTCTTACATCAATAGATGACTAAGTGTCCGATTCCAAAGTCTCCAAACATGGAATAAACCTTCCTCAGAGGAAAGATGCCTTAGGTCAGAATGTATATATAAACAGGCACAGTCCATGATAGCTGCGGTGCCTCAGAGAAAGATATCTAAAATCAGAAAAAAGTGGATGGATTATTTGGGTTTTTATGGCTCATGCAGTTTTACGGCTCTTGCAACAGTATTTGTCATTGAATGGGTGAGATAGTCAAGGGCACGAAATAATCTTGAAAAGAACCACAATCATTGATGATCCCAACACAAGTCCTTTGGACTGTACAGCTAGATGTTAACCATTGTAGATGGTAGGTATTGATGTAAGGTACATTTCGGTGTGACAAAACACCCAAGATAATGAAAGTGCATGGTTTCAGTTAATTCTCTAGAACCATTTAAATATGCATACTCACACACATTGATAATGTTATGGAGTTCTCCAAAGAGTGCATCCTACCATGGTGAATCAAATTGAATATGATTATTGTCTTCCCATGTTGAAACACTGTCGTGTCATTTTCAGTGGCATTGACATTGACACAACCTTGTTCCAACATCTCGTGCTTGCAGCGTTTTTGGTTTTTATGAAATGACAGTTCTTTGCAATCCAACCAGTCTAATCTAGCCAACAGCTCTGAAGTTGTTGGTTAGAGAGTGTGAGGGCAAACCAGGAGATCTTGGGTTTGATGCCTAGTCAGCCTAACAGATATCTAATTATTCCCGACTTATTTCTCTGACAAGTGTTGTCGCTCATCCTGGCCGGTCAAAGAGGAAGATCGAGATCCATAGTAGCACTGAGCAAGTGTAAGGGCTCTAAAAAGCTTCATAATGCAAGCATATCTAAAATCTCTTGGTTAGGATTGCTGAGTCCTGATTTGACCATTCAGACAAACACAATGGAACAAACATCTTAAACATTAGGGTCGAGTCGGGCAGCAGGTAAATTCGGACATACCATTGCAAACAGTGAAAATCCAGATGAGAAGGCTCATAATGAGCCGTCTCATCAGGATTTGCACTGTTTGCCCAGTTAATTTTGTTTTAGTTCCAAACAACTGACATATAAAGGAAACAATGTCACTGTCCAAATTTACCTGCTGTCCGAATTTACCTGACTTGACCCTTCTCCCATACACAACAAAATATAAAGAATGTTTGCATTTCGGAAAAGCGAAATTGCAATGCTCCTAAGAAGTGGCCGGAATGAAGGCAATCTTTAATAGAGAATAGTCGTCAATATCAATGTACATGAAGTGTCATTCTCAGATTGGAAAAAAGCAGGATATTAACCACAAAGTAATATTTGCACAAGGGCTTAAAGTAATTAAGAGTAAAGATCCCAGTGTAGCCTCTGTGTAGGCATAGAGTTAGAGAGGGCAAAGATTATAGAAGATTTCAAGTGTAAGATAAGTACCCTTTATCAATGGAATTAATTTCTGTAAGAATCAGGATTTCCTAAGCTAATCTCCTCATTTAATTATGCTGTGAACAATTGGTCTAATGGTTTAACAAGTTTATCAAGTGGAATGATTCCAGCAATTATGATAGGTCTAAACATCTAGAAGAGCAAGCTAAAGTGGCTAGTTAAACCATTTATGGCCTATAGCATGATATTGAATTAGGGGTCAAAGTCTAAGAGATGTGCTCAATAGCTGTTGTAAAGGTCTGCAGCAGAAATCTCTGGTATGTGTTTAACATGGAGCTTGCATGAACGTTTATTAAAAGTGGACAGAGCTCTAGATGAGGGTGGTGTCTTTATGAGCCACCTCGTCAGGATCCACACTCTATGCCCTCTACTCTTTGAATTCTCAATACAATATAGCTTGGGACAAATCATTTTTTGATTTGTTTTTTGATTTTTTGTTTAAATTTTTGCCTTTTTGGCCCCTTCAGGGTTAATATGTTTTGGTTCCAGTTCACCATGTAAGGCATCATTATCAACTTCCATATTTTCCCTGTCATCTAGGTCTGTTTGCCCACTCAGTCATACCACACACCTGACAATTGTTACATAATCTCTGCAATAATTACCTCAGTCTTACTTGCTAGAGGAGATGTCCAATCTTTTACTGATGTCATCTCATTTCTCACATACTCATCTACTTTCCATAGAATTTCAATATTTCTCTTAGATTTATCAGGTGATAAGATTGATCGCTATTATAGGCACCATTTCCTCTGTCCATCTTACCCTAGAGGGGAAAATAATGACTTTCTTCCACATTTTAATAGTGCTTTCTTATCTGTTGAATCAGGAAATGGTTTCCTAATTATATCACCAAATCAGGCATGGAATATGTCTACATAAGGGCATATATATTTACAAAGTATCACAGAACATTATATTATCATTTTTCATGAAACATTGAAAAATCTGCAAGATATTATGAAAAGAAATTAAAAATGTAAGTTTTAATGTAACTTTGTATAATACTCAGTTAAAATAGGCAGCATTTGTAGTAAAATGCCAACTAATCTATAAAGAAAAAGTTTTGTCCAAACTATATTATCTATTGCAAATTCAAAGTGTAGCACCAGGTGAGCCATGATCTCATCAGGATCTATGCTGTTTGAAAATTTAAATGGCATTTTAATTTTTGGTACTTTAAGTAGTGTTTTGTTAAAAGTTTTTTTTTATGCACCTTTTTCTTGTCACTGGAAAATAATTTAATGCAGCTGAATTTTGCTGTAGTTAGTAAATTTTTGCCTGGTCAGAGATATTCCAGCTTAAGTTATTGAGTTACCAAACTGAGAAAACTTGGTAGGTTTTAAGTGTAACAATTGAAGTGGAAGTTTAAGCCTCTTTACTCCATGGAATTATTATTCTATGGCCAAAGTATAAAACTGTGATAATTGTCAGTTTGGTTCCGCTCTGTGAGACAAGTACAGGATATGTTATTCCTGTTAGTAAGAAATGACAGGAAATGAGGCCAATTGTCATATTATGATGGCTCGAACATTGTCAGAGTTCTCAGAGCTAGAGGAGTGTGACAGGAAGAGACATTGAGAACACTAGTGGACAATTTATTATCAGATAGATCTTTTTATCTCACCCAAACCTGTCAGGGCAGTGATAGATGTCTTCTGTGACAGGGAAAGATGGCATGAAGGTAAATTATAGTTAGTATTGAGACAAACTTTTGATACATTTTATTTATTTTTATTTTTTCATTTATTCTTTTTTATTGGTAGTACTGTATTGGTTTAGCTATAGATGTGTTTGGTTGTTTTTTTAAAATCCCAAAATTTAAGATCTGTCTGAGGGTGGATCTAAATTTTGGGGGATGTTTGGAAGGAAAATTTACCCCATATATTCAGTCTCGTGTAATTCTGCTTGAAGCAGAATTACACTTGAAGCAGAATTACACTAGACTGAAAATTTACCCCATATATTCAGTCTAGTGTAATTCTGCTTGAATATATTCAGTCTAGTGTAATTCTCCTTGAAGCAGAATTACACTAGACTGAATATATGGGGTAAATTTTAAATGAGAAATCTGTCTAATAGCCAAATAAAATGATGGTATTGTAACTAGTGGTAGTTATGTAAACTTTTTTTTTTTTTTTTTTGAAGTGCATATTCTTGCAAATTAACATTAAAGGCAACATTTCCTCAGTTTTGAATATAGTTGTTTGGATTTATAAAGCATTTGCAATAGTTGTGTTTTCTTAAAGGGGGTGTTTCAAAATGGCCCACGCTTAGATTTTCTTCATACTTATTATTTTGATTACCTGGGGTAAATCAATTAATAAAACGGGTTGATCAATTAATTTCAAGAACTGCAGGGCTTAGGGTCGCACCTTGCAGAACCTCTTATCCGACATGATGGGTAGGGCTAAGTTAGAACCTTTCAAATTAACAGTATAATTTGAATGCATTCGTCGCCTACTGAAATGAATCGCAGGTACCCTGAGAATTATTTTGATACCATAAAGTTATATGTTGGCTTATAGAAATATATTTTATTGTCAACCAAAGTTGAAAAATATATCAAAAAGCAGACTGTAAATGATCAAACATGAAAAGTAATTTTAATGTTTAGATCTGTTACTGTATTTGTCAAGCTATGATTTTTATTCAGAATTAGGGTAAATATATTCCCTCTTTTTGGGAAAAGTATTAAAAGATTTTGAAACCGGTAAAATAGTTTTTGAAACTGAAATTTGGGGATAGGTCAGGTTTTCGGAGAATGTCAGTTTCATAGTAAAGTTAGGATCTTTCACTGCAACACTTGTTTCTCTGGGACATTAATTATAATGAGGTCCTACATTAATAACCATTCTGTATGCAAATACTTTCTTCACTGGCTAAGACTAGGAAGCCAAGGATAATCCCCAAAATAACCCCTCCCCCCTCTCCCCACGCACACTTCCTCAAACAAGTGTAATCCCTCTAAACAGTCAACATATTTTCTATCATCTGTACAGAACAGTAAATAAAAGATGACTGGGTAAATTAATTTCAATGTCAACCTATTTTTCATGCACCAGTGCCCTGAGTTTTTTCGTTTTGAAGATAACTTTAGGCTTGTATCTGTAGATGTCTCTAGATGTAAGGCAGGACGTTCAACCTTTTCTTTCTAACTGCTGCCTGCATCAAGTGCTAGTGTGTTGGTTTGGATCTTTACTTTGCCGAGGTCACAGGCATGGTGATCCATTATTTTTATTTCAAATATTGACTGCATCAAGTGTCAATGCCCTTAATTTAATGCTTAAATTTTTGGCTTGTGTACCTGTACATTGAACAGGAGTAAGGCAAGACTCCAATACCTGACTGCATCAAGTGTCTGTGCCCTGAAGAATCAAAACAAAACAAAAAAAAAGGAAAGAGGCGAATCATCCAAATCGTCTGGGCACAGCAGTTTATGATGGAAGATAAGCTGACACTTAGCAAGCTTGGGAAGACTACTCAACCCATCATCAACATAGTGACAGCAAACAGATCACTTATGTTGAGAAACGGCACTATATTGTGAAAAGATGCAACTTATTTGGGACTGACAATTTACTCACTTCTTGACTATCATCAGTATCATCGGAATATGTTCTGAAAAGTAAGATCAATTGGAAGCAAGGAACACACCAATACATAGAAAATAGCAGACTCGGTTTAATTGAGTCTGTACATGACTAGTTGTGAAATGTGCAACACCTGCGGAAGTGTCTATTTTGGTACTGTTAATCCATATGTATCCGTATGTTGTAGAGGTGTAAGACTATGGGTGATGAAAAGAATCTGAATTTGATCAAATAGAACTAAAGCTGAGCCTATAACAACAATCCATGAGGAAACCAGTGCCTAAAAGTTGTTAGAAAAAGTGCTAGGGCTCTAAAATAGTTTTTCTGGGCTCCAAATAAGATGTGTTGTCAGTCTAGGTAAAAGAACTACAGGGTTATTATTATAAAGAACAAAAAGAAAAAGGAAAAATAAAAGCCCACTAAAAGATTTGATCTGAAAAGTTTCTGGTGTTTAATGAGTTTGGACAAGGTGATAATTTCATTGATTTACTTTTCAATCTGAACTGGGATAATACAGAGATGGTATAGTTCGCTTTCATGTAACTTACATATGGGGAATCAAGAAACAAAAAATACAGTTCAACAAGATAATACTTTTCTAATGTATTGGGGTGCCTGGCAGCCCATATTCTGCAGCCCTGAAGTATAGTTTACCGGGCTCAGAATTTCTTTAATTTTCTAGTACACATATAAGAGGTATACAGCATGATTTATGGTTAATATAAAACCTTGACAACAACTGAATCATATTTTAATGATAATTAATTTTTGATATAGATGTGGTTTTTAGCTTATTTTGAGGGTTATACCAAACAAAAAATATTGTATACATAACTCGTTTCTTGAAACGTAAACATACGCATTTGTAAAATGTTTCACATCAATTCACTGATTTAAGTTTATAAAAGAAATTGCAAAATCTGAAACTCTGATAGTTCTAGGAACGTTTTTTTAAGGGAACCCTCATTTTCAGTGTATAACATACTTAAGTCAATCTAGTGCTATGCTGAGCGTGTGAACTGAGGCAAATAATCCATAAGCAACACTGTTAGTCCTTCGGCAACACATATACATAGAATCAAAAAATTCTAAGCGTGGGCAGATTCCTATGTAAAATTAACATAGGCTGAAACTCCACCTTTGAGATCTTTCATGAAAATATTTCAGAGCCTTATTGACCACACATGCAGGAGCCAAAGTGTTTCACTACAATTTAAGTTGGTTTTAACAATATTTAGTTGAATATTGTTTCTGTGTCTTTGCATCTTTTCAAAACTGAAGCAAATATTTGCACAGAAGATTGACAGTGTTTCCAGGCTAGCCCCATAAGAAGTTCTATAAATGTTAATATTTGTTCAAGAAAGTTTCTTTGATGGAAATACAAATGTTTACTCATGGAATCCACACCTAAAATGGGTCCTTTGAAAGGGAATGGACTGAGATGGCTTCCAAGAGTAAAAGTAGCTTATTAGCTTTCATTTCATCTGATTTGGACTACCATATTTGTGGTAAATAATGGGCCATCTTAACTTTTATCATAAAACTTTAAAAAAAATGCTGGAATTATGGCAAACAATGCAGACTTGTAGGAGCAGTCTGATTTGAGTCTGCACAATTTGCCGAGACACTTCTGTCACAATATTTATGGTTGTTAAGGTGTATGGATACATCTTCGTGTTTTTTTCTTCCGTTTTTACAAAGGGGAACAACTTTAATGACCTTTCTGTCTGTTTTCCTGAAAGACAAAGCTTAAAGACCAATTTTTTTCCCTTTAACTCTTTAAGCCCCAGTGACAAAATTTGCAAACAGCGTAGATCCTGATGAGCGGCTCATCATGAGCCACCTCATCTAGATCTACACTGTTTGTCCTCTAGTCTTTGAATTCTCAATATGAAATGTCTTGGACAAGGCATTTTTTTAATTTTTGCAGATGTAAATTTTTTCGTCTGCTTCTTGGTGCTTAAAGAGTTAATGGTGGATTCCCATTGAGAAAGAAGCCAAAACTGTTGACCGCACAGTTGTTTCCCCTGAAATTGTACCCATTCTCCTCAAGTAATTGGCATTTATGTCTGTATTCCATACTTATTTACTTCAATACCAGTTTCTGTCATAAAGTACTTAATATTTTTCCAGTACATGTAAATAGAAATTTAATTTGAATCTTAGATTACTGTAGGGCCTTTTCCGTATGTATATCTCAGACGATGCGTAAATGGCCATCAAGAAATATTTCCACATTATTAATCAGAAATTCCATCGTACACATGACTGACGATGCATTATCCCGGTCTCTTGTTGAACCTGTCCTCTATCATTCCGCTGGCCGATAGATTACCTGTACTTGTCAAAGAATCGCGGGGCCTCAGGCTATAATCTCGGTGCTTTGTCAAGAATATTGCCGTCTTGCTTTGTGTGTAAACTGTGTCACAAGGTGCCACCCTGCCAAGATTGATGTGTTACAATGTGGAGACCCATTAGGAACATTTTCTAATAGGTTCAGCTTGGGAAAATGAGGTTTTAGTGAGCTGTTGCTATAGGGGTACAATTTAAGTTCAAATGATGTGTTGGAATTTGTTCAGAGGTTCTAATTGGTAAAAAGAAAAAAAAGACAGTTTGTTTGACTACTGAAATAGTGTCAGTCCATTTACCCTAATGTGCTTAAATATTGGGACACCTAGAAAAAAATGAATTTTCCATTTGGAACAAATGGAAAATTAATGGTTTTAGGTGTCCCAGTACTTAAGCACTTTAGGATATTAGGTATGCTATGTTTGAGGTACATAGACAGATGTAGTTCTATTCTGTTTTGTTCAGTAGTAGTGAAAGGGCCAAGGACTGGGCCTGCCACAAGGCTATGGGACACCTTTACCTTAATATAACTCTACTGGTGCCATTTAATAATCCCTGGTTCAAATGTTGGAATATATTCGACACATGACCTGAGAAATAGGACCTTATAGTATATGCAAACAGTGAAGACTCAGATCAGCCTGTATACCCATGTGTCTTAAGTGTCTTGAAGTCTCTATATACTTTGGAAATCTGTCCATAATAATTGAAAAAACTATTTATACTGTTTTAATCCTAATAAATGTTCCTGCTCTAATAAACCCGCTCCCACCCCGCTGCCTTTTTTTCCAAAAATTATGTTATGAAATTTTGTTTGCATTTCTGAATGAGGTCACTCTTTCACATGGGGTCTACTCTTAAAGGAAGAATTTGTCCATACAGACAGTCAGTGGCAGTCTGGCATCAGGGCTTCCACTAACTTTCAAAATTTGGAAGTCCAGACTTCCATGGTGTCAGATTTGGACATATTGAGAGAATTTTTTGGAAGTCCGAAGTTTTTAGAAATGATTTATGCACGGTTATTTTTAACTCCCCCCCCCCCCCCCCCCCCCCCCCCTTACACATCCCTCTCTCTCTCCCACACTGTAGTGAACTTTTTGTTCTACGAAGCAGTGACCTATATATATATATATATGTATTTATAGGTCTCTGTACGAAGGTAAGCCTGAGCATTTGCGCAGTCTAATCAGAGTCATTCCTGTTTATTTGTGAACTATACGCAAGTCCTGAGGACTTTAAAAACTGAAGACTCGCCGTTGCACCGTCAGCTATTGCATAATATTCCCTTTCATTGCCGCCGAATGGGCCGCGTCAGAAATACGGTGACTTACGGAAAGTATAATGATGACACGCTTCCACCGAAGAACTCGGTTGTCGCTAGGTCGATGTTCATTATTATCCATGTTAGATGCGAACAAGAAAGACCAGTCTGACTGCTTAGTTGCTCTGGGTGATACGATTGTTAGTTATCGGTGTGTGTACTGAGGTACTTTAGGCCGTCTCACGGTTGAAATGACACTGCGTACGGCACGCGTATATACTGGCAGCGGAGTCTTTGATCTTTACATCAAAGAGAAAACGTGCTTGACCCATAAATGTGCAGGTAATTGCATATCAACGCTACCGTATATATAATTGCGTAGACCCTGATAAGAATGCGCTATTTCTGTGCACACTGTACGGCATTATTTTCGCACTGGGTTGCATGACGATATGACGATACAACTAGGAAATCGGTGAAATGGACGTTTCAGTATTCGTATTCTAATAGTACCATTTAATCAAAACAATGTATATTACCAGAGCGTAGACCATAACACGTCGGAAATAGCGACTATTAATATTAACAGTGTATCAACACTTTTCGCGGAAGAGGTTCTTATTCCTAAAAATTCCATTGACGACAGTATGGATCATGACAAGACCTTCCGTTGTAAGGGCAAGCGTTAATGTGAATGTTATGTTTGTAAAAACTTCGGACGGAGTTTGTCAATACATGCTTCAGTATTCGTGTATTATGGATACATTCACAAACTTTTGAAGTCGGCATACGCCTTACACCTACAGGTCAGTTACATTCTCGCGATCATAAAAAAAGATGGACACCTTTCATCCAAAAGCTCGGTCATCGTGATTTGATAAGTTGTTTTGCAGATTGCCGTAAGAGGTTGAATCTGTAGTAGTATTTCAATTCTCATATCGACGTTACCCCCGCACCTCAGTGGAACGAATCCATAGCCGCAGTAAAGGGGCGGCGAGCGTCCGTCCATAAGAGGTTGAATATACGACCACCTACCTGTCAAAACGATTATTAAAATAACGCCCACTCGTCGTTGAAGACGTTGAATCTTCGAGTGGGCGTTATTTTGATAATCGTTTTGACAGGTAGGCGGTCCGACGTGTGTTACCTGGTTCAGTGCTCCATACGGACAATCTCGATTGGCCGGTAGGCTGACACCTGCGTTAATCCGATTAATTATGACACGTACTTGAATTTTAAAGACAGCGGCGATATTTTATACGTCGGGACAAGATCAAATGGCCGTATGTGAAATTACCGGGCGTATGCCAGACGCTAGAGGTCTATTTCTCAACGTACGGGAGCAAATCCTGGGCGTAATATATGGCCATACGCCCGTTAACGGAAGCCCTGCTGGCATTCAGTGATTTACTGCACTTTAGGCTCTAAATAACGTGCCCCTTTCGAAAAATACAACACCCCAGGGGCATTTAATAGGATTAATACGGTAAATGCCCCCCCCTCCCCCCCCGATCATCCATTCATTCTTCCTATTCTCCCTTTCCTTCAAAAATGTTGCCTTATAATTGTAGACCCAGGTCAGACAGAGCAGTCAGCAGCATCTGATTGGGACCTACACTGGTTGCATTACCATGATTATAGGAATTTCTGCCAAAAAAGATAAGGCACCCCTCCCAGTGGAACTACTATTGTCCATACAGTGACATACAGCAGTAGGGGAAAGTTGGGTAACTTTGGACAGCGGGTAAATTCGCGAGTAAATTAGGACAGTGACATTTTTTCCTTTATATGTCAGTTGTCTGGAACTAAAACAAAACAATAACTGGCCAAACAGTGAAAATCCTGATGAGATGGCTCATTATTAGCCGTCTCATCTGGATTTTCACTGTTTGCAATGGTATGTCAGAATTTACCCGCCTGTCCGAAGTTAACCGACTCTCCCCTACACTTATAAAAATAAAATAATAATAATAGTCTTTATTTTCAGAGGGTAACACATTTAGCAGTAGCTAATCTTCCATGAGGCCCTCTAATACTAATTTTCTAACAATATTATGAAGATGAGCTGTACAAAAAGATATAAACATGCACATTATAATATCCATACACACTAGCTCTCGCATGTAAAACAAAAACATTCTGTCTAGAAATATGATTCAAAGAAAAAAAAATAATAATGATAATATTTGACATGAAAGTGTACATAAATTACAAACTCATTTGAGAAAAAAAAAATTATGGATTGAACTGCCAGCACAAAGTTTTTATGTGAACATTTAAGCCTCCTAGTGCCACGTTGTCATTAGCTATAAGAACCTTGTGTCTATTAAACCGCACAGGTGAGTTCACGGCTACAATTGAAGTATTGTTGATCTCTGGGATAAAATTATACACTGCCAGTTTTAAAAGCCATAAAACTCTTCCAGGCTGTGTCATAAAATATACGTTTCAAAAAGGTATTACTTTGTGTGCTAGGTCACGTTGAACTTTGTCAACCAGTTAGAGACCCACGTGGATCATGAAATTGTATGCATCCAGTAATTCCTTACCAGCGAGCATGCAACCGTCAGCACTCCATTTAGGAAGGGGTGACAGGGATACTTTCGGGATAATTTTCCATTTTTCTCCATAGAAACATATGATCTAATGGGGATCACATACATATTTTAAATGAGAAATAAAAAAAATTATCTCAGAATTATCTAAAAAAAATAATAAATCTCGAGCTCTGTCAGTTACATTGAAACAATGTTGAAATAATGTAGTTTCTGTATTGTGTGGCCACTGGGCTTATACTTAGATTTAGAAGAAATTAGTTTCTAAGATTTAGCAGAAATTAATTTCTCTGAAAGAAATTTCTTTGAGGAAGTAAAAAAATAAATTAAATGTAAATGATTTCTTTTGCAATGTTCAAGTTTTGTTAGAAAATATCTAAAAAAAGCTTGCATTAGGGTTGTTTTACTTTGGCTTTTCGTACTTGCTTTTGCTCTCTCTCTGGTATACGGAAAAATGTGCAAACCAGTCTCGACCCTGCCATTTCTTTTACGTATAGCTGATGGTATTGTTTAATGAAACAAAAACAAAGTTTGCAATCTTTTGAGTCTGAAAGAGCATTGCTTTGGTAACATTTTAACTTAGGGCTTAATGGAAGTAAGATGGACACGATAAAAAGAGAAGTCAGTTTTTGAAGATAATGATGTGATTTTCAAACTTTTGTGAGTTTGCTGGACAGAGTTTCATGGACTTGCATAAATGCTTCATAGATTTAATACTTTCCGGAATTTTCAACACAATAGTATAAGTGTAGCCATAATTTCGGCACAGAGACAGAAATAATCTATGGGTGCTGATTAATCTGCCGTTCTTTCCGCAGTGTGAGCAACAGATTAAACCTACTCAGGTGCGACTCCATTTAGAATCAAATCCCAACATTTTATGGGAGATGGAAACTATGATAAATTGATTTTGGAACATGGCACGATTAAAGTCTTTAATTTCACAGCTGAATTATTGTAAATGGGATATTTTCATGACATTCAGATTTTTGTTATTTTTGCAAAATTAAAGGTGTTTGAGAGTTTTCTGAAAATTTAAGATTTGTTGCATTACCGTAATTTACCTAAATACTCAAACACTACAACAGTGTCTGTTTTAAGTTGATTGGTAATGTCTCACCGCTGTGGGTTCGAGCCTCGGCCTGTGCACAAGTGAGAAAGTCAAGTTCTGCTGAAGTAAGTCAGGTGTTCCCCCCCATCCCACACACACACACACAAGAGCTTCGTTTTTCACCCACCTTTGCTTAACGATATATTAGAAATGTTCTTGAAAGGGCAGTAAAATCCATATCAAAATTGGAAAAAAAAAAATGCAGTTTTCTGAGCACTTTAATATATGTTGTGGAATTCGTACTTTTTCCAGAAAGTGTCTCTGGGACTCCTGTGTACATGAGTCTTGTGAGAGCCCTGAGCCTGATAAGTCTCTACAATGTGCAAGCTAATGTTTGTCTTCACAGAAATGTTTCTTCCAAGCTGTATTATCTAGAGAATTCAAAGACTAGAGGGCAAACAGCGTAGATCCAGACGAGGCGGCTCATTATGAACCGCCTCATCTGGATCTATGCTGTTTGCAATTTCAACCACATGTATTATCATTTCTGGCTCTTTAAATCTTGGTGTATCTCTTGGGTGTACACATGGCTGCAATCAGTCTTGAAGATTTAAATTGCCTCATTTAGGAAGAATGCAAACAGAAAACCACAAACAGAATTGACACAGGTAGTTTTGTGGCAGTTTTAGCTTTGTAGACACAGGTATGCAGAAATTCGTAAGAGTATTCTAAACTGGAGACACGGATGAAAAGATTAAAGCCCCGGGAAGTCTTAAGAATACACCTAGCTCGCATTGGAATTTTACAGGTAAATTAGTTTTGGCAGTTATAAATAGATTCGGTCTTTGAATTACAAGACGTCTCTGGGACTTATCTGATCGTTATTAGTTGACAACTGCTGAATGGGGAAGAATGGGGTGTAGCTTGGCCGCGAGATGAGTTCTTTAGAGATGACATTTTGCGCCAGAAATTAAGGTATTATTTTCATTACTTCTATAGATGTGTTGCTGGTTGAGTTAGTACAAGGGTGTAGTAGTTTTAGAATGATAAGATGGTATGCTTAAACTTTTATCCTGATTTGGAATTCTTTTAGACTTATTGATTTTAAGAAATCTGTGTTTAGAACTTGTTGATAGTTACAATGTAGCATGCGTGATTATTTTTTGGCGGGTGAAGATAAAATAGGACACTTTTATTTGGAAAACTACTTTAAAATGTGACCGCTTTGTCACTGAGTATTTGGACAGTACCAGCTAAGATCAGACTGTTTCAGAGCAGTCTGCTCTGGATCTGCACTGTTTACTTTTTTTGCCAGCAAATTTGATATAAAATCAATTTATTCATGTGTCAGGATAATAAGGTGTATTAGTACACATCCATGTTTTACCACCATTATTACAAAGGGAAACAACTTTTGTTGACTCCCTGCTTACTTATCAGAACATAGAAGCCCTGTTAAAAGGGAGTCTAACTTTAAAGGAAAGAATTTGCTCCAAATTCTTCCTTTATCAGATTTGATCCCCATTTAGAAGAGCGGTAAATTAAGTGAAACTGGCAGAGGTGATTCCTTTGGAAGTATACCTATTCACCTTAATATAATTGGTTATGGTGCCTCAATATTAATAAGGGCAATTTTGGTTATTCCTTGAACTGGATTTTTTTGTGTGTGTAAATTTTTTTGCAGTTGAGACTTTTTTGAATACTTCCTGCCTTTTCTTAGTAAGTTCGGACCACATATGTCAGAGTTGCAGATAAGCCCTGACTTTTTTGGAGATAGTAAATTTTTTTTTTTTTTATCGTTTCTTCCTCTTGAATTTATGCACCAGTCACTTGTAACCACAGCCTTCCCACTCCAGGGGCAGGGTTGGGGATATTGGGGGAAATGAGCCTTGTTTTACATTTGCATAGTCCCCTCAGTGATGGGCAAATGACAGGGTTTGGTCTTTTAGCAAAAATAGATGGAAATAGATGGAAGAAAAACATAACAGACTGCGGGGTCTAACAAGTGGTTTTACAAAGTGTTTGTCCCCACAGTTATAGCAGGGATTTGCTAGACGAAAATTCAAAGTCCCTGCTAGTCACACTGGGGTATTTTAGGGTTGGAAATCCTTTCCTGCCTCCAGCAGGTTGCGAACCCTAGACCGCTAGATCAGCAGGCCAGTGCTTAACCTACAGAGTTGCTCGGGCTCTTAATATCTCTGTTGTATTCAACATCTGCTGAGGAGCTTTGTTGATGACCATCTAAATTGAGTGCTATGGTAATTTTTCCAAAAAAATTAGTGTTGAATTTGTTCACAAAAATACTTGTGAGCAAACAGTACGGGTCAGACTTTGTCAAACAGTACAGATTAAGATCACACTCAGGAGCATTCTTATCAGTGTCTGCACTATCTGCTGTTACACCTTGGGTTTTGTGGAACATTTACCAGACTGAAAATTTTAGATGTGTTTCATAAGTCAGAGCTCTAGATAAGAGGGCGTATTTGATGATAATTAAGGATAATTTTTTTTATTTCTCATCCAAACCATATGTTGTGACCCCTCATCTGAACCGTCTCGTCAAGACGGTTCAGATGAGGGGTCACAACATATGTTTTTATGCAGAATTAACAAAAATTATCCCTAATTATCACCAAGTACTCCCTCTTATCTAGAGCTCTGATAAGTGATGCCATGTTCGAATTTTTAGAAAATTTACCGTATATAAAATATTCCACTACATGGAACAAAGCACTTGTGTTTATATTGACCTTATAAAGTTTGGCAGAAATATAGTGCTCTTGTCGCAAAAATGGTAGATTATTAAACAAGCCGTCCTTGTTTAAATGGCACACTAAAAGTTTGAAGCCGATCAATATCTGCAAAGTTTTCAAAGTGGTATTAACCTGTAAGTTTTGGAATTTGAGTTTTTAATAAGGAAGTTTTTGTTCTTATTACACTTCTGATTGCTGTACCCCTTTATACTGAAATTTGAAATACTCCTGTGGTGCCTAAAAAATGTTGCAAATTATTTTTTTCAAAATCTTTTACCGTAATGTGCACAAGAATTGGGACACCTAAAATGATTAATTTTCCATTTGTCCCAATTGGAAAATTAATTATTTTAGGTGTCCCAAAATTTAGGCACATTTCAGTAATTGTGAGATTAAGATACTGTAGAAATTCTAAGTATTTGGACAGGTAGGTTTCTGCAAACAGTGAAGACCCAGATCAGACTGCTCATAAAGGAAAAATCAGGGTCTACACTGTTTCCAAATCCATCAGCATCATTTAGACCCTTTTCTGAACTGAAAAACTAAACTGTTAAATTTTTAGGACAATTATGGTAATTATTTGAGGTGTCTCCGCTTTTTGAAGTTTAAAGGTAATTAGAGGCCCTATGAATGTGCCACATGCTTGCATGGATGTTTTGACTATTAAATTCTGTCCCAATATTTGGTGTTAATATAGTTTATCAGATCAGCTTATTATGGGTAGAGTGTCTTGTAGCTGGGTATAAGCAGTTTGTCACAGGTAAGGTCTATAGAATTAGCTTAGGTATGGAATGGAATTTCAGGCAAATTAGTTTGTGACTATGAATATAAATGTATTGTGCACAGATTGTGTCTTTAGTAGAATGTGACATAGAATTTTGGTTTTGTGTAGCTATTATCATGTATACTCACTTTGGTGGGATTATAGACTGAAGTTGAAGCTTCCTTAGCCATCAATGTCAGTTTGCAAATGAATAAAGATGCAGAGATAAAAAGATACAAAATCTCAAGATTTTTTTCTCTAACATTCTGTTTGCCTTTGAAATACATTTTTATGTTTTTTTTACAGACATACAAGCAGTAGGTTCCATTTATTTGGATACACCATCTTGGTCCATAACAAGCAGTGGTGATTTAGTGGTTAAACACTAGGCTACCAATCCAGGGGTGGCAAGTTTGACTCTGGATCCTTCAGTCTTTAGGATGAAATTGTAAACCAAAATCTCTATATGACCTTCATGTTGGCGGGACAGTAGAACTGAGTTCACTCACTGATTCAAAACTTTGTTGGTGAAATTAAACATTGCTAAAAGAAAAAAAAATCATACAATTGCTGTCATGACACATACTACCTACCGGTATCCCAAGAATCACATTTAAGACCTAGATCTGTTCTATCTCTGTTAAAGTTCCAGTTTAGGCTATGGACAAAAAATTAGCTCAGAAATGTAATCACCATCTTTTGAATTGATTTAGTTTAAAAAATCTTGCTCATATTTTGCAATCACTATCAGTGAATGAATTTTAGCTCATACATGTAACCACTATCAGTGAATTTGATTGGGGTAGATAGGATATAAAATAAAGAATGTAAAGGTGCTGTCAACTTGGAAGTTCTGAGTGTGACAGTAAGACTAAGCTGTCTTATAGGTGAGTGTATACACCTCCTAATTCTCTGAGCAATGGAATTGGGGTGATTTATTCCTGTCACAGCATTTCAAGTGGTTCCCTACACTGGGACAGTTAAATTATGGTCTTATTATGGCCTAGGTGCTTTGCAGCAGACGATTTTACAGCACTTGTGACAGTCATTTGCATATTCATTGATGCCAGTGAGGTGATCTACAGGTTCGTAACTTTATTGTCTGGTTCTCAATTTATTCTGTGTCATTGTTAGACTGGTACTGAAATTTGATGACACTCTGAAACTGTCGCAAACTTTCTGCAGCAGTTTTTAGATGGTTTTATTTCAAGGTAAATTGTTAGAATTTTTTTCTTCCTGTAAATTTGATTCTTTTCAGGCTGCATAGTAATACTTTTTTATGATGCAGGTTCTTTCCTCTCTTTCCTGCTTATTTCTTGTGCATGTTACATCAGTTTACCATTTTAAAACAGGGCTCAAGATAGGTAGTGTTAGAGATAATACAGATTTCTCCATAGCACTTGTATAGAACGCACTCACTGAAATGGGAAATCTGCTTAGAGGGGCCACACCATAAGTTTTATATGAATGCTTGAAGCACCAGAAATGAAAATAGTTTGCAAACAGCATAGATTCAGGTGTTGCTGCTCATAGAAGGCCACTTATCTGGGTCTGCACTGTTTTGCCCTTTCGAATTCTCAGTACAATATAGGTGACAAAACTTTTTTTTTTTATTTTGCAGATGTAAAATTTGTGGTCTGTTTTTTGGGGGAACTAAAAGGGTGCATTAAATCTGAGAATTGGCATTACAAAAATTGCCAAAATGAAGATAGCAGATCTGTAAAAGTGTCACCAACTTTGGGTTGAAAGATATACACATTGCACATAATTTCGTTTGACATAGTACTTAGCAAGCTAACTGGAATTTTGCCCATGGCTCTCTGATACATAACCTGACTAAATATAGATGAGATGATTTGGATAAATTGGCATGAGAGACCGAGTGTGACATATTGCCTTACCTGTTGTGAACTGAATATGAATTTAAACCCTGGAATCTCTTTGAAATAACTCAAAAAGAATTTATTCAAACTTTGGTGAAGTTAAAGTTCACAGACAAGACATCATTCTGTTAATTTATGTGCATGTTTATGAAAAGGAATTCTGAAGATTTCTATGGGCAAAGCAAAATGAGAGAGGTATTATTTTTGTATTTTATATCACTTTTAACTCTTTAAGCACCAAAAAGCAGACAACAAAATTTACGTCTGCAAAAATTAAAAAAATGACTTGTCCAAGACATTTCATATTGAGAATTCAAAGACTAGAGGGCAAACAGTGTAGATCCACATGAGGCGGCTCATTATGAGCCGCCTCATCAGGATCTACGCTGTTTGCAAATTATACTATTTTCATCAGTTAAAGATGTGCATAGTACATTATCATAAAAGAGTTTCTGAGAGTACATATTCTTTTGGTAATTGTTTGAACAGGTTTTAAGGTCTAGTTAGTGATATAGATTTTACAGCATATATCAGCACAAAAAAGGCTATTTTGGGCCGAAAACGAAATTAATGCACTTTAAGTTCTAATAAGTTTGCAAATAGTGAAATAAAGTCATGATGATTAAAAGACTATGGATATTGGCATTGTGATAGCTTAAAATTTATTTGTCTGTATGGATAAGTCCTATTGAGCAGTCAGATCAAGGTCTGCACTTACATACAGACTTACATTTTCCGAGTGTGAAGGTTGATGTGTCAGAATATTTAGACAAAATGAAAAATAGTTTTAACTGCAAACAGCATCTGCATGAGCTGCCTCATCTGGATCTGTTCTGTCTGCCCTCTATACTCTTTGGATTAGTTGGGAAACATTTTTTGAAATTCTGCAGATGTAATTCTTGTTTTCTTCTTTTTGTTATGTTTTCCCCTTTAAGTGATGCAAGTCCACTACAACGTATTCAAAGAATTGCTAAAAATTTCTGTTGTTCATAAGATTTAAGGGTAGCACCCCAGAAATATGACTAGGGCATCCATTAGTTGAGATTGATGCAAACTTGCAGGGGCTTTTCTAAATCACCTTTTTAGCATTCAACTTTCGGCATTATTACTAGATTTAATCTGATCACTATTGTACTCTTTGAGAAGTTTTAACAAAACATCAAGATCTCTGAGAGGCTTTTCACCCTGTGACACTTACGCACTGTTGGCCTGCAGGGATTGAGAATCAGTCAGTCAGAAAATTACACAGGTATCAAGGAAACTAAAGAATACACATGGAGCGACCACCGTCTTATTTCCCTATTTGGGAGCCTATATTTAGTTAGTATCAAGTGTCAAATAATTCCATCGTTGTAGCATGAACCTCTACATATATGTAGTACCTTGACAGGCTATTACTAACCCTGCTGCAAAAAAGTACCCTATGGCATGTTCAGACCGGGAAGATGTATATCTGCCTGTACAGTAGATGTCTGTTTGTCTGTATGTTATTATCGCTGTCTTCCTATATAAAAAAAGAATCAAAATGTAAAAACTCATTGGTCTGCTTGGTGTGAGAGGCTGATGTGAGTCTGTACTTTTGGTTTATGACATGAAGCACCTTTTCTTACAATGCATCTCATATAAACTGTAGAAACAGAGCTTTAATGGGACCGATGTCCATAAACATAAGGAGACAGGTAGGCCAAGGCAAATAAAATAAGTGTTTGTGGTCTATCATTAGCTTATCTTCTGTTATCAACTTGTCATCTGTACCAACTTATCAACTGTTATCTAAACATTGACTGATCTACCTGTTTATTTTATTTGCTTTAGGTTTCTTTTTTACAAACATAGAAAGTCATTCTTGATTAGTTTGGCTATGAAAAGTCAAAAGAGCTTTGAAAGTCAAAAGAAACTACAGTCAACTCTCAATATCTCGAAGTCCAACTTCAGTTTATTAAAACTACTGATATCTCAAAGTAAATTTTCTGATACCAGAAAATTTCCTTTCAGATATCAATAGTTTGAGATAACAGAAGTTTAAATGTAAATAAAAAAGGAAATACATTCTATGATACAAGAAGATACTTTGAGATATCAGTGTTCGAGATAGCGGGAGTTGACTGTATAAAAGAGAGTGAGACAGAGAAATTTAAAGCTGTTTAATTGGCAGATCAGGATCTGTTCGCCATTTAATGTTTTCCTGGTTAAAAAAAATCTACATCTGTGGTATGTTTGAAAAAATGATTTCATAGAGAAATAAGAGTGAGTGAAGTTGGGGTTTGAACATCCCACCAACAACTAGGTCATACGAAGACGGGACCTTGGTTAAAGTGTCATCCAAAAGACTGGAGAAGTTGGGGGGTCGATCTTGCGACCCCAAGTTTAGTAATCCAGCACGTTATATACTACATTACCGCCGCTCCTTTGAGAAATAGGAAAAATTATCCCCAAATGATGGTCAGAATCCCACCTAATCTGGAGCGCTGTCACGCAAAAAATGAAAATGGTAGAGTAGTTCCCCCTGAATGTGTATCCATACACCTTAAGAAACCATTTTTTGTTTTTGCTCATTTTGTTTGCATTTCCTTCTGTTAACCCATTCCATTCGGGATACCCCTTTAGGGGTATCTGGGCAAACAGTTTGGATCTCAGATCAGGCCCCACATTTGGGCAAACAGTTTGGATCCAGATCAGGCCCCACAAACGTGGGGCCTGATCTGAGATCCAAACTGTTTGCTGCCTAGACATCATTTCTACAAGAGTTAGTTAGACCAGTATTTATTTTTGATGCAGACGACAATTGCAGCAGACGACAAAAAATACCCAGAATACAATGGGTTAATTAAGAATTCACTTTGTTTGGCCTGAATTGTTCGCTTTCTTTGAGACAGGTAACTCCTGACAATAAAATGATCTTCATGTGAATTGTCCTACAAGAAAATAGCTCCGGGCAAAGGATGGCCGTGTTGACCTCGAGGTTGGCACTTTAATTAGCAAAGATGGGACTTGATAACTCTTTTTTTCTGCGTTCAATGGCTGCCAAGTATTGTCTGGTTTGATTTTGTGGAACATTTGAACTTTTTTGAAATGTTGGATAGAATCTTAAGTACTTTTTGGAGACATTTAAAGATACATTGAAATGGCCAACTGACAGCTGCAGGTTGACTGTGACATAAATTGAAAGATTTTTTTTATGTGTAAGAACTTCCCAAGTGTAAGGAGTCATTACATGTGCCACAGAAGCAGTGGTTAGGCACTAGACTGCCAGTCCCGGTGTGGACTGTTCTTTCCCCTTCTCCACCAGTCTTATGAATGATATTTTGAACTGAGGTCCCTGACTCCGCATGAAGTTCAGAGGCTCAGAGAAGGTGAGTACATACCATCACAGGGTCACTGTAATTGTGGTTGACACTCATCAGCTTCCCATCCATTTGGAATATAAAAGGTAAAGGTTTCCCAAAATAGCCTAATAGCCATAGGGGCAGGGGAGGGGGGGGGGGGGGGGGGGGGGGGTTTAGTTAGAGACCCACTGTATCTTGTGCACAACTGATGACAGGCAGAGCCAATCTCTCTCCTTTCGCTGCCATATCCTTCCCTGATTCGAAAAAGGTATTCATTTACTGCTGGGTAGACAGAGAGTTTTCCAATTGTTGGGTGGCGACGGTGAGCCGCGAACTCACGATCTTCCGGTGACTTTCTGCACAATAACCGAACCACTCTACCCACTCGACTACGGCGCCTCCAGAATGTTCCTACTGTAAAAATTCTAAATACTGGAACAGTAAGGTCAGAGCAAACATCAGACTGCCACATCCAGATCAGGTGGCTTATGCTGATCTGCTTCATCTGGACCTACACTGTTACATCCTCTTAAGGCTTTGACTTCTCTATTATGATATAGCGTGGACAAAACGTTTTTGGAAATTTTGCAGCCGTACAAAAGTTTGTCGTCTGCTTTTGTAGCTCTTTAAGAGTTTAGAGCCTTATGAGAAGTAACAAAATGTTTGCATGTAGACTTAATGAAAAAGCTGATTTCCTTCTTTGAATTTTACTTTTTTGGGCTGTTCATATTGTCTTAAACTCAATTTCTAACTGATCCAAGTTCGGAAGGAAAAGAAATTCAGCATATATTTGCTGCGTAATTGAACGACTAGAAATCATGTGACACTTAGTGAAGGTGCCAGTCACCAGGCTGGTATTAAATGATGGGGTACATTATTGTCGCTAAGTTTCCCATGACAGCCTATTGTGCGGATGGAATGGTCGTCTTATTTCGTTTGTATAGAATTACGCTCTACAGGTTCAAACTGTTAAGGACTGGTTGAATGCTTAATGTTCCTTGCACACAAAGGCTTGTTTCATTTTGGCAAGCCGCAGAGCTCCAAGTTAGCTGAATTTTAGATGATTCCTCTGAGATTATTATTTTCCTTTTCCTCAAAGATTTATGTTGTGGCCTTTTATTAGAACTGCCTCATTGAGGCAATTCTAATGAGGGGCCACAACAAGTTCTTATTACAAAAATTACAAAATTACCACCAAAAATTTCCTAATTTGGAGCCATTGCAAGGTAATGGTTATGTGTAGAATTCTTTTATTTCTTGGTATGACAAGTTTTGGAAGATACTTGTTTAGTTTTATCCTCAAAGTTATACCCATTTTAGCATCTTGGTGGATAAAATTTCCAGCCCTCCATAAAAGATGGGTAAAGAATAAGTTGTAGGTGTAGCAACCCAAACAAAGGGTCCTTGCAGTATGTGAAATGAATAGTAAGATTCTGATCAGCTTGCAACGCCACAGAATCTGATCAGTCATCCCTGTTTGTTTCAATAGTAGATCAATATAGAAAACAATGAATACTTTCAAAAGATCATCATTAGCTTATTTTACATATTTGCTTGTGGCCAGGCTCGTACAATGAGATGCAACCTGCAAAAAATGAGCCACAACATGACAAAACCAACAAAGTGGCATGTGCACCCAGTGAACTCGGATCAGCCAGGGCATTCACCCAGTCTGATCAGACTTTGCTGTCAGCATGGTGATAGCTTGAACCCTTAGCTACCCTTAACCCACACAGTAAAGACACTGATCAGACTGGGCGGACGCCCAGGCTGATCTGGGTCTTCACTGGGCGCAAAATGCCACTTTGTTGGTTTTGTCATGTAGCAGCTAAAATTAGCATACAGTGTTCTGAAAGTCATGGAAACTTTCAACTTCATGAAAAAAATAAGATTTCAAAATATACGTCACACATAATTTACCAGGTGTAATTCTCTGATGTTTACCTTACCAAAGTGCAGCTTTAAAAAAACACCGAAAAACCATAACAACGTGAAATACACCATAAAGGATGGCACTACTTAAGGATGTAGCGATGTGTGGTAGTATTTTGGAGTCTCATGGTTTACAAAGCGTGACTTGTGATTCAAGATACTCAATCTTTGTGGTTCGCCTTATACGGAAGAATTCTTTTGAAACTTCTCATTCTAGGATGTAGTAGGATTTAGTCACCTTAGGTCAGGAAATTGACTTCTGTTTGTTTTGTGTACTTACTTTCTTCATTCTGTCTTGTTTGTTGTTTGTTCTTTTCACTTTCTGTTTTATTTGTTTTAAACTTGCCTTGAGAGACATATGTTTATCGCTACTAAATTCAGGTGTGTTCACTGATGCAGTGCCTTCACCTTGCAGACATTACTTTTAGCTCCATTTTGGTTGGAGAGTTTTTTGATGAACATTTTGGGCTGATTGTTCTTTCTTGTTCATAAAACATATGTTGTGACTTCCCATCAGAACTGCCTCATTGAGGCAGTTCTGATTGGAGGCCACAATAGTCCTGAATAGATAGAAAATAGTATACTTTGAAGGTGATTAATTTCTGACTCAAACAGGGGAAATAACTACAGTATTGCATGGATTTTAGTTTGGAAGAATTATCTCACTTGTTAATGGAAACGCTAGAAAGAAAAGAAAATACACATAGTAATTGTTTTCAACAGAAAAAAAAAATGTTATAATACACGCGCATCATCTGGAGGACAGTTTGCCTAAAACTGTCTTTTGATATCAAAATATGAGGCAGTAATTTTGAATACAAAGAAAAAAAAAATGCAAGTTGAAATACGGATGCAAGTAGAACTTTTTTCTTTCAGCATATTTTTTCAGAGCTGCTGATTAGGAAAATATTTGACATTAATTTGAGGATTTTTTTTTTCCCCATATGTAAACATGTTATGATAATTTAATAGAATCACCTCAGCCTGAAGCTTGATAGTACATCTAGAATTTAGGCCAGAATTGTCATTGTTGAAATATTTTCCTTTTTTGGTGCTCTGGTCTTGTCAGAGGCCGTAAACAACTTCTAAAGGAAGTTATTTGATACACATTCAAAACACTTCAACAAAGACTTCATTCTGGCATAGGACGTTAGTAATTGAATACTGCCGGGTGCATTGAAGTTTAGGAATTGGGTAGAATCGTCATATTTTCACCTGGGCGCTACCTGTTGAGATTGTTACCATAGATACAAACTTGAATGACGGTATTATGCAGAGTAAAAACTTTGTATTACTGTGAAAATTATAAGTATTCGGACACTTAGGTCTGAGCAAACAGTGGACATCCAGATCAGACTGCTCCTATAGGAGCAGTCTGATCAGGGTCCACACTGTTTGCCATTTCATCTTTATCTTTTAAATGCATCACCACATTGTAAAACCAAACTGAACTATTTTCATGATAAGTACGGTAAGGTCATTATTTTTGGTGTCTCAGTATTTAGATTTTTTATGGTATCCTAATGATCTATAGAAGAATTGTCCTTTAGAAGTAGGGCAATTACTAGCAAATGGTGCAGACACAGATCAGACTGCTCTTAAAGTAAATATGGATAGAATTTCAAGGGAAGCAACTCTGCCATTTTCATTTTCACTTCCCTTCTAAAGTGGTCAGCTCTTAAAGTAAGTTGGCATCTTGTAGGAGGAGCTTCATCCTCCTTGAAAGCAGACAAGTCTGGGAAGTTGTTTCCCTTGGTAAAAATGGCAGAAAAACTTCAGGCAGAGCTCTAGATAAGAGGGGTATTTGATGATAATTGAGGGATAATTTTCTTTATTTCTCATTGAAATTATATGTTGTGACCCCTCATCTGAACCGTCTCGTCGAGACGGTTCAGATGAGGGGTCACAACATATGTTTCTATCCAGAATTAATAAAAATTATCCCTAATTATCACCAAATACCCCCTCTTATCTAGAGCTCTGTTCAGGTGTTCCATACACATTGAAGGAGCAGAAGATTGATCCCTGTGTGTACCATTAACCATTCTCCAAGCATGTTTACAAAGATTACCAAAAAATCTTAACATTGTGACATGTAAAATAATTACCGTTATTGTCCTAAATATGGAACAGTTCAGTTTTACAATGCAACAGTCTGTTCAAAAGATGCAGATGGAGTGGAAAACAGTGTAGACCCTTATCAGACTTCTCCTATTAGGCAAAGTGTGATCTGAGTCTTCCCTGTTTGCATAATATGTTAAGATAACCTTTTAGGCCACTGGTTGTAGTCATTACCATATGAGGTCTATTCTAGCAAACAAGTAACAAGGTTTCTTGTTGTATTTTCAGGACCAACCTAACCGAGTTACCGTGGAAACACAATGTCTGATGGTGCAGGGAAAAATGATGATGCGGGAAGTAAACCAGTAGACAAGACCATAAAGAGAGCGGGACGTGCACGTGTGTGTACACAGTGCAAATTTACTACAACAGACGTTAAGGAGTTCTCTAACCATCGAATACATGCGCATGCTGAAGAGAAAAGTGAGGAAAAATCAGGCAGGCGTGGCAGTGGTCGAAGAAAAATAAGTTTAGAGTCAAATGAGACAGTAGAAACTGAGATAAAGGTTGATCAAGCTGCTATACATGGTGACATTGTAGCTCTGACAGTTGAGAAAAGTCAAGAATCTGACATTAATACAAAGAAAGAAATAAAGAAATCAGATAAAAAGTGTGATTTAGACTCTGACTCTAAGAAAGAAATTAAGAAACCTGAACAAAAGACTGAGTTAGACTCTGACGCTCAGAAAGAAACAAAGAAAACAGAACAAACAAGTGAACAAATGGCTGATGAACAAATTTCAGAAGAGTATCTGAGTAGTTTATCACTTAAAAAATCAGTTAAAACTGAAGAGCCGAAGAACAAGGACATTGAGACTAGTAAAAGTGAAGTACAGAAAGATTCCAATAATAAAAGACCTGCTCTTGAGAAAACTGTTTTGGAGAAATTAAATGGACATACTGAAGAAGTTTTTCTTGTAAACAAAGATGATGACCAAGATGATGAACCGAGACTGGTTATAGCAGATGATGGTTTGAATGATACGGATGACTTTGGTGAGCACAGTGACGGTTTAGATTTAAGTGGGGATCATACTTCACTAACAAGATCTGGAAATATCCAGAATAGGACTTACCTGTGTAATCAGTGTGAATTTAGCACTACTAGCGCTAAAATATTTTTGCATCATCAGAAAGACGCACATCACCTTGACATTATAATATACGAATGTGATATTTGCGAATACGCCACAAAGTACAAACAAAAACTGCCACGCCATAGGAAACTCCATTTCTCAGGGAAAGAAGGGATGAGTGAATCAGATTTAGATCTCAGTATGAACGAGCGTGAACTGAAAGAGTTAAAGGAAATGGAAGGAATGCCGAGCTTGCCGTTGATGAAGAAGGAAGGGGAAGGAATGCCGAGCATGCTAATGGTAAATGGAGAAGAGGAGATGGAAGATGATGGGGATATTGATGAGGATGAATATGAGGAAATGGTGATGCCAAGGTAGCGCAAACTTTCCTTATTTATCTAAAAAATTCTAAAAATTTGGAAACCTAAAATAATTTCTGAAATTGTCTTGAACATGGAATAGCTTCTTGAGGCAGCTTGGTTTTACAACACATTGAGGTGTATAAAAGATGTAGGTGAATGGCAAACAGTGTAGGCCCTGATCAGACTGCTCCTTCAGGAGCAGTCTGATCTGGGTCATCACCGTTTGTTCAGACCTGTGTGTCCCAATGTTTAGAATATTTATGGTATCTTAAATAAGAGCAGTCCCTTTTGGGTCTATAGAATTGCATGGCAGGAAAAGGGACAGTAATGGTAATGAAATCATTTTATACAAACTGAGTAGAATATGCACTTTTCCCAGTAACTATTCTACATGTACATAATGTAGTTTCATAAAATTACTGAAGCCGAGAATTGATGGTGTTTTATAAAAAAAACATTATAATGATTAGCATTATAATGAGGCATTGCCACAATTGGACACCCTGACAGTTTTATAATGGACACCAACCTGTTCAAAGTGGGATTTGCCAAGCCCCATCTTTTCAGGGGAAACAATTCTGTCCCTCAGTTTTTGCATTCCTTCAGGCTTCTCAATATGGGTCTACTCTGCAAGGAATGAATTTGCTCTTCTTCTTTCCTTTAAGAGTAGACCCCATTTTGGAAGAGCTGTGTCATCAATGGAAGCAAACCACAAAGCACTAAAGTAATCTGTCTCTGAAAGACTGGTGGAAACATGAGTCACAACATGCCAAAACCAGCAAAGTGGCATGTGTGCCCAGCCAAGCCTGAGATCAGCCTGGGCATGCGCCCAGTCTGATCAGAGTCTTCACTGTCCGCATGGAGCTAGCTTAGATTCTTAGCTACCCTTTAAGCTCACATCATTGACTCTGATCAAAACTCGGTCGATTCCTAGGCTGATCTGAGTTTTTGGGTGGGGCACATGCCACTTCGTTTGGCTCATATGGAGGTGTTCCCATACAGCTAAACTTAACTGTGATAGCAAACAGTTACAGGAAGATGATGTAGTTTCAGTATTCTTAATTTTTGATGAGTGACTCCAAAACTTGAGCTGCAGTAACACTGCTGATTACAAAAGTATGGTTTCTTCCTTTCAAGTTATTTTCACATTTTGTCACATTTTGAGTAAGTCAATATTACTTTAACCCTTAAAGCGCCAAAAAGTAAAATTGTTTGAATTGGCAAACAGTGTAGATACAGATGAGGTGGCTCATAATGAGCCACCTCATTTGAATAGTATACACTGTTTGCCCTCTAGTGTTCGAATTCTCAATATGATACCACTTGGACGAAACATTTTTTGAAATTCTGCAGACGTAAATTTTGTCGTCTGCGATTTGGCACATTAAGGGTTTAAGCTGTTTGCCCCTTATCTGCAGGAGCACTGGCTAATAGTGACATAGTGTTTTGTTACCATAAAAATTCTGGGACACTGAAAATAGTTACCGTAATTGTCATAAAAATGGAACAGTTTGGATTTACAAGTCAGTAATGCTTCCAAAAGATGCAGATGGAATGGTATAGTTTAGATCCTGATCTGACTGCTTCTTAAAGGAGAATTAAAATTAAAATTAAAAGGAAAATTAATGGTTTTAGGTATCCCAGTATTTAAGCATATGAGCCAAGACACGACAAAACCAACAATGTGGTTGTGCGGCCAGTGCAGATGCAGATCAGCCTGGGCATCCGCCCAGACTGATCAGAGTCTTCGCTGCCCGCATGGAGGTAGTTCAAACCCTTAGCTACTCTTTAAGCACTTAGCTAAGTGTCTGATCAGACTCAGCGGATGCCCAGGCTGATCTGAGTCTGTGCTGGGCATACAACCACTTTGTTTGTTTTCTCGTGTTGCGGCTCATATGTTAAGACACCAAATTTGAATGGCCTTGTTCAGGTAGTTTTCAAGAAGGGTAACAACATACGCTTTAATGTGAAATCAAACAAAAAACGTCAGATAGAGCTCCATAAACTAAGTCTTGTTTTGCCTGCTTAAATAAGTACATGTACTTGTATTTAATGCATTTCTTTTTCTGTTTTTCAGCTCTGAGACCAGTCAAACACCAGAAGGTTCAGCTCCACCAGAGATTAAGAAGAAGAGAATCAGACAGGAAGTAGATCCTCTAAAATACTATGAGGTTGTCGATGATGTTGGTGTAAAGTATGCCTGTTCTAAATGCGGCAATGTCTACAAATGGAGGAAGTCTTTGAACAAACATTGGAAAGAGAAGCATTTTGGTGAAACCCCAGATTTGACAAAACCACCACAGGCACTGCAGAGCTACACACTTTTTTCAAGATACAAGTCAAAGTTTGGTGCTGCAGGTCAGCCTCCTGCAGCCCCTAACGTTGTATACGGTGCTGCTGCATCAGCCGCTCAAGCAGCAGGTACTTCAGACACTCATAAAAGTGTGACTAGTAGCATAGTGAATGTTCCCAAATCAGCTGATGCTCAGATTAAGACACCTGTTGTCATGCCTAAATTCATTGGTCCATTTGTAGGAGGGACTGACCCATCAGGATATAAACAAGTGAGCCCAGCACAGATGAAGTCAATGCTGTCTCAACAAGCCCATCAGATGTCTATAGTGAATGCCATGAGTGAACAAGAAAGAAAGAAGAATGAACTGAGGCAAGTTATGGAAGCCTTAAGAAACCATAAGCAGATTGAAAAAGAAAGACAGAAAATAATTAAATCTGAGCAGTTACCTAGCAACTCACAGCTGGAACCTTTAGACTTCTCAAAAAAGAGTGACACCATCAAGTCTGAACCAGTATGGAAAGAAGAAAGATTCAGAGACCAAAAGCAACAAGAAATGTATTTTGCTATGTTGATGCAAAATAAAGGAAATCCTCTTCCTATGGAAGCAAGTCAGGGTCCTCATGGGGATGAACAACAGGTTCTTCAATGTACAAAATGCTCTTTCGTTGCAAAGACATTGGTTGACTACAGCTCCCATATGACACTTCACCTTAACAAGCGTGCCTTCAAATGTGCCGAATGTCAGGAACATTTCAATGGCGTTGAAGACTTAAATAAACATTTTGCTGAACAACACAGTGAAAAAATTGAAGAACACAAACAAGCAATTCAGAAAATACCTCATGGTCTTCAGCAAACATACCATTTGCTGAAAATGCCTCTTGAAAACATATCAAACCTAGCTACTCAGGAACTTATCACCAATGAACCCAAACAGCTGAAATGTAGCATGTGCAGTTTTGTGGCAAAGTGGCCAGCAGAACTTCAGAAACATGCTGTATCTCATTCTGAGGAACGTCCATTTGTGTGTATGGTATGTGGATCCACGTATAAATGGAAGTGGGATCTTGTAAAACATTTTGAGAAGAGTCATAACACACTGCCAAACCCATACAAGAGAAGAGAACAAGGTCTACAGTCATCTACCCATTCACCTTCTCCTACACCAGATAGTATCAGTACTTCACTCTCAAAAACAGCGGTTGCTCTTTTGGATGCTGGAGTCACTGGCACCACCCTTTCAACAGGGTCTGATACACCACCAGTAAGGAAGCGTAGAAGATCAGAGACTGACATGATGGATGATGAGGAGTTCTATTTGATGGAGCAGCAGCACAACAAACGAATGTCCATGATGGCAGAAAATATGGAAGAAAAACTAATCAACCTGAATGCCTGGAAACAGTATAAAAACTCTGAACCTTCAATTGATAGCTGTGATTCTGAGGGTCAGAACAGCTCAGATGGTGTAGATCAAGCAAGTAAGCAGAAGGCTGTAACTGATGCCCTGAAGCAAAGAATTACTAGTAAAAATAATTCAGTGGAGAATGGTCTTTCTTCTAGAGAAACCACACCAAATGGCAAAGATAAGGATGGTAAAAATGTGTCGGATGTTCTCCTACCATACAAGTGTACCATATGTGAGTACAGAGCCAGATGGCCATCTGAGATCTCTCAGCATATGAAGAACCATTCCAATGAAAAACCATACCATTGCCCGCGGTGTAGCTATAAGAGCAAGTGGAAGTGGGATGTTGTTAAACACCTTCGCAGGTGTGGCGGTGGAACCGTCCACGATGTCATTGATACCACAAAAATAAGGCACATTGCTCCTCCTAATGTAATGGTTATGCCTCATGGTAATCTACAAAAGCCACAACAGCCAAGTCCAGCTCAGCAGCCAGTCTTTCCAACAAACCAGAAATTTGAACCTATTGGCCTTCCAAATTCTGTCAGTCCTGCAGCACACAGTTCAGCACAGACATTAAATTTTACTTCAGCAGCTGTGGGTTTGGATCAGTCTGAGAGAAATGACTTGGCCCCTTCACCAACAGCAGGTATCCTGACAGCACAGTCTAACCTTAGCCAGAAATCTCCAGTTTTCAGAAGTCTAGTCAATCAAGGTCTATATCACTGTCTAGAGTGTCCATTTATTGGCAATAACCCAGCGGAGTTGAGACGCCATGCTGTATTACACTCAGAAAATAAGCCTTTCTTATGTACTATGTGTGGCTATAGCTCCAGATGGAAATGCGACTTGAAGAAGCATATGAAGACATATGGACACTTCAATGCAGCACAGATGGATAGTGATGATCCAGAAAATTCACCTGATAAACTTATTGAATTAGAAGGTGACAGTGAAGATGAACAAAGATCAACTCTGTACATGTGCCCTAAATGCCCATACAACTCGTACAAAAAGCAAGCTTTCGAGTTGCACTTAAAGATACATGGTGATCAGCTAGATGAAGACAAGCCAGCCCCACCTATGACTCCAGTTACCTCAGCGAAATTCAAATGTACCAAATGTGACTATCAGGGTAATGATTTGTCATCATTCTTACAGCACAAAGTCTCTCATTCTAATCAGTCACCATCTGTAACAAACACCCAGCAGCCTTCTAGTGGTCCGTCCCATGTTAACAGCCATCCAGTCACAGAAGAGGTATCTACCAGAACACTCCATCTGAAGCATAGAAGAAAGCCTGTAAAACAATTCCGCTGCCAAAAATGTCCATATGTCTGCTTCAAGAGATCTGGCCTGAGCTTGCATGAATCTATGCATGTACCTCGAGGGGTGGAAGCTTTTCTGTGCATGTTCTGTGACTACAATGTTTTTAGCAAGAGTCTGTTATTGCAACACATGAGACTTCATGCAGAGTATTGTCCAGCTGAGTGCAGTGATCTTGGTAGAGTTGGAGCGTCAGATCTTCAGGAGATAGAAGAGCTTGAAGAAAAAGATGCTGCAATTACAAATGGAAAAATAACTCCACAGATTGAAGAAAACAATAACATTGATGAATATGAAAGTGGTTTTAACAATGGCAGTGATGTAATAGACCTTTCAAAGTCAGCTGCTTCATTTGGTAGTCGTTCATCCACACCAGCTGATTTAGACAGTTCAAAAAGCAAAAATGATGGCAGTCTACCTTGTGAATGGTGTAATTCAACATTCAAAAATGTAGTTACATTGTATCAGCATGCACAGAGCATGCACCCAATGCAGCTGAAAGCTCAGGAAGCTGGAGATATTGCAGCCAAACAGAATCCAAATCCAACATCACAGCTGGAGCAGATAGTGAAAGATCGCCAACGAGAATATCAAGTATATCATCAGTTTATGGCCCAGCAACAGCCTCAGATCCAGGCACATTTATCCACTCCAAACTTAGTGAGGCGATTTGTTCCTCTAGCTCCCAAGCCATCTCCAGGTCAAGGTCAGATACAGTCATTGCTAGCTGCTCAACAGCCGAGACCACAGATGATGACACTGCCAGTCAGTCAGCCTGTAAAAGATAGTCAAGTAGAAATTGCAATGAAACCATCTCAGATACCTGCTCAAATGCAAGCGTTTGGGCAAGGTGGACAAAGTCAGCTTACAGCTAATCAGATTGCCATGGCTAAAGCAAGGAAATCAACAAGTCAGCAGAAGAGGGCAAGATCATTTCAATGCACGAAGTGTTCTTTCACAGCACCAAATGCTGTCACTTATCTTCGCCATATTGAACGCCATGGGAGCAACTGTAAGCACACTTGCCTATACTGTGACTATAGCATAGACAGATTGAACTTACTATACCAGCACATGAAGGGGACACATGGGGACATGTGGCAAGGAACAGCTGAAGAAAAGATAAACCTGAGCACTGAAGATAGCAATAATAATCTGATTCCAAATGATTCGCCCTCGGGCAGCTGTAATATGTCAGAAGAAAATTCTGTAACTGAAGAGCTAAATGAAAGTTTTAACAGTAGTCATAATGAGTCTATTGATGGTGATGCTGAATTCAGAGTAGGTTTGGATGGTGGGATATTGTCACAACTTGGAGCCAAGGGATTGAAACCTGTCCTTGTACTTAGGGGTGAAATGCTATGGAGAGGGACAACCATTCAAGTTTGCAGTCTTGATGGAAAGAAGCACTACAAATGTCCCAAATGTCTGTATATTAGTATAAATGCATCAAACACAGCTAGCCATATAAGACAGCATGGTGCAAATAGAAGATACAAATGTGGACAGTGTGACTATAGTGCTGATAACTACAGTATACAGCAACATCATACTGAAACTGTTCATCTAAAGGACCCCAGCTTTATACAGATTGCTCCATATAACCCTTATCTGAAAGAGACTGAAGAGTTTTACAATGAAGAAAACAACAATGAGCCTCAAATAGGTACCCTGAAGAACATTCTGAGTTCTGAGACAAAGCCTTCAGAAATGCCATTTAACTGTCCTAAATGTCCCTACAAAAGCCAAGAAAAATCTAAACTGCAGCGTCATCTAGAGCACCATGTCTATAATGGTAAATATGAGTGTCAGCTGTGTGACTACAGTGTGGATCAGTATCACATACTTAGAAAACATGCAAAACTCCATAACAGAAAGATGCTACATGGAAATCCTAACTATGTTATGGCAGTTGATGCTGATGATGATGACTCGTACGATGAACCACCAATTCCATCACAGAGCCAGTCAAGACTAGAAATTCCAAATGACAGCAAAAGCAGACAACAGTTGGAAGAACTTCTGACGAAACTGAAGCAAGGAAATGGCCAGCTTAGATATAAATGTTCAACTTGTCCTTACAGTACATACCTCCGAAGTGAAATCATTGATCACAGACAAGGACACACTGCCAGAAACCAGTATTCCTGCCACCTTTGCAACTTCAGTGTGAGCCAAGTCAGCTTGCTACAGCAGCATATGAAATGCCATGAAATGGCAAGACAAAATGATGCTACCTCAGATATTCAAGAAATCAGTTTAAACCCTTTTGATGAAAGCATTTTCAAGTTAGTGCAACAACTTCCAGTTGATGAGGATGAAGAAAATGATGGTCAAGATGATGTTGATATGGAAAATAAAGATGATTTTCCCGAGGATATGGAATTTGAGGAGAACTTGAATGAAGATGGTAATGTTAATGAGGATATTGAAGATGATGATGATGTTGAAGTTGCAATGATGGAGGAAGAGCTCAAAGATACTATTGCTGATGATAATCTTGAAATGAATGATGGTGTTAAAAATCTGAGTGCAGAAGGAACATTTGACTCTGACATTCAGTTCAGAAACCATAAATGTCAAGACTGTCCTTTCAGTAGTAACTCAAATGCCGAGTTTAAGAAACACTCAAGATTACATGGAACTAACAACAAATTCAAGTGTGACTACTGTAATTATAGTTTAGACAGAATTAATTTGCTCTCCCAGCATAGAAAACTACATTTTCAAGAGCAAGGTTTTGACCCAGCACCTCCAGTTGTAAATTTGCTGAATAAAGACCATGAAGACTATGCAGCTACTATGGTGAAAGTTGGAAACGATATTGCCTATCCACCTACAGAATCTAATTCCAAATCAGAGGAGAAAAGCCCTGAATACCGCTACTTATATCAGAAACAAGTAGAATCTGGTAATGGGGTGTTTCTGGAAGATAAGATCAGATACACATGCAATAAGTGCCCATACCGCTGTAATGCCTTGAAAAGTTTTAAGTGTCACATGCAGATGCATGGCCTGACAAGAAAATACAGATGTGACTACTGCAATTGGAGTGCTGATAGACTTAATCTTCTGTATCAGCATCGCAAAGTGCATGCAAAGGAGCCCAATTTTAATCCAAGTCCAGGAGACATAGTGTTTCTAAATCGGGAGTATGCGCTTGAAGGAGAAAAGAACGAAAATGGGATAGTTGGAATGGCACTTGACGGAATGACTGAGAATCCATTTGAAAGGAGTGATATGCAGCAGTATCAGACTCCAGAAAAAGTAGCACATGGCCAGAAATTGCTATACTGTAAACTTTGTCCATTTAGAACTGACAGTCCAAATACATATTCATATCACAAAAAGCTTCACTTAATTCAGGCTAGATTTAACTGCTCAGAATGTTCATTTAGTATCAACAATGCTGAGTCATTGAAAGAACATATCAAACTACACAGGAAAGAAAAAGAAATGATGAAAGAAGAAATTCTAAGTACAAGTGAAATTGAAAAGAAGCGACATCATTGTCCTAAATGTCCATATAGTAGTCCTAGCAAAAACCTACTTGCAAATCACACTACTATGCATGCCTCAGGACGGAAATACATTTGTAATCTATGTGATTTCAGTGTTGATAAACACAATCTTCTCAAAGAGCATGCTAGAATCCATGTGGAAGGCAACATCGACAGTGATGAATCTGGTCTTGAAGAGATAGAAAGAGCCATTAAAAGAAGTCCTGACACTATAGGGCCTGAGCTATATTTGAATTCACCAAATAATGGAGATATTGATAGTGACACTGAATGCAGAGCAAGTTCGGACCATAAATGTGAAAAATGTCCTTTCAGCACACCGTCTAAAGATGAACTTGGGGCTCATACTACTCGTCATGATATTCTTCATAAAAATGCTTGTATGTATTGTACATTCAGTTGTGGAAAAGATGATGAATTATTAGAGCATATTCAAATTCATTTTCCAAGTACCTCAGTTGACAAAGACATGCTAAGGGCAATGAAGCGACAAAGTACAAAGCGAAACATATCTAAGGCATTTGGAGAATCAGATGAAAATGCAGAAAGTAGTAAGAAAAACTCTGATCAAGGCAGTGGTGAACCAGATTCGACAGTGAATGAATCACCAAAGCAGGAAAGTAAAGAAAAAGCAGGTGATTTGAAAGACAGTGAGGATACAGAGTCTGAAGTAAAAACAAAGAAAGTATATGTTTGTCAGTACTGCGAAAGAGAATTTGATTGTAAGACTTCAATGATTCAACATGAAAAGCAACATTTAGTTGGTTACCAGTTCTAATTTAAACGAATTTGAATTGAACAAAACTGACATTCCGACTTCTAGAATATATATTTCATGTAAGTAATGTGGAGTTACATGATGAAAAAAGTCATAGTAAGGAAACGTCAGTGGCTGATTGGTGAAAAACAAAAAGACTTGAAGAGTTAACATTAAATACTCACAATTTGTAGCAAGAAAATCTCTGTGCTTAGACTGTGAAGCTCAACAACTTTTTGATGATTATTAGTCATTTAAGTTACCAGAAATAAAAACACATCAGGAGAACAAATAGGGAAACATTGAGCAAGAAAATTTTGTTTAGAAAAGTGATCAAACTTCTGTGAACATACTGGTACTAAAAATAATGTAATCCAAGAACTTTACACATGATCACTGATTATTACTTCAAGCTGCAAGTGACAAAGGAAGTAAGGAACTGAATCTAAAAAGAACTCAACTTAATACCCAAACTTGTGACAAGAGTATGAACAAAGAACATGTAACAGAAACAGTTGAAGGAAATAAGAGCTGTCAGAACAAGTAAAATCTAGATCTGTGGTTTTAATATTTCAATTTATAGAGTTTACAACTGAACAAAAGCCTTAGGACTACTATGTAGATTCGGTGGGCTGAATTTCCAAGTGAAATGTTACAATAACAAACCACTTCAATTCTTCACATGTCAGGCTGGCTTAGTCTGATACTTTTGAAACAAGTAAAGAACAGTAATAGTATGCCATTTTCCAACATTACCAGATGTGATATCGACCTGAAGTATGCAAGACACGTCGACATTCCATATATTTATTTTTATACTTACTGGATAATTGTATTTTGGATATACAAGTTTTTGAGATAGTGCCTTAAAGTTTACATAGTAACAACGATATCAACCATTTCAATACAAGTCTTCCACGTATTATAAAGTACATGTACAGTAACTTTCCATGAGAAACGGTTATTATATCTTAGTCAAACAAAGAATTGCCACACTCTAGTCCTTTAAATATTCTTAGAATATTGCCAGTAATCATGAAACGCTGTTTTATCATAGGGGATGTTCTAAGAAAATTTAGATTTTACTAATGTGCTGCCCTTCTTTTGATAAGTATAATTTCACTGGAAACTGGAGAAAACGGGGAAAATTGTGAAATCTTAAGCTGGTAAATCCATTATAAAGGCCATAAACGCCAGTAAACTAAGTGCAATTAATAAATACTTATGTGTTCTACAAACATTTAGTGTGCTAGCATCATTATTCACACCTCAGAATAGAGAGAGATTGGGTCATTATCTTCATTCATCAATAAAGAAGGCTTTCAGCCACCATTCTGTGAAAGGAGACATTGTTGGATGAAAGCTGAAGTGAAAAGGTCCAAGGCCTGGTTATTCACAATTAACAACATAGGTACTTAAAGCGACGTTAAATTTTCAAATGTATGCTAAAACACTTTTTTGGGGGCCAAAAAAATGTGAGGAACTTTGCAAAAGCTACTCACATTTTTTCAGTAAAAAATATTAGCATGCCTGATTTACGTGTAATAGAGGACTGAACAAATCCATGACTAACAAATTTGTTAATTCTTTGAACAACTCGGCCCTGATCTCTAGATGATACTGAGATTTTATGATTACCCGAATGTTCTTGAATATGGGACATCTTAAACCATTAATTTTCTATTTGTACCAAATGGAAAATTAATGGTTTTAGGTATCCCAGTATTTAAGCATATGAGCCAAGACACGACAAAACCAACAATGTGGTTGTGCGGCCAGTGCAGATGCAGATCAGCCTGGGCATCCGCCCAGATTGATCAGAGTCTTCGCTGCCCGCATGGAGGTAGTTCAAACCCTCAGCTACCCTTTGAGCACTTAACAAAGAGTCTGATCGAAATGGGCGGAGGCACAGGCTGATCTGAGTCTGCACTGTGCGCTTACCACATTGTTGGTTTTGTCGTGTCGCGGCTCATATCAGGGTATACTGGAATAATTTGTTCTTATTTCTCACTAGAGATTGTAAGATGCCACAAAAGAAATGAGATGATTATCTCAGAATCATCATTATTTACTCACCTTGGCTGGAACCCTAATTAAGGTGTACGGATACACTTTGAGGGGAAGCAACTCTGTCATATTCTCTTTTGCCTCCCTTGACTGTGCAGGTAACCCTTTTGGAAAAGGAAGCATACAGGAAGTTGCAATAGTTGTTGTCCTTTGAAAAAAGGGGGATAAGCATGGGAGTGTATTTGTTAACCTTATATTTTGTATATTAGTAGCAGTGTATGTATGAAACTATGTTTAGTTGTACATTACACATTGCATTAAGATCAATAATATTTTTGGCATGTTCATTATTATTTAGTGCTGATTTTGAGAAATTTTAGATCAGGGTGTCTTCCATAACCTTTATAATTCTTTTTTTTTTTTGGCTTTTCACTCATTGATAGTTATACATATTTTATCACTTTTTTTTTCACTGGTAATCAATTTCATGAAAGTTTATGATAGTGAGTTTTGTTAATCCTTTACCAGTCTTTACGTCTTACATACAGTAAAAAAATAAGTTCTGAGTAATGCAAATATTTCTGCCTAAATGTAAAGCTACATGATTTTGTTAACACTACATTTTTCTGTAATTACTTAAGTTGTGAAGATGGGACCAGTTCAAAATGTTAAAAAATTAGACCAGTTAAAAATTTTAATTTTCTTTTTTTTTTTTTTTTAAATATTTTGTGCTAACCAGTTGACAGATGTTTGTAAATACATGTTTTAGTTTTATTTTTTCTTATATACTATAGTTGTTTTTCTTGATTTCTACTGGAGAGTGATATTTTAGTTTGAAGTTGAAGGGACAGATTCAGAAATGCTTAATGTTTAAGAATTTTCCGAAGAATGCAAATCAAATATTTGGACAGACTGTATATGTAGGTCCTGCTGCTAGGGGAGGTGCCTGGGGCCGTATTCATAAAGCCACTTAAGTCGTTGCTATGCGGTTGCTAAGGCTAAATATCTATAAAGGAGATTCCCTACAACTATGAAATTTGGTCTGGAGGAACAGTCTTTGTAAGACTGTTCCTCCAGAGCAAGTTTCATAGTTGTAGGGAATCTCCTTCAAAGAAATTTAGCCTTAGCAACTGCATAGCAACGACTTAAGTCGTTTTATGAATACGGCCCCTGATCAGTAATGGACACTATCAAGGGATGCAACTTGGCCTTTTTTTAACTCCCTTCTCCATGAGAATCAACTCTCAAAGGGGCAAATACTTTGCTGTAAGTATACTCCCATTAGACTAACAATGTTGAATCAATGTTGATTCAGTGTCATGACATCGAGTCAATGTTGTCTCACTGTTGATTCATTGTGTTCCTGCTGGGCTCCTTTTAGATTGGTTCTGTCTTCAAGGGAGCAACAGTGATGTCAGAAGTTGTCTCCCTTTGAAAAAATGTTTGCCCCCCCCCCCTAAAAAAAATGATGAAGGTATACCCATATACCTTTAAAATCCTGATAATGACAGATTTGAAGTAGAAAGAGTCAGTTTTAGAATGGCTTGACATGTTGGAAAATTCATACTAAATTTGATTTGAAAAAAAAAAAAATCAAAATTCGACTGTCCAAAAATTCGAAAGATTATGTATATATTCAGTGCCCATGGGAGAACTTTGAATGTCTGTTAAATATGTGAGAAAGATAGGTTTTATGTAGACAGCCTAAGGACATAGTCTGTATGTCTCAGTAAAGTCAGATGGGATAAGAAATTTCCAGTTTGGTGATTGATAGATTACTATTAGCATACCTGGATAAGGTGTCACCATGTAGAATTGACCTTGAGGGAGTTGCTTATTAATGATTTATGCGGAACATACATACTGTTTACTTCTTATCTGATAAATGTAGAATGTGGTGTACAGTGGAAGAGGTACCACATGACGTGGACAAACAATGCAGACTAAGCCTAGCCTGCATGTCTGTGTAGTCTGTTCGGCATCTTATATTTGTAGCAATATGAATTTTGAAGAAATTATATACTTATCAAAAAAAAAAAAAAAATGAAACAAATGCTTTTTTTTTAGCTCACCAGAGCCGAAGGCTCCGGGGGAGCTTATAGGATAGGCAGTGGTCCGTCGTCGTCGTCGTCGTATGTCGTCGTCGTATGTCGTCGTCGTCTGTCGTCCGTCAACACTTTTAAACGACATCTCCTCTGAAGCCACTGGGCCGATTGGGCCCAGATTTCATCTGTGGCATCCTTGGGCTGGGGGATTGAAAGTTTGTGTTTTTTATGAAAATTGGCCTTTTAGTTTGGTTGCTATGGCAACTTAGAGTTTCCATTGACTTATAATGGGGAAAATTGAAAAATGGCATTTTCTGCCAAACCATTGCAGATATGTTGATGAAACTTTTATAGAAATGTTCCTTGAGATGTCTTCTATCAGCTTTATGTTTTTTGGCCCACTGCTCCTTTTATTGGTTGCCATGGAAACCGAAATGCAAAAAAATGAAAAAAAAAAAACTTAAAAAATTATCTCCTCTGAAGCTACTGGGCCCATTTGGCCCAGATTTCATCTGTGGCATCCTTGGGCTGGGAGATTGAAAGTTTGTGTTTTTTATGAAAACTGGCCTTTTTGTTTGGTTGCTATGGCAACTTAGAGTTCCCATTGACTTATAATGGGGAAAATTGAAAAAAGGCATTTACTGCCAAGCCATTGCAGATATGCTGACAAAACTTTTATAGAAATATTGCTTGAGATGTCTTCTATCAGCTATATGTTTTTTGGCCCACTGCTCCTTTTATTGGTTGCCATGGAAACCGAAATGTAAAAAAATGGGAAAGAAATACTTAAAAAATTATCTCCTCTGAAGCCACTGGGCCGATAAGGCCCAGATTTCATCTGTGGCATCCTTGGGCTGGGGGATTGAAAGTTTGTGTTTTTTATGAAAACCGGCCTCTTTGTTTGGTTGCTATGGCAACTTAGAGTTGCATTGACTTATAATGGGGAAAATTGAAAAAAGGCATTTACTGCCAAGCCATTGCAGATATGTTGACAAAACTTTTGTAGATAGTTCCTTGAGAAGTCTCTTATTAGCTATGTATTTTGTTTGGCCACTGCTCCTTTTATTGGTTGCCATGGAAACCAAAATGCAAAAAATGCACACAAAAAATACTTAAAAAATTTTATCTCCTCAGAAGCCACTGGGCCGATAAGGCCTAGATTTCATCTGTAGTATCCTTAGGTTGGGGGATTGAAAATTTATGTGTTTTTTTTTTATAAAATCGGCTCTTTAGTGTGGTTGCTATGGCAACTTAAGAGTTGCATCGACTTGTAATGGGGAAACTTAAAAAATGGCATTTACTGCAATCAATATATGGAAAATAGTTATATATTTTGTTATCAACTCAACAGACTGTCAGGCTGAGACTTTGTAGTTGTATACTTTAGCCCGTACAAATGTGACAGTAATTTTGAGCCTATACAAATTTTATAGCAATTTTGAGCTAGAGATCTGGTGAGCTTTGTGGCCCGTGGGCCTCTTGTTTTTTTTAGCTATATATGGACACCATGTTTTTTTTTTCCTTGGGGAACAAATTGTTTCTTGTAAGAGTTGACCCTTCATTGAATAGGGAGGCAAGATGAAAATGGCTGAGTTGCTTCCCCTGGAAGTGAACCTTTACATCTTATACCCAGCAGGCACACCACATTGACAAAATTGTATCAACATCAATTTCTTGTCATTCATTGGTGTTGATTGTCTTTTGTTCAGGAATGATTAAAATTTTGCTTTTAAAATTGGGACTAATGTAAGGGAAATAACTGCAATTCCTTCACTGGTTATTCTGAGTTTTTGAATAGAATAACGCCAAACTGATTCTTATGAGATGTTTCAATATTCTAGCTAATTTTTTAACTCTACAGTGCCATCTTGTGCTTAGTTCTGATGAATATTCAAAAAGAAAAGCATTCTCTAAATCTGTTCCTTTGAATTCTGACAAAATGCGAGAACCATACCAAACATTCCATTATGATTGTAAAAATTTAATACATTACTGTATAGTTTGTAAATAATTCTAGTTTGTTTATTAAGTTTGTATATAATACATACATATATATAGACATTTCATTTCCTCTTTTTTTTTCAATTATTTCATAACTTAAAAATCACTCAAACAGAAACTTGTCATGTGTAAAACTTAAACCATTCGCTGCAGAGCTCTAGATGAGAGGGGGAATTGATGATATTCATAGATAATTTTTCTTATTTCTCAAAGAAAACATACGTTGTGACACCTCATTAGAACCGTCACGGCGAGACGGTTCTAATGTGGCTCACAAGATACGTTTTATTGGAGAAATATAGAAACTTTTCATTGGGAGCACTGTTGGCTAGATTAATGCAAGGGAGATAACTGCAATTAAAATTTACGGTAGGAGATGTTACCATTTTGAATACCATATCAATGGTGCTGTTCAGTTTTGTTTTTTTGAGTAATATATACTCATAAATGTGATGTGCCTTCCAACAAAATACATTGTGATACAATGAAATAACGTTTGAAAATCATTTTTGATTTTAATTTACATGTATTTTATGAAAATATATTTTGTTTTCATGTTATATATTTGAGCCATTCCATTAATTCAAAAGCATTAATGATTGTTGGGGCCTATGCATGTATGTTTATATTATATTAGTTTGAAATCAGTAGTGTAGACAGTAAATATTTGGATACAGAAACCGTTTTCCATCTTTTAATGGACAATTTCAATTTGTCCTATCGGGGTATGCAGAAAAAAAATGAAAATGGTTGAATTTTGCAAACAGAGAAGATCCAGATGAAGCTGCTCATAACAGACCGCCTCATCTAGATCTACACTGTTTCCCCTATAGCCCTTGAATTCTCCATGATATAGCTTGCATGAAGTATTTTTTTGAAATTTTGCAGTTTGCTTTTTGGCACTGTAAGGGCTAAGTAATACAGAAAATAGAATAAAAGCTGCCACATGGTGGAGCATTTACCATAATTATCCTATGATCCTAAATATTCGGACACCAAAACATGTTTATGGCAATACCTGGTGACAAAATAAATGGTCAACTGGCAAACAGTGTAGACCCTGATCAGACTACTTGGAGCAGACTGAGCTGGGTCTACATGGTTTGCTTCGACACTTCTGTCCCAATATTTAAGGTTATTACAGTATGTTTATCTGACATTTTTTCATAGGGAAATAACTTCTGATTTTTTTGCTTTCTTGAACAACAAACCCCAGAAAGGGGTCTACTCATAAAGGGAAGAATTTGCTCCTAGAGGAGCAAATTCTTTCCTTTATGAGTTGACCCCTATTGAGAAGGATGGCAAAAATAAAAAGCCAGAGTTGCTTCCCATTTAAGTGTGGTTGATGGGACCAAGATTTATTTCTGTAATTCGTGATGTACCTTGGAGTAAGATTTTTTCTTCTAATTTTCTGTTTCTTTAATTAGCTTAGAGAGAAAAAGAAGTGTATTCTAGTGATCGTAATATAACATTAATTTTACACCATTTTGGTTGTAAAAGAACAAAATGGAGATTTATGTTAATTCTGAATAGATATAACCAAATTAATCATTTTACTAAATCCAAGTGAATTCCTAAAGAAAAATAACTTTTGAAAATTTTGCCGATGTTACATATGGGAAACAGCATGGCTGTCATTAAAAAGTACATGTAGTTTTCAGTTGCATGCAATATAGGGCAAATTAATTTCCTTTTCATTTATTTGTAGATTTTTGTTTTGCAATGTAGCTTTTCATTTATATGTTCAGCAGCTTAGATCATGATGAAACAGCTTATTATGAGCAGTCTCATTAGGATCTATACTGTTTGCCAAATGTAGTGAAAAGTGTTTTTCATTCATGTTTTAGTTTGTAGTCATATTTTTTGTGAGTAGTAATTGAACTGAGTTGCGATGAGGAAAATTTCTATATCCTGTGCAAGATTTCCCTTTTCCTCTATTAAACATGTTATTGCTTCACATCAGAAGTGCCTCAGTGAGGAAGGTCTGATGTGTGTACACAAAATATTTCATGGAGATTTTTCTAATGAGGGGTCACAACATATGCTTTTATGGAGTATTAACTTCATTCATCTTAGACCCTGATAGTACATACTGTATTTCTTCGGTTATAAGGCAGGCTTTTTCCATTCCAAACAATCTCAAAGATTTAGATCTGTCATGTAAGCTGGATCTGGATCTTTGAGATTGTTTTGGAAGAGAAAACCCCATTTTATAGCTGAATTACACAAAACTGATTTATATATTTGAGATAATTTTGGAAGGATAAACTCTCGTCTTATAACCAAATAAGCAGTACATAATATTGTATTATGATTTTCCGATCTGTCTGAACCTGCGCACAATACAAGTGCTTTCTGCATGGGCCTTTTGTAGAATATTTACAAAGGAACTTAATTAAGATGGCATTAATATGCAAGCTATTATAGGCTATTTGGCTCTTCTGTGCTCTGCATTTTCATATTTTAATACCAAATAAAACAAAATTGAAACAGTAGAAGGACCAAACAGCACAAATGTACAAGATGATCTGGGTCTTTTATGATCTGCATGTTGGATTAGAAGATTTTCCTATATTGCAAACCTCAGTTCTCCCTAGCCACACTACTGTATGCTAGTCTAATATTTTTCATTATTTTCATGTAGTGTAATTATTTTTCATTTTATCATTTAGTTTGTCATATACTCTTAACCCAATGGGGCACATATCAAAACAACGTTGTATTTATGTCAATGCAACATTGTTGCATTGACATTGATACAATGTTGTTTTAATGTTTTGCACCTATTGGGATTTTTTTCTTTCTTTTATTTGCAAAATTGAATGCTTGGATACTTATCCAGTGTCATTTGCGATCACAATACAGCTATGCAATTTAATAATTGTCAAAAGTAATAAAGACATAATTTGAAGTAAACTGTTGTTTTCATTCCCGATCCACCTTAACAGTTGTTTTCATTGAACTTACTCTTATTACCCATAGCTACCAAGACAACTTAATGTGAATGCATGTTCTCTGCCATTTTTACAAAGGGAAACAACTTTTGTGATTTCCTCCATTTGCTTCCTTGGGCTACAAGCACCGCAAGCAGGGCAATATACGCCCGTTTCTGAGTGAATTTTAGCCCCTCAGTGCCTTGGGCAGATCTATAGCCATGACAATCAGCCATACACAGGTACTAATATGTGCACAATAAGAGTCTGTAAATACTAATCAAAGGGATGTAGCTCCAAAATTAAGAAAGTGGAAGCAACCACTCCCATTCTCAAAACACAGTATTAAGCTAACGCACAATGCTATAAGGTGTCACCAAGATACCCAAAACAATAACCTTGTAATGGTGCACACAAAAATGTCTAAGGAATATTAAAAGGGAAATAACTCTGAAAGTAACAGGGAGCCACACACCATTTCAACCTCGTCTACACTGCTATAAAACTTGTCAAGATATTCCAGAAGTTAGGGTTCTCATAACAGCCTTAAAAAAACTAATCAAAGGGCTGCAACTCCAAAAATAAGGGGAAGCAATTGTTCTTTTATAAGACATACTGTTGTTGTGTTATTGCTTTACGTCCACGGTAAACAGCTATGGTCATGTCGGGATGGTCAGTTAACCTAACCACACTATTCCTGGGCAGGCTTGGACCTCCAAAGCGGTTAACCAGTACTAAGTGCACATACTTAAGCCAGTAACTGACAACTGCCCTTCTTGAATCAGTGGAAGGGGAAACGAAAGTATGTGGCCGGACTGGGTATCAAACCAGGGACCTCTGGCTCTTGAGACAGACGCGTTACCAAGCTATGCGGCCCAGCTTATAAGACATACCGTCTCAACCTAATACTGTCTCAACGTAATATCATTGCTATATAGTTTCTTCAAGATATTTGATGCAGTTACCTAATTATAGCTTGCACAAGACCAGCCTTAGAAATGAATCAAAGGGACGTAACTCCAAAAATAAGGAAGAGGGAGCAATTGTTCTTATATAAGACACACTGCCTCAACCTAGTACACATTGCCATAAATTTTCATTATGATATTCCATATGGTTGCCCACTAACTGCTTGCACAAGGTCATCCTTAGAAATTAAACAAAGGGAGGTAACTCCAGAAATAAGAGGGAAGCAATCATTTTGACATACCATGTCAACCTAACATACATTGCTATTAAGTTTCATCACGATATTCCAAAGGATTACCTAGTTATGGGGTGTATAATATAGTCAAAAGAAATAATCAAAGGGACTTCACTCCGTAACTAAGTAAAGGGGACCAACCATTCTTGAGTGAGACACACTGTCTTAACCTCATAATACATTGCTATCTAGTTTCATCGTGCAATTCTGCTGACTAACCTAGTTACGGAATGCACACGAATTGCCATACAAACTGCAAAGTCAATGTTTTTCAAAGGGCTGTAACTCTGCTAAAAATCATTGGAGCTTTACCTCCATATTATATATATGCACTACTCCACATGGTAGTCTTACTATTTACAAAGTTTCAGCTTTATTGGATGAAAACTAGGAAAAATTATCCAGAAACAAACATGCTAAAAAGTCTAAGAAAAGGGCTGTAACTGCTAGAAATCATCAGAGTATAACCTTGAAAGGGTATGCCCTGGTCCAACTCATAGCCTTACTATATACCAAGTTTCAGCTCGATCAGATGTAAACTGTAGGAGGAGTTATCCGGAAACGAAAAGGTAAGAACGAACAGATGCTCAGATCTAGCGCCATCACAATACTTCTCATTTTTCAAACGGGCTTGGAAAAGGGGGTCTATAAGGAGAGAATTTGCTTCTGGAGGAGCAAATTCTTTCCTATAAGAGTTGACTGCCATTTAGAAGGGAGGAAAGACAGAAAATGTCAGAATTGCTTCCACTGAAAGTATATGAGCCGCTACTCGAGAAAACCAACAAAATGGCTGTGTGCCCAGCACAGACTAAGATCAGCCTGGGCACCCACCCAGTCTGATCAGACTCTTCTCTATGCGCTAAAGGCTAGCTAAGGGTCTAAGCTACCTCCATGCGGAGAGTGAAGACTCAGATCAGACTGGGCAGATGCCCAGGCTGATCTGAGTCTGCACTGGGCGCACAACCACTTTGTTGGTTTTGTCGTGTCGTGGCTCATATCCATTCATCTTAACCATTCGTCTTATAACCAGTAACTGAAATTACATGGATATACTAAAATTTGAACAAGTTGATTTGACTGAACAGAAAGGCGAGTGCTATAGAGCACTTTGAAGCTAATCGTTATACAATGGAGCATGTAACAAGAGCTGTCGCCTGACAGCATAGCTCACCTGAATAGGTGCTTGCCCATCACACAGTCGCTTTGGAGGTTTGGACTTCTATGCATAAAACTTCAGGCAAGCATGTCCATAATGACAACACATTTATAAACAAAAACTATCTAAGAAATAAGTCTTAAAATAAAATTTAAATAACAAATTCCACATGAAATTTCGAAGTCCATGAGCTTGAGGTCGGGGGGGGGGGGGGGGGGTGGGGGGGGGGGGGGGGGGGGGGGTCTAGGATGTAACAAAACCTTGAGCCATTATCTAACATCAGTCCAAGTATTAGTATCAACTGAGTCCATCGTGGCACTGTGAAATTATGTCTTCATAAATATAAAACTTTAACCAAAATCTTTAAGACAAAATTATAAGTCGATGACCTTGACTTCAACTTCAAGGTCATCCAGTGAGGTAAGTATACAGTGTTTTGTAATAACTCAAAAAAGTGTCTAACATCAGTTCAAGTGTAAACTAAATCTCTGCCAAGCATTATGAATCAGTATGCAATTAGAAAACTTTAATAAAGAACAAATTTCCGAAGTCCGTGACCTTGACATCAAGGTCAATGTGCGGGGTTGGGGTAGTACTCAGCAAAACTTTGGACTAATATCTAACTAAAGTGCAAATATAAAAAGAATTCATCACTGGGTTCAGGAGATATGTGTCTTTAAAAGACTTTAACCAAAACATCCAATCAATAAATTGACAATTTTCTAAGTCCATGACCTTGACATCAAGGTCACTGAGGGGGATGGGGGTAGTACCTTGCAAAACTTTGGACCAATATCTAACTACAGTGCAAGTATCAAAGGAATCCATCCATGGGTTAAGGAGATATTGGGCTTTATAAAACTTTAACCAAAACATCCAGTCCAAAAATACTCCCAATTTTGACATCAAGGTCATGGACTGGGGTGGGGGTGGTACCCTGTTAAACTTTGGACCAATATCTATCTACAGTGCAAGTATCAAAAGAATCCATCCATGGGTTAAGGAGATATAGGTCTTTAAAAAACTTTAACCAAAACATCCAATCCGGACGCGGACGCTGACGCGGACGCTGACGCCGACGCCGGGGTGACAACAATAGCTCTTCCTGAACTTTCGTTCAGGCGAGCTAAAATGGGCTTCATAGTGCTACATGGCCTTCCTAGAGCTGTCTCTCACAAAGTGCTTTTTTGTTGTGCAGCGTTGCATAGGCACAGTGTTCTGTAGGGCTTTTTGGTTTACAGGTGTTGTAAGCAAGGCGAATTTCTTTGTGCAACAAACGGCTACAGAAAAGTGCTTTGTGAAAGCACTACCACTGTGTATCATTCATAAGCAAAGCATTACAGAGTGCTACACTACAGCGCTTGCCTTATGCAACTCTTGCTTGGTATCAGTAAGATTTGTCATTATAATAGTGAGCAGTGTGTGGTGGCAGTGAGTGGTGACTAGTAGCCACTGCTCACTGCTAACAGGCACAGGGCGCCGATCAATACAATGTTTACGTTGTTTTAATCCCCTTGGGAATGTTTTCTTTCTCATGGTACAGCTCATAGACATATCAAAACAGGAACAGAAAACAATAAACCGCTAAATCATTAAATTCAAGAGTCTATTAACAACACAACAGCATCATATTATAGAAGATGACATGCTACAACCAAGATATACACTAATTGCCTCATTTCTCTCAAACTTATGCTTATGAACAGTGAAAGGAATCTGAAAAAAAAATGAATCATTGACAAAAGCGCAGCCTGTCAGCATTAACATGATAAAACTGATCATGCCATTTTTATCCCCCGACCGAAAGGTTCGGGGGGATACAGCGATGAGCCTGGCGTCCGTCCGTCCGTCCATAAACATTTTCTTGTCCGCTCTATATCTTGAATACCCTTTGGAATATTTTCATGATACTTCACAGTTATGTAGAACAGGTCATGACGATGTGTGGTATATAAGAATGGTAACTCTTGCTATTGTACTTTTTGAATTATCTCCCCTTTGGTGATTTTTTGGCAGATACGTGTCTGCTCTGTAACTTGAATACCCTTTGGAATATTTTCATGATTTTTCATAGAAATGTAGAACAGGTCATGACGATGTGTCGCAAACAAGAATGACAACTCTTGCTTTCTTACTTTTTGAGTTATTTCCCCTTGATAGTTTTGGGTGTTTTTTTTTTGGCAGGTTCGTGTCCGCTCTATAACTTGAATACCCTTTGGAATATTTTCATGATACTTCACAGATATGTAGAAAAGGTCATGACAATGTGTCGGGAACAAGAATGACAACTCTTGCTTTCTTACTTTTTGAGTTATTTCCCCTTGATGGTTTTAGGTATGATTTCGTGTCCGCTCTATAAATTGAATACCTTTTGGTATATTTTCATGATACTTCACAGATATGTAGAACAGGTCATGACGATGTGTGGTGAACAAGAATGACAACTCCTGCTTTCTTACTTTTTGAGTTATTTCCCCTTGATGGTTTTAGGTGTGATTTCATGTCCGCTCTATAACTTGAATACCTTTTGGAATATTTTCATGATACTTCACAGATATGTAGAACAGGTCATGATGATGTGTCGCAAACAAGAATGACAACTCTTGCTTTCTTACTTTTGGAGTTATTTCCCTTTGATGATTTTAGGTGTCCGCTCCATAGCTTGAATACCTCTTGAAATATTTTCATGATACTTCACAAATATGCAGAACAGGTCATGACAATTTGTTTCATACATGAATGATAACTCTTGCTTTTATACTTTGCGAGTTATTTCCCTTTGGTAGTTCGAGCTGCTGTTTGACTTTCTGCTCCATATCTGTATAGCTCTGGCCAGCTCCAGAATTTGAATAACTATGTACCTTTTAGAATATTGATGATCATGCTGTGATATCTTATCAGTGTTCCTAACTCTCTCTGACCCTCCATATTCCCGCGTCCCCCCCCCCCCCCCCCCCCCCCCCCCCCAAATTTTTTTTCCAGATCTGGATTCTTTGACCGAATTCACTTACTACAGAGCTCAAAATTAGGTTTGTAGGGCTTGTACTTTAGAAGTTATTCACACATTTTGAAAGTTGAGTGTATCGTATGCTATACATTTGTGTATATGATGGCTGTTTGAGATTTTACCTCTTTTTAGCAGTGTGGCATACTTTTTTGGTCGGAGTGTTAGATAATCATGCATCTGTTAACAGTTAGAAGCATAAAAGAACGACAATATATTACTAATATGTGTTGTAAAGTGCACCCCTTTTACCAAGGCCCATGGGGGTCTTCGGTCGAGGGGTTTGCCATCTCCTCTGACGGCTATTTTTTGTTTATTTATTAGAAATTTCTTGACAACATATATATATGAGTCAAAGGATTGGACATGGCTAGGCCTATAATTGTCCTCTCCTAGGTGGTGTTGTACTATATACATAGGCAAGAAGAGTAAATATGTGTAAATCAAATCTGTAGGTTTGCATAGGGAGTATCTTTTTAATATTTATATGGTTGAACTATACATACATACACCAGTCAGCTTGAAGTAACCAACTGGCTGGTGCACATACGCAGTTACGCAAGCCTAAAGATTTGGAAATATAACTAATCGACAAGTGCTAATCTTAATAACATAATAATAATAATAATAATTCAAAATATAGTAAATGTGGAAATGGCAGCTGTGTACGCCATTTACACCGTCTCCTCAAAGAACGTGCACTGCAGAAATGAAAGAATATATACTGCCTTAAGCCTGACCATTATCAGTAAAAATATAGCTGACAGGATAGGACCCTCTACATTTGATATTGTTTTATATCTGACACACATCTTGGTCGATATAATTATGGGATAGTTTAGGTTAATAAGAAGTGTGTCAAAAACATCACATATCAATCAGATGTTGCTCACTGAAAATTTGATAGCTGTATATGCTCATTTTCATTAAATTTGATTAAATCGGTTTGTCTTGGTAATATAGCTAGCTACACAGTCGAAAATAAAGCAGTTATTTTGGTATGACAGATTTGAATTTTCAAATAATAGTTCATTAGCCGTTATGGATATTTCAGCATAAACAATGGGTTTTGACATAAGGGTATTTATTAACTCATACCTGCAGCTAGCATATAGGGGACATTCAAACAGGAAGTGACTTGCTGATTCATTGACAGCCCCACATGCACACTCTGGGGATTGAGGCAAGTGATCATTAAAGAGATCATAATTTAGTTGACTTTTTGAGTTTCTTAGCTGACACATGATTATATTATTACTTCTTGACCCATAGCTAAAATGTTTAGGTGGTTTGATAGTTCTGTTTTTAAGAATTCTCTTAAAGGAAAACAGGGAAGTTGCATTGTTAAATGCAGGATCTAACTTATTCCAGGCTTCAATAGTGGATGGGAAATAGCTGTTACGAAATGCAGCAGTCCTTGGCGTTGGATATCTGAGACTTTGGCGTCTCAGTCTGTAATCGGACTGGTGTGTATTGTATGTATCTAGGATTTCTGTAATGTATGTAGGTGCCTCATTATTCAGTATTTTATAAAAGTAAATTAATTTAGCATCTTTTCTTCTTTCAGAGAGGGGTTTCCATCCTGTTTCGGCATACAAAATTGAATGAGATGTTCCTCTTCGAAGACCGGTCACTATCCTAGCTGCATACAACTGTAAGTTTTCTAGTAATTCAGACTGGGCTTTGGTGCAGCCATCCCAGATTATACTGCCATATTCCATAACAGGTCTAATGAATGTAAGATAGAAACATGAAAGTGATTTTCGGTCTAGATCATGTTTTAACATACACATAATGTTAAGACGATTGCATGCCTTCTCATAAATACTATTTATTTGATTGCCCCATGTTGTAAAAGTGAGACCAAGATGGGTATGAGTATTTTCATCTTTAATTGTATGATTATTGAGCTGTATATCATTTGCTATATTAAGTCGTTGTCTAGTAAATGTCATTGACTTTGTCTTTGAGGGATTTAAGGTTATGCACCAATCATCTGCCCATGAGGCTATTTTATGGAGGTCTTCAGTAAGCATTTGCATTGAGTTATTACCATCAATAACAGCAAAAAGTGGGTATCATCTGCAAACAGTCTAATATTAGATTGAATATTATCCACAATGTCATTGATATAAAGTAGAAATAAGTATGGACCAAGGACTGACCCTTGAGGTACCCCTGCTAAGGTATCAGCCCATGTAGAGTAAAAACCTTCAATATGAACCCGTTGTTTTCTGTCAGATAGATAACTTGTAAACCATTCAAGGAGGTTGCCTTGTATTCCGTACTTTTTAAGTTTAAATAGAAGCCCATCGTGCCATACCTTGTCAAAAGCTTTACTTACATCACAAAAAATAAATTTAATGTTTTTTCCTTTGTCTAGATTCTCTATTATGATGTGATATATCTCAAGAAGCTGATTGACTGTTGAGTCCCATGGATGAAAGCCAGATTGATAGCGTGTCAAGATTTCATATTCTTGCAGGTAATTATAAAGATACTTAAATATAATTTTTTCGAGTATTTTCCCCATACAGCTTGTAACCGAGATAGGTCTATAGTTATTTGGATCATGCTCCTCACCCTTTCCCTTAAAGATGGCTGAAATATTAGACATTTTCCATTGGATAGGCACTGTACCTAGTTTTACTGATCGGTTATACAAAAGTTGGAGTGGTTTAATTAGATATTTACCAGTTATTTTAAGAAGTTTAGGTAGAATTTCATCAGGTCCCCCAGGTTTATTTATGTTAAGAATCTTAATTTGATCTAACACATCTTGCTCTGTAATTCTTATATTATTTAGGTTAAAATATGGTAAAGTTGGCTCAGGAAGTTGAGGTTCATTAGTTGTTTTAGAAATATTTGCAAAGTGTTTGTTTAACGTTGCAGCTTTGTCACGTGGATGAATGTTTATGCAGTTATTTTCAATAATTGGTGATGTCGGGTTATTTTAATTTTTTAATTTCGATATATCATTAGCAATTTTAAACCATTTTTTTGGCAGCAAGTTTTCATCTGCGAGAGAGTTTTTGAGATTTTGAAAATATTCCTTTTTTGCTTTCCTTATCTCATCAACTATTGAATTTCTTTTAGATTTGTAGTTTTGCCAGTGTATGTCAGTATTTCTTGTTTTAGCTTTATTATATAACCTATTCCTTTGTCTTATTAATTTTCTAATGTTTTTGTTCATCCATGGTTTATCGTTTGGTCTTATAGTGAAGCTAACCTTTGGTATATATTGATTACAAGTCTGTAGAATGACATCGGTAAATGTTTCATTTATTATATTAATATTGCTTGATGTTTGAATAAATGACCAATCCGTTGATTGGTATGCTTGATCAATGGCTTCAATATTGGCGTCCTCAAGTTTCCAGACAGTTTTCTTATAGGCAAGAGATTTATAAGTTTTATAAGTTATTTCGGCAGTAACTGTACAGTGATCACTGTTAAATGGAGGTAAAACTTCATAATTATTAATTATAGAATTGTGATTAGTTAGAATCAGATCCAAGCATGTTTGGGTGGAAGGGGTTATCCTTGTTGGTGATGAAATGACATTTTTCAGATTATATTTGAGCATAATTCGATTTAATTGGTTATTTGGAGTAATATTTAACATGTCTTGATTAAAATCTCCAGTGATTACTAAATCCAAATTTTTATCTAAAGCTGATTCAATATTACTATCAAAATGTTCCCAGTATTCAGCAGAGCTATTTGGAGGTCGGTAAAATAGGCCGAGTAAAAATTTAGATTTTAGCGATCTGATTTCAAGCCAAATGTTTTCACAGTAGTCGTCTTCATGGTCCTGCCTTGGTATGCTACAAATATTGTTTTTAACATAAATTATAAGTTCACCCCCATTATTTTCTATCCTGTCTTTCCTGAATGGCGATTTGTATCCTTCGATTTCAAGTTGCCGCGTTGGGTAGTTATTATTTAGTTTTGTTTCAGCTATGCATAATATATCATATTCGGATAACTCGGCATGAATAGAATCTATCTTGTGTCTAATACCATTTATATTTGAGTGAGCAATTTGCAGGCAGGAGAAGTTCTGTGCACCATCCTGGAAGGAAGATGAAGGATTAGTACTTTCAGTATCACTCATTTGCAACTAGTTTTGAAACACTTATTCTCCAAATCATCGTCATAATCATCTTGACTTCAGTTACTATAAAAAAAGTAATAATAAAGGTACAAAATATCGTAAGAGTAACAATGAAACATTTCATATATTTACACAAAATGAGGAACTGCTTAGACAGCAAGAAACTTGATATCATTGGCAGTTCAGAGAGGGGCAACTTAATTCTACTCTTTATTGATAGAAAGCTCTCAAGGCTCCAGATAGGGGATGGCTTCCGCTGACAACCCCCAAATGGCTCTGTTCTCCCCCAACTAATGAATGCCCTGTGGCCCCCAATCTGGACTGTCTCCGTGAGGCAGCCTCTGTCAGGGGCAACAGACAACTCCAAGGAGAAGGACAGAGGTCATTACCAAAACCATCCGACATCTGGAGTGAGGAGGTATAAAGCATTGATTTTTGGTCATACGAATGAGTAAAAAAAAAAATTCTATTTACACTCCAGAATTGATGACAAGCCTATACAACAAGAGCTATCAGTGACTTAACCATCAGAAAAATCCATGACAATACAAAGATAACAAGAACAGTTTGGATTTTGGATAGTAGTTTCTAAAATATTCACAGCGATAACTATTGGAAAGATTGATCTTCACCACTGGCAGTGAAATAAACAGTGTATTTCAGCTACAATGTAGCTGTTCAAACTATTACTGTGACAAGTGAATTTCAGGTAGCTGTTATTATATTAAAGTGACAAGTGAATTTCAGGTAGCTGTTCAAAAGATGGTGAACTAAATGGTGTAAATCAGCAACAGCAATGGAAATTGGGTTATTTCCCTTTGTAATAATTCGTCAGGAAAATAAAGACTTCAGCTTTACCAGAGTATTTGAGTTATTTCCCTTAGGTTACTTCAGGTGAATGGATCTTGTAAAATAATTTGTGAAAGATCTCTGAAATACAGATTGAGGAGAGTAGGCCCTTATTAGACATATACCTTGTTATATAAGCTTCTGTCAAACATATTACTTTACAAACTGACATGGATATAGTTGTTGTTTCATTATTTATTCATTTAATCATTTTTTCGTAGATTTCACTCTTATGCGAGCTTTGCCAAGTATTTCTTATCCGTCACAAAAGTTTCATTCAGTCAGGTGATTTTGAAAATATACAGTGATATTTTATAAATGCGACAGTAACTTATTATATCTACAGTATGTACAAACAAGAATTGCAAGTCTTATAGGGTGAATTAAACTAGAATAAAATTACAATTTTCATGTAAACACTTTCACCCACAACTGATCTGCTGAAATCTTAAGTAGGGTTAGGTGATTTTGATACTTGGGTATTTGCTTATACTCATGATATTAGTTTCAAGGAGTCACATAGAAGGTATAAATACCATTTTACACTTATTTTTAACATGCATCAGTGAATGATAATAAGCAGAAACATGTAAATGAAATCAGACCATAGCTGTCACAAGAGCCAGGTGAGATACAAGAGCTCTGTTACTGTTTAATACTAGTCAGTTACATGTTAATGCCATATTTCATTTAATATAATACCGTTAGTGTTTATATTATACAATTCGTGAATAACAGAAAATTAACTTTATGAAAGGGTAATATCAAGGTTACTGCATGGTGTAACTCTAATGAACTAAGATGAAAATACTACTAATATATCTAAAAAAATATCCAACCAAAGCTTAGACTATGATTACTCATGTTTATATGGCTGGGTCTCATGTTACTTATATTAACATTATACTAAGTATGGCCCAAGCGCAGAACCATCAGCATGCATAGGTTGTCAGTACAATACTTCACATTTGAGATCAAGCAAGTCATAACTACATGTACCAAAATTCCCCAAGAACTGGGATAACCTAAAACAAAGGTATAACAGTCCCAACAAGGGAACAGTTTTGTTTACCAATGGTGTAAAATGGCCAGATGGCTCAGATGAAATGGCAAACAGAGGCCACCCACATCAGACTGCTCCTTCAGGATTAGTCTGATGCGGGCCATCACTGTTCACTCATACCGTTGCTGTCCCAGTATTTAGAATCCATATAACTTTCTACTTATGCCCCTATTCCACACAGAACACGAATCCCAAGAATCGCCATGAATTGATAAAAATTAGGCTTTGTGGCGATTGTAAATTTTCTGGTCCAATTCGTGATGTTCTACGATTCAGTTACGATACAAGTACGACAGGGTTACGAATATTCGTGGGATTTGGCTCGATTCGGCTGGACTCGCACAAATATTGTCAAGAATTCAGTATGATTTACAAGAACCTATTTGGAAATACTGTACGAATGTTTAGAATTAGTTACGAATTAGTTAGGAATACGCCGAAAGCACAGACGAATCCGGTACGAATAAAAATGAATTCGTGACTATTCTTGAAAATCCGTCCTATTTTCTCTCAAGATATGTATAAAAAGGCCCAAAGCCTGGTCAGACCCTTTGCTGTACGTACATATTAAGTATGAATCATCAAAAATCTATGGCCACTAAATGAAGTCTGTACCCACAAGGCAAATGACATCGTAAAGACGTCGTATTAAGGTCAATGCGACATAGTGACGTCTCATTGACGTCAGTACGACGTCATATGCCCGCTGGGTAGATAAATGCATGCGTCCAGAGTCTTCACTGTGCGCAAATGCATTAAGGTACATATTCACGAATCCCCGAATGAGTTAAGAACACCTAAGAACGCCTCAGAATCGATTTCGATTCAGTTACGATGCCTAGGAATGCACTAAGAATCTGTTACGAATTAACTACGAATTTTTGGAATCGGGAGTTCTTGGCCAAAACTTTGAACAGCTCAAAACTTTTGCCACGAATTCCCGATTGCTCAAGAATTGCAAGAACTGACTACGAATATATACGATTCAGTTAAGAACTGCACGAAGTAATTACAATTCAGCTATGAACTCTAAATTTATCAATTCGTGGCGATTCGTGGGATTCGTAGTCTGTGTGGAATAGGGGTATTACTTGTTCATGATAAGTTATAGCTACCAACAACAGCCACAAGTAATGGGACAGTAGAGTTCAGGTGGGCAGTGCAGATCCATACAAGACTATTCCTACAGGAGCAGTCCAGTCAGGATCTGAATCCCCTGAGAGTCCACAGCAGTAGCAGATAATAAAATTCTGTGGAGGATATGGTCAACCCGCTTGTGTATTTAGGCAGGATTATCTGATTTTTCAAGTTAAATGTCCCAACACTTAGGGCAACCACAAATAACCAAGGACATGAAGGTGCTACAGGCACTAGATTGGATATTTAATTGTGTTAGCAATGATTGAGTATTACAGTTTCCAGTACACAACCAATCTCAGTTTGTGGAACAACCCTGGCATTACACTAGCGCATAAAGCCAACTGACAAGATGTAGAGCATGTGGCTGAGACAGTGCACCCGTCAACTCGTCGCCGATGACACGTGGGTGTCACAAGCAACCAGTTAACAAGCTCACAAACTCAATCCTTGCATATTATGGACCTAAGATATCCATGTCAAGTTTGTCAATTTGCTTTTGTATTCAGGCAATGTAAGCAATGGACTGGAATTGGGATATGAGTATAGACATTACCAACTATTAACAATCTTGCATGCAGCCTCAGTTCCGTTCGTACAATTAGCATCCAAAGTAGGGATCCATGAGTGCTTAAGTCTCGCCAGCAATTAGTTTACAGGCACATCAACTTGGCCCTTGTAATTAACCAAAAATTAAGAGTGTTTATGCTGATCAACAATTTGTCAGGAAGCACTTTGACATAGTTCATGCAAGTAGCGGACCAAGCCATAAATTTCCTTCCCTGTCAATGGGGAACAAGTGTTAAAGGGAAAAATTTGCTCCTTTAGGGGCAAATTCCCCTCTTCAAGAGCAGAAACCCCTTGGAAGTGACCGATTACCTAGGGCAGCATACTGGAGGATACAAAATCATTTGACAAGTATGGAAAAGAAAAAGTGTAGCTATACAAATTAATATGTCACAATATTAAAAAAAATTTCAACTGTATCTATAGGATAATATTATAAGGTCATTTAACATTTTAAGAAATAACACATTTCTACCAACAGAGTATGATTTGGAATATGAATATGACCAGTTCACTTAGATTGTAACAAAGCCTGGGATGGGTCAAAAGCCTCAGCGTTTGGATCAAGGGACCCGCCTACAGCTGTAGCCATGGGCCCAGCCAGACCTGGTGGATAGATATCATCTCCAGGACTAGCTGATTGCTGAGTCTCCATAGGAGAGACCCTGGAGCCCGCCGGCTGAGAGCCTGACCTGTCATCTAGGGGATCCAGTCTGATATTATGTTTAGAACATATTAATTCAAGTTCATCCTCTGTTGTGACAGAAAAGATTCTACCATTGACACCCAGTGTTTTCACAATGATCCGTCCATCTCTTGAAAATGTATCTTTGATTCTTTTTTGTCTTTTGAGTTTTCTTGTTCAAAACAAGATTCTACCACGAACACGTGTGAGATCTTCGCTGATATAGATCCTATCACTCATAGGTCATGAGTTATTGTCATTTCTAAGTTTTTCCATTGGGCATTTTGCTTAGAATCGAAGACTTAGATTTATGACTTACGAACTTCTCAATTATTTCACGTGGTTTTGATTTATCTGCTGTGTTTGGACGAAATATTCTGTGGCAACGATCAATTTCTGTTGGAGAGACAGGAGATTGAATGTACTTATTCAGCGTTTCACATACAACATTTTTGACGTTTTCAGCATTAGAGGTTGGATTTTCAGGAATTCCAGAGATCCGTATACTGTTCCGCCTTGTGTATTGTTCTAGATCATCATACTTGTTGTTTGATTTCACGAGTTCACCCTTCAGATCTTTTACAACAGCAGACAGCTCACGAACAGAGCTTATGAGAGACTGAGATGCAGCATTACCCATCTCATGAATTTCCTCATCTGAAGCTTTGGTTCTTATAATGTCTGTCACATGAGAGACCAGCATTTTCTGTATATTGGGTATTTGGAGAAGGTGTGAAACAAACCTTTCCAACAACTTTTCATCACTGCCAAGACTACCCAGAAGTACATCAATGAGCATATCCGGATCACAATCTGACCCCTCCTCACTAGATAATTTACGCCTTTTAAGGGGAGTGGGATCTCTTTGTTTTGCTGTTTCTGCTTGGACTGCTCTAGGAGTGTGTTCTTTCGGCCCGGGCTCGGACCTACCTCTGCCTCTGTGACTAGGCATTACAGACTTTAGATGCAATTAGATTGACTCTCTGTATTAGACAGTTGATAGTTGATAGTAGTTGATAGTAGATAGTCAGGACAGTTTATTATTGTGAAATAGCACTGAGGTTGAGAAATTTAGCTCTAAGAAAAATGCTCCGGTATTTCGGTGGACCTCATAAGTTCAAAGCCATATTGCCAATAAAGTTCTATTCTATTTCTCAAAGGTCAGTAACAAACATGATCGCATGACCAGATAGCTGTCAGATTTTAATAGTTCATAAACAGAATCTTCTTATTACCAGATCATAGCAATGTAGATTTCATAAATTGCGCCCTCCGTGAAAAATTTAAACTGCCGCCATTACAACACCGGAAGTCGAAACATGCCATGTATAGCATAGGATTATCAGAACTCAGTGGTTCCATAAAAAATATACCATATTAATCCTATTAAAGGCCCCAGGGGAGTTGCATTTTACGAAAGGGAGGATTGTTATTTAGAGCCTAATTGATTGGTTGTTTTGGGTTAAATACCGTATAATGGGAAATTTTCGCATCGCCTAATTTTTGCGGAATTTCGCGGTTGGTAGGGATCCGCAAAAATTAAACTCCGCGAAATATTTTCCAGGTTTGTACAAAATAGTAATAGGAAATTTGAATTGTCCAAACATATGGTTTACGCTATTCAAAGCGCTCCACAAAACATTAAGAATAGGTAGCTATAGAGCTATATTTTTCGGCGCAACTCTATTAGCTGCTAATTAGCAGATAATTACAATTTTAACAGGCTTTCACTTTTTTTCGCTTGATGTTTTATTATTCCCATTGGTCCACACATAAAGTAACAATGCATTTTCATATTATGAGTGTATGGGATAATTGCCAGTGGGGTCAACATTTCATCAAGAAGTATACAGGGTATAAGGAGTAGGATTCTGGACTTTGAATATAAATATAGATGCATCCAGCAGTTTTTGTGAACCTACAATGTACATATCATATGATATGACATTTTTTTCAATAGGAAATGCTTTGTAAATTGTTGAAACAGTGAAATATGAGGTCACCCATATTTTCTTTCCAGTCTGAAGAAAATTTAACCTAGAACTTGCTGAAATTCTTTTTGACTTTTGAGTTAGCAATACACAGTTCATATTCCTTATTCATGCTTCAAATAAACCATCTGGAGATATTCCAGGTTTGGATTTCAATATTATATGTATCTGTAACATAAATATAGCGTGGGATATAGTCCGTTTGCTCCCAAATGCAAACAGCATCCCTAATATTTTCTCAAAATTGGTGAGAGGTAAAAGATTTTCGAATCGCTCATTCTTAATTTTCATCCTATACATAACAAAATCATAATTTTGCAGAAATGTGAGGTTTTGCATAAAAAAGTTTCTATACAAAAACAAGACCTAAAATATGTCATTTTCACCTCTTAATTACAAGGGAGTAAAAGTTGGCTGTTGGAATTCCCGTTTAGTTTTACGTGTTAGAGCATGTGACCAATGTATGCTATCCCTTGAGCAAAATTTGCATAATTAATTGAAATTTTATTCTAAATCCATTTTTTCTACTTTTTGTTTCACTCATATATTATCAAATTTTAGAACATACAATTTTTACTCTCAAAATAACATAATAGTTCAATATTTATTTACAACATAGTATCACCTGACCAGTGATACCATGCGTTACGCGTGCGGACAGGTGAATACATTTTACTATTTCATTCATATACGCCCACACCTGTAGTAAACAACGAATTTACGCTATTGCCAATCAACAATATTTTGGCTGTTCTAACAAGCATACGACGCCCTTTAGTGAAACTGCTCACTTTTTGCATTAAGGTCAATGGAAAATATTTTACAAAAGCATCCAAAAATTTGGACTTTCCGTATTCAGTTATGTATAGTTATAGGAATCATTAGGACATTGGAACATTTGATGGAAATTTCATCGTTTTCGAGAAAAGAAGCAAAACCCTGTTTGCACTTGGGAGCAAACGGACTATAACTGTTATTTAAAACTACAGGGTAGACCAAACCAGACTATATATTTTGGCCCAGTAGACCAAATGGGAGTAGACGTTTTGGCACAGTAGACCAAATGGGAGTAGACGTTTTGGGAGTAGACGTTATGGCCTTAATTCGCAAGTACTATTGAATTACTTTTAATTGGCTGTGAGTTCTGTTTACTTTTATCCTAAACAATACCCATTCTATCAATTGCTCACATATTTCAGTTGACTGTTTCTGTGTACTAAATATTGATTTGTACAAATATCTATCTTACGTTTTTTGCTTTTTAGTCTAGTTGCCAAATGGAGATTTTGGGTGCAACCCAAAAAAATAGTCCGCACAAAATGTTTTTGCACAAATGTGTTCACCAACATGTCCGTACACTGAAACTGAATGATGCCACCTTGGCATCATTGGGGAAATCAAAATATTCAAGATGGCGTCCAAGATGGCTGCCAAAGGATAAAATCCTCAATATCTTCTAAAGTATGTGGGCTAGAAACATACTTTTGGTGACTACGTATAGGTTTTTGAGGTCGAAGAATCGATTAAGAATGTCAAAAATTATTTCAGACAAATCAGTTACAAAATGGCGGACAAGATGGCCGCCAAAGCATAAAAATCTCCATATCTTCTTTAGCATACGGGCTAGAAACATGATTTTGGTGTCTGCATGTAGGTTTTCGGCGTCAAGGAATCCATTAAGCATGTTAGAATTTACTCTAAGGCACTAACTTATACAAAATGGCGGACAAGATCGCGGACAAAGCATCGATTACGGAGCTGAATGTCTTAAGAAATGCACTTTTTGATAGCAGAATTCAGGCTTTAGAAAGTTTTTAACCCGGAATTTTGAATTTATAACAGCTATGATTTTTTTCAAAATAAAAACGAAGTCATAAAGACCTCATTTTGCATCTGATAGTGTTATTACCAAGGAGACCATGATGATCCATAAGAGCCTAGTCCAGGTATTGGCAGACAGCCCCGTTTAGAAAATTTCAGTGGCAACAGAAAGACATTGACATCTCGATCATTTAGTATTATTTTAAGAATGTCGTTTTAATGGCTTTTTTATGTTAATAATTCCATGCATGTACCTTTTGGTAAAGTAAAATGATAGAAAGAGATCAAGAACTAATACAATCGGACCCCTACATTCCGCCCTCAAAACCAGAATACAAAAATGACAAATATTCGCGAAAGACAAGCATGGTAAATGGAATGAACAACTCTTTCTCAGACATTCAGTTACCCCAATTGAAAACAACAGTAACATTTATTTTATCTGTTTTATCAGTGTTTCCAATAGGACAAAACAGAAAGCAAACTGGGCAGCTATAAGGTCACCATATTGCTTGTAGACCACAGACAAGCGGACACAAGAGCATGTAACATTGAGGAACCAAAAGGGAAGTTAAGTAGTTTTACTTGGTCCAAACCCATTGCCTTCTGCTTCTGCAGTGGTTCAAAACATTAAGTAAGCATTTGGTCTGCATGAAGGGTACCCAACCCATCAATGAATCATCACAGACAGCAAATCAATCACGGATAAAACCTGTGATGAATCAAATATGAGGACTCGACAGAAACAACGTATTGCAACACCTGGAGATCCCTCCGAAATAACACCGATGAAATCCTGGAGCAAAAGAAATGCACCAGTAGAACCCCGAATGGCCAAGCAGTGGGGCAAAATTTTGATCTTGGCACAAAGGTTTTTTTCCCTTTGATTGCCAAGCTGAATTTAAGTTTTGTAAGAAAAATCCTTTTTTCCCTGACTTTATAGATTTACTTCTTTTTCTGTATATCAGCCTTTAAGCAGGGGTAAATAACCCAGTTGGATAAAATTCCAGTCGTTACAGAAAGAATATCTTTACTTTGATCTTTTGTCAGGAGCTTAATAAAAATCACTTTCAGGTCTTTGATTTTATGCTGACATTATCTCAGTGTTACGCTTAGTTAGCGTATGGGCTAGAAGCAGGAATAAGCAACTTTTGGCGACACAGTTTTAATCTGCCAGGAAACTATATTGCAGTTTTGGAAAATCCCTTTAGAGATGGTTCTAACTCTACTTGTAGATCTACCTTTTCTTTTCAACATGCAAAGTCACTTATTCAGTTTCTATACACCTTTCCTATAAATCGATAAAATCGCGCAGGAGTTATCTACCCAAGTAGGCTGTGACGTCATCTATAGGAACATCCCATATAATTCAGTACAGCTGCAAGCACACATAACATGCATAAAGCAGACGTTTTGTGAATGTGAACTGCAAAAAATACATTGAAAGACCAAATTAAAGTATAATTGCCCTGTTGTCATGTGACATTTTGTATTTATATATTTTTTTTTATATTTTAATATCATATTGAGAATCCCGACAAGTCGCTCATGATTTTCATGACCCCTTTCATCGATGCCGTCTTTTAACACCCCGGTAATACATTCACATTTTTTCAATATAAAAGAGTTACATTTCGTATAAATAAGTTTCGTAAATCTGAAAAGTTCTTTCCATTTTTCCGACAGGTAAAACGTCAGCATTCAGGTAGTAACTACGCATTATTACCAGGCAGACTATAGCGCTGATATTTATGGTTTCTTGTCCGGTAGACCGATCTAAAAGCATCAGCATCCAGACAATTTTCCGTAAGTTTGAACCCGAGGTTGAATTTATATTTTTCCATCTCTTACTTATCTTCGGTATTATTTATTTGATCGTTTCCATTTCACGGTAGGGTGTTCTTAAAGCTGACACGTGTCTAGGTAATACACAATCATAGGTGTTTGTTTATTGCGGCAATGCGCGTGATTCGGTGATTACAGAAACAAATTCCGTGTCAGCACACTTTGTTGTCATTTTTAGCTTGTGTCTGCTTTATAATCAGCTAATCGTTCGTTTTGTATCTTTTGTAATAACGGTCTGAACATCTTCCGCGATTTTCTTTCTTTTCCTTATGTTTTGGAAACTGTACTGGTGATACATGCTCTTGATTACGATAATTTTGGCCCGAAATTTTAGTCGGAAATCTTTAAATTTTATGTCAGTTCCCTTCTACTACATGTTATAAATCTTATTTTCCGACAAAGAAAGAGCTAAATATAGCTGGAACAAAATAGTTGCCTTAATCTTAACCGTTGAATGTTAGTTTTGAATATATGGAAAACCGGCATTTATTTGGTTACACAGTGAAAAACAATAGCCTATCCTATAGATGACGTCATAGGCGTTGCAAGGGACAAAACTCGAACAGACTCTGAATTATAGGAAAGGTGTATAAAGTACGTGCCCCGAGTTCGGGGGCATACGTGACCCAACATTTACATATTTAAAACTTTTGAGGAATGTGAAATATTACATGAAAATACCAACTTATGTGTACTTCAGTGCTTCAGGAGAAGAGGACTTTCTAGATGAAACGGTGACATCTTGGGCCGCATGCATTCATACCAATTTTCGTTCTCTCAAACAAATTATCAAATTATCAAATTATCCCAGTAGCCTTTGCGCCGTTGGAGCAATGGGTTGTTAGATTCTCACTGTGTCTCCGGCATAGCGCTATTATGAAAGGTCGGGCTAAATCTATCCTTGTGCTGTCTTTTGACCATCATTGATTCTAGTCCGGTACGAGTACATATTTTTTGTTAAGTCGACAGATAGCCTTTTTCAGTTGTTGTCAGAGATAGGATTCAAACCCCCTGTTTTCTGTACTGAAGCCAACTACTCTAGTAACTCAAAAAGTGATTTTGATCGGCCTAGCAGCTTTGGAGAAGAATCTGTTCGAATGGTACGGTGATCTAAGCTGACGGGTCTATGAAGCCAGTTTATGCTATTAACTTTCCCGTAGCATTACTAGGTCTATGAAGTCAGTTTATGCTTTTAACTTTCCCGTAGCATTGCTCGGAAGATTTAATCAGGTAAGAATACTTGCACTAACTGGCATGACAATTATGCACTTTTGAAGCTAAAACATTTTAAATATGCATATACAATTTGTAGTCAGCTGTCTATAATCATGGGTAGTACTGTCTCCCCTTTATACTTGAAAGAGCTGGGAAAATACAAAAAAAAAAAATCAAAAGCTGTTTACAAAATTTGTTACTGCTTTGAAATAAGTATGATCTTTCTTTTCTGACTTGTAAATTTTCCATACCGCCCAGATGCTAAAAGTCTGGCTTTGGCATGGCACGAACCTGCGACACTCACACTACTAGTGCCGACCATGAGCTATTATTTTGAACGACGCATCAAGCAACCAACAAATATTTTGTAAATTTTCCATACCGCCCAGTATGGCATGGCACGAACCTCCGACACTTACACCACTCACTGATTGCCGACCATGAGCTGTAATTTTAAACGACGCAAGCAACCAACAAATATATCAGAGTTTCTTAACCTGAATGTTAATGGAAGAATGTAAAATAGATAATAGAATATAACACATTTCTTGTAACCTTTAGATTGTTACTCGTAACAATAGCTATCTGTAATGACTAAAGCTTTGTCAACGGGTTATCTGCCCTTGCCTGCACTAGGTTCTTGTGAACTATCTTGGTCCTCTTGTTAAAACACTGTTAGAATGGGACTTTTATACTTCTTTTTATATTTAACAATCTTATACATGCAAAATCCGGGTTTCTAATACACAAACAAGAATTCTGCTATCGGAAAGTGCATTTCTCCGACAATTAGTGCCGTGACCGTTGCTTTGTCCACCTTCTCGTCCGCCATTTTGTGTTACCGGTTTGCTTTTAAGTCAATTTTAACATGTTAAACCGATTCCTTGGCCCCAAAAACCCATATGTAGACACCAAAATTATGTTTCTAGCCCGTATAGTAAAGAAGATATAGAGATTTTTATGTTTTGGCAGCCATCTTGTCCGCCATTTTGTAACGGATTTGTCTGAAATAATTTTTAACATGCTTAATCGATTCCTCGACCTCAAAAACCTATAGGTAGCCACCAAAAGTATGTTTCTAGCCCTTATATTTAAGAAGATATTATGAATATTATCCCATGGTGGCCATCTTGGACGCCATCTTGAATATTTTAATTTCCCCAAGGATGCCAAGGTGGCATCATTTTGTTTCTGGTTAAGGACATCCTAAATAATAAGAATCTGCATCAAACATTTGTGCGGACTATATTTTCGGGTTCTCGTCGCGGCACCCAGACTATTTGTTTTTTTTTGCAAACAAAATAAAATGGATGGGTATCCTCCCAAACCCCAAAGGAGCCGATGCTATTTAAACCAATGTGTTCATAACAAAGTGATTACACTTTCATAACATTTCTCTCTCCTTGTACGTCTTCATTTTTCAGTCAAGCCAATATATTACAGGACAAACACAATTTTTATTTTCGTGGATATTCACATCCGCGAAAATTAAAAACCGCAAAAATTAATCTGTATGTTTTTTGGGGCAAATCCGCAAAAATTTGGTGACGCGAAAATTTTCCATTATACGGTAGCTCTTTGACAGTATTTCAGCTATATTGAGTTGTCTCCCAGAGAGAGGGAGAAAGAAAAGAGATGATAATGATAGGGAGAGAAAAATGTCCAAACAACCTCCACCCGCACCTACTGCAAGCACAGGAGGGCCTTGTCTTACTATTATCCAAATTTAGTAGGACGCCCCACTGTTAAGTTACCCAGCACCATTGCCCTACCTAACCACCCTTATTTAGAGCCTAAAGAGTAGTAAATCAGTTTCTGTCAAGATACTTCTAATAAACAGTATTAAGGTGAATGGATATAGTTTCAAATAAAGCAGTTCTACTACTTCCCTTCTCAGAAAGGGTCCACTCTTAAAGGAAGAAATGGCTCATCAAGAGCAAATTCTTCCCTTGAAGAGTGGACTCAGTTTGAAAGAGCTACATCCTCCTGAGAAGCAAACAGAAATTGTAAAACTGATGGAAAGCACGGAGGTTGGCAAGTCAATGTAACGGTATTTTTAGAAATGAGCAAGGGCCTATTTTAGGATTAATACAGGAAACTACATGTACATGCACATATGTACACTGAACGAATATTATAACCGTCCACTTTTCAAATTGCAATTTTTATGCCTTAAAGCGATAGTATCAAAATGCATAAAATCAGAAATCATGCGCATTATTATGGACTTCAGTTTAGTGGTGGATAAAACTTAAAATTAAAATTTAACAGTATTTCTGGGATGAATTACATTCTTCAAAATGTTACCGAACAGTAACGATGCTATATCGCAAAAATTTTCAATGCCGTGTGGCCGATCATTATGTCTACAGAGCAGCAGGAACTCTGTACTTAGATAATGTGCTTACAGCTGAATTTCTAGGATTTAAAACTAGCAACAGTGCGTTTTCGCGTAGACACAGCAAGTCCGATCGCATCAAAATTTCCATTACTTTTGAATCTTTAATGAAGGTATTTGGTTACCTCTTTGGGATAAGATTTGTCCACAAGAACTAGGATATTTGAAATCATTTTTACTGTAGCAAAATGTGTGACTTTTTGAAACAAAGGTACCTTTGTTCGGACTGCGCCTATGTAAGAAGTAGAAGCCCTATTGAATTAAAATGAAATGACTTGAAGAATTTTGGCAAGGGGTTTACTTCTGTATGCAACTTACTACTTTTGACAGCCAAGTTTTATTTGCAGAACCAGTCGCCAAAATGTAGGGTGGACGGTTATGTTTCATTCAGTGTACATGCAGATTATAACAAAGTTTTTAGGACCTCCACATTCTACATACAGTTATGTTATTTGCATATATTCAAGGGCTTCCCTGTTCATATAGGAACCAAACCAGGGATGCACCGGCTGATCTTAGTCTTTTAAGATGGATATTTTTCCATTTTGTTCAGAGTTGGGAACATCTTTCCTGACTTCAATTTGCATCCCTGGATGGTGAAAACTGGAAAAAAGGAGTACTCTTACCGGAAAAATTGCTCCTTAAGGAGCAAATTCTTTCCTGTAAGAGTCCAGCTCCATTGAGAAGGCAAAAATGAAAATGTCAGAGCTGCTCCCACTGAAAAGTGTATCCATTAATTCACCTTCAGTGTCTGCTTATGACATAAGGCCACAGCTTGTATATCAAATTCACCTCAAGACATACAACTTAAAAATCTTTGTTCAGCAGTGATGCATTATTATTTTCACCATGTGTCAGACGATGTTTAAGTAAGTAAGTACATTAATCCTGATAAATGCCCCTGCTCTAATTAACGTCCCCTGCCTCTATTCTGAAAATAATGTTATATTAATTTGAATGAAAACCTGTGCTTCTCTGGATAAGGTAGCTCTTTGAAATGGGTCTACTCTTAAAGGAAAGAATTTAGAGTTGACTCCTACTGAGAAGGGAGGCAAAAATAGTAGAGTTGCTTCCTCTGAAAGTATTCTCATTTCCTTTATATTGCTTATAAGATGTATTTTGGAAGTGACTGATTTACTGCACTTTAGCCTCTAAATAACGCACACCCTTTCGCCAATGGCAATGCCCCCTGGGCGTTAAATAGGATTGACAAGGTAAGTAAAATCCATCATTTTCAGTTTTCAAGCCACACAGAACTGCATTTCTTTTTTACTGTAAACCAATTTAATTTTGCATGCTATTTATTTTTCACAACTTGCATCTTTTTGTACCAAAAGTGAGATTTGAATCAATGAGGAAGGAAGCATCAGACTTTGCAAAAGATAGGTATACTTCAATGGTTACTCGGACAATCGCTCGGTTCAGGAAAACTTTGACTTGATAACTTCCTTTATTCAGGAGTCTGCTGAAAAGCATATCCCCTCATAAACCCAACCTTTTCTGTTCCTTGGATAACCCTTGAGATAAGAAGAAAGATTCGCAGAAGAAATAGGACACATGCGAAGGCCAAAAAGACTGGCAGTAGCAAACTTAGGTCAAAATTTGAATCTTTAAGAAGAGAAATTAAAGCTGATGTGGAAAAGCAACACAATTTGAATGTCAATAACTTGGTTGATGACATAAAGGCTAATCCCAGAGACTTCTACATTAATAGTCAAAAGAAAAATACTCAAGGTATCCCACCGCTAAAGAAGAGAAATGGTGGTGGTGTTGTCGAATCAGAGTTGGAACAGGCGGATGAATTTAATGGTAGGTGCTTTAATGGATGTGCTTAACAAAAGTGAGCCACCCAAGTCCCCCTTCCTAATCCCTCAGCTCCTTTCATGGAGGACATTCATTCATGTTTCTGCTGAATTTGTAACAAAACTTCTTAAGGGCTTGAATCCACCAAAAGCTTTAGGACCTGATGAACAGCATCCTAGAGCCTTAAAAGAAGTAGCATCTGAATTAGGCTCAATGTTTGCTCACCTCTTCCAACAATCTATTGACATGGGCGAAATTCCCAAGGAATGGTCTCTTGCAAATATATGCCCACTCTTAAAAAAAGGAGATAGGTCTTTGGCTTGCAATTACCGACCGGTTTCTCTAACTTATGTACCATGCAAGTTCCTTGAACACATTGTTTGCTCTAATATTATGGTACATTTGATTGAACATAAACTTTTGTCAGACAGACAACATGTGTTTCCGAAGAAACATACTGTATAATGGGAAATTTTCGCATTGCCAAATTTTTTGCAGAATTTTGCTGACTGTAGCAATCCGCGAAACTTTGCAAAATATTTTCCAAGTTTGTACAAAATAATAATAAGACATTTGTATCATCTAAATATATGGCTTGCGGCATTAAAAAGCACCCAACAAAACCTTAAGTAGGAAGCTATAGAATTATTATCTGCAGCTCAATTATTTTAGCAGGTAATTAGCAGGTAAGTACAAGCTGAACAGGCTGTCACTTTTTTTTTTTTTGTTTGATCAATGGTCATTTGTACCTAATTATGCAGGAACAATTGAATAAATTTTTATGGATGGTGAGTTCTTTTTAACAATAGTCATTCGCTTAATTGCTCGCATATTTTAGTTGACTATTTCTGTGTACTAAACAATGATTTGTACAAATGTCTATCTTACTTTCTTGGTGAAAAACAAAAGATGGTTGTCCTCCCCAATCTAAAAGAAGCCGATACTATTTTAACAAATGTATTCATAATAAAGTGATTTCAGTTTACGTTTTTCTCTCCTTGTACGTTTTGATTTTTCAGTCTAGCCAATATTTTTGGGCGACAAACACAATTTTTATTTTTGCTGATATTCACATCGGTGAAAGTTAAAAACCGCGAAAGTTTATCCTTATGTTTTTGGAGCTAATTCGCGAAAATTGACGACCCGAAAATTTTCCATTATACAGTAGTTGTGAAACTCAGTTAATCACGGTTATAAACGACTGGGCTAAAATCTTTGATAAGGGCAGTCAGGTTGACACTTTTATCTTGGACTTGGAGAAAGCTTTTGACACACTCCCTCATGAATTACTTAAATGTAAGCTACACGGCTATGGTATTGGTGGGAAGACTCTGAAATGGATAGATTCTTTTCTCTGTTACAGGCAGAGTGTAGTAGTAAATGGAGTTAAATCAGATTGGGCTCCAGTTTTGCCAGGTGTCCCCAAGGGCACCATGCTTGGACCACTGTTGTTCTCATTGTACATTAATGATAAAACAGAAAATATTGACTCGGAATTAAGACTTTTTGCTGATGACTGTGTTTGTTATCCTGAAATCAGAGACAGTGAAGACACAGTGAAACTTCAGGAGGATATAGATCGTTTAGGGTGTTGGGCAAGGAGTTGGGGCATGAGATTCCAACCAGTTAAATGCAATGTATTGCAGATTACAAAGAAATGGATCAAGAAGATCAGTGCTTCCTATACCTGAGAGGGAACGGTCCTCAATAACGTAGAAACTGTCAAGTATCTTGGCATAACCATTGCCAATGATTTGAAATGGAACACACATGTCAGCAATATTTGCACAAAGGCTAATAGGACCCTTGGCTTCCTCAGACCTAACTTGGCAGCAAGTCCACATGACATTAAAGAGTCAGCATACAAGGGACTGGTGCATCCAGTCCTGGAGTACGAGAGTTCAATTTGGGACCCAAAAGTATACTTCTTCAAGATGAACTTGAGAAGGTGCAGAAAAGGGCAGTTAATTTGACTGACATTCTGGAGAAACTTAAGTGGGCTTCTCTGAAAAAGAGAAGGAAAGATAGTAGACTCATAATGCTTCACAAAGGTCTGAAAGGTGCAGCCAGTATACCCATAAATGACCTTGTTCCCCCAAGTAGGTGAACCAGAAATCATTATTCCCTGTCATTTCAAACCCCATTGGCTGGGACTGACATTTACAAGTCCAGCTTCTTCCCCCAGACTATTTGAGATAGGAATCCCTTATTTCTGCTGCTGAGTGTGCAGAGGATTCAGTTACTAAGTTTACTTCTCTTGTAAGGGCTGGGCTATGGACTAGCTTCCCTGATCATGGTTCCTGGTAAATGATTGTCCTTGGACGTATCACCAGTAAACAATTCTAATACTGATTCATGAGGAAGAATATTTTTCAAAAATAAATCACCGCATAATTTTAATTCTGCAGTTGTCCTGGCTCACTTAAAATTTACTATTTAATTTCTGTTACTGCAAATACTGAAGAGTCATAAGAACACATTCCGTTTTGTCAAATAAACAAATTCGACCTTCTGGAAGAATTGCCATCTGATCCACTCGATGAAACATCTCTGGCTTCTGGAGAATTTCTTCTTTTGATTCCCCAGCACATATAATGGAGAGTTGGTCTACTTCATCTTTTCTGAAATGAAGCAGTATGTTTCCTCTCATGTCATGGCATACATTTCTGAACTCTGTACGTGGGCAAAGGGTACTCGTGTTAAGACTGCTCACCACAGAAAATGAGTATTTGAGGGCACAGTCAGTCGTATATTCTTCACAGGTAATGGTACCTTTTAACACACTTACAATCACAATTCCTTCATCTTTGGACTCACATATACCTACTATTTCAGCATCTGTACTGGAACATTTTATAGCTCTTTTCTCTTCTGATGTATTGTAGAGACACACGGTTGAATGTGCGGGATGGTGTACAGCTAGAAAGCCGTGTTTTGTGATTTCAAATAGAACTTCTGTATAACCAGTTGCAGGTGTGAGCATGTCAATTTTTCTCAGCTCACCTTCATCTAACCCTTTTCCATTCTCTCCAACACTGGCTACATATATGTGATCATCTTTGGAAGAACGTTTGCTTTTGCTCTTGTTCAGAACTGCACTGCCAGGATAAAGGGCAATGGTTACAACCCCTCTTTCATTTACTGCAAGTCTCACTTCAGTAATATCTGGTATGTTATCCATTGTTACACATCGCAGCTCAACTGATGGGTCATTGTAGACAGCTACTTCAAGAGCAGCTTTATATTTTTTTGATGGCCGTGTCTTAAGTGCATAGTTTGGTATGCCTCCAAATTCCCACCTAGCAGTTGATGGAGACTTTTTTATCCATGCTATTGCTGTTATACCTGTCACTGGACATATTTTAGATGCCCCAAGTCTATATTGCGAGTTGACGAGATTTGAAAATACTTTCGAACGTTTGATTGGAAAAATTTGCCAACTAGGATCTTTAACTTTCATTTCTAAGCTCTTCCGGTCAAAGCCTGTACTTCCCGCTGATATTTCATCCAGATTTTTGTGTCTTGGCCAAGGAGACAGATACTGAGATACTGTCAATACACCAATTTCACCATCCAACATTTCTGACACCTTTTCTTTTAGCTGCAATTGTACACCGAGTCGGAAACCTTTGCCGTATCGGTCAAGTTTCTCCTCTTGTAACTTTTTCCAGTTATTAGAAATGCCTTCCTCAAACTGTACAGCTTCTGCATCACTGCCATATTTAATAATGTTATTTGCATGTTCATCCAAAGTCTTCGCTCTAACATCTTTCGTCTGCATTTCTTCTAATTCGGCCTGAAACCGCTTTTTAGTTTTTCTGTCTATATCTTGCAGCTCTCCAAGAAGGCTTTCTTTCTTCTCTTTAATACATTGAACTATATTGTTAAATTTATTGTCAATCTGTTCCTTTGTGAATATCACTTTGCTACTGAATTCACTCATGAAGCTTTGTAAATCATCAGTGGCTTCTTTGGCTTCGCCTATATAAACCTCCAGACTTTCTTGTATAGAAAGCAATGTTTTCTTACAGTTAATTGCTGCTGTATGCAGTGACTGTATATCGTGGTTCACATGATCCACATCTCTGCATTGTTTACAGATAGAAACCTGACAGTCATTACAGTAGAATTCTAGCTGCTCATTGCAATGGCTTTGGCATTTAGATGGTCTTCTGGACAGATTTGCACTTGACTGGCCATTCAACCATGCATTGTCGCAACACTTGTACTGTCGGTCTTGTGCACAAGGATTACACACAAATTCCTTGCAATATCCACATCTGTTCCTAGTACTGTTCAGACTAGTTTCTCCGCAAGATTTGCATCTAACAGACTCTTCTGCTTGGGTCTGAAGGCACTGTATCACATCAGCATAAAAACTCTGTGTTTGGTATGCACTCACCCCTTTGTCTGGAACATTTATTGGTCTTCTGCACACTGGACAAGGTGGAAAATTTCGAGTGTCCTTTTCAATGTAGTTCTGAAGACAATCTAGACAAAACACATGTGTGCAGTCTATAATCTTAGGCTCTATGTATCTCTCTTTACAAATTGGACAATCTAAAGATTTTAACAGTTCGTTTGGAATTTCGTAAAATCCTCCTGTGGCCATCTTTAAGTCTTAACTTGGTAAATAGACGCTGCTCTTAAAATCCAGTCTGAAATAGAGAAGCTTAGTCTGAAAGCTTGAAATATATTTGGTTTGTAGATCAGTATGAGCTAAATGGCAATAAGGTATGCATGAATTGATGCAATATAACAAAGTATTAAAATCATTAAATTAACCGCAAAGAAAGAATACTAATAAAGAATATGTAAAACACAACTAAGATTGTCCTTTCACAGATTCCTGAGACTCAAAATTACATTTTAGTTTGGCATAAACTCTTATAACTAGTTTTATGTTTCAGTAATTCCTGTCAATAAAAGTATGAAATGGGATAACAGTTTTTGATCACAAGAAATACGTCACTATTTTGACTAATACAAAACTCAGCTATGTTCAAATATAAGCATCTGGGAAGATCTGTGTCAGTCTGTTATTGCAAATTTGCAGTTCTGTTTTGTTGTTTGTGTTTCTCTCTTTTGTTGTGTTGGGCAGGTGGCGGGTTTTCTGGGTGTCTTCATTTATATTCTGAACCAGTGGAAGAAACTGATCAGCAGAAATAAGGGCACGAAACCATAAATTTTATGTAAAAAAGACACATGAAAATAACCTTTGTACTAGATCTATAAACAGTAAAAGTTTACAGCTGTAAAGTACATTATCATGTTTTAAAGCACGATCCTCATTTTATGTTCACAATGAGAACAATGATGAATGTTTCACTTCCTAGACATCAGCCCTTCTCATCCACTCTAACAACGAGAATTTTATACTTATATATACCATAAAATAAATTCTAAGTATTGTGACAGATGGGTCTGAGCAAACAGTGCAGACCAGATCAGACTGCTACAAACAGCCTAATCAGCATCTTCACTGTTTGGCATCCCATCTGCATCTTTTGGATGCATTTCTGCATTTTAAACCAAACTGTTCAGTTTAAGGATAATCTTGGGAAGTATTTTAGGTGTCCAAAATTTTACAATTTTTACAGTATTTGGATAGAGTTACAGGGTTAAGTCCATACCATACAACCTTGTTATATATTTCGTGAAATATATAAATCTATTTCATGAAATATATAAATCAAGCTGCATCATGTATCACATGCTAAAACTGTTCCATACAACTTTTTGAAGGCATATGCAACTCGGTTTGTTATAGGGCATGTCCTATTCCAAATACTTTGAAATACTTTTGGCCATTGGGAAGCCTGGTCAGAGGGTTGTCCATGTTTCCAAACATTAAAACGTGAAACTTGGCAGACACACATACTTCTAAACCTTGAGGAGTATCAACCCATTTATGCCAAGTGGACTATAGATTCTAATCAAATGGATACATCCATATGTCAGTTAAGGGGTGTCTTGCTTAGTTTATGTGTATACTCTGTATTTTACTTTAAGGAGAAATACCAAATGTCCAGTGCAATCAGTGTAGACCCTGATCAGATGCCCCAGAACATGGTGTCTGATCTGGGTCTGGACTGTTTGCCTATGTCCTATACATTGAATGCTACCCAGTGGGCACATGACATCAAAATGACATATTAACGTCAATGCGACATCAATACGTTGCATTGACGTCAGTACATCTTTTCGACATAATGTGCCTTGTGGGTAGGCACTAATGGGCTAATCTCTTTAAGGAATACATGTGTATCAGTGTAAGGAATATGAAACAAAAATCTTAAATAAAAAGCTGAATAAAACTTGGTTTTATCTTGTATCAGGGCCTTTTACTTATAATAAAGAATTATTCTAACACAGTGCGCCTATAGAAGCAATGGAAAGTTGCCGTGTTTTATTCTGCAACAATTCACTGTTACGGAGCGTGTGAGTCTAATTGCTGAAGTCACTGCAATTACTGACTTAATTTTGTGACGTTTTGAGACGTAAGACGGTGTAACGTCTCTTTTTCTTTCTAAAATCGCCATAAAAACGTACATTTATCTTAGATACAGTTAAGAATATTGGCGGGAGCATGAACGCGCTGGCAGGAAGGTTGGGAGAGTTTGAATGAAAAGAATAGTTTTTCAGCGTTTTTGAGTGTTAGAATCGAAATAGTTCAGCTCTAGCATTGAATTGTTGAGTAATAATTCACGGTTTGTCGGTCAGTTGTAAGTAGATATATCACTCACGCTCCGCGCTCGTGACATGATCTTCTTTACAACTGACCTCCAAACAGTGAATTATTACTCAACAATGCACTGCTAGAGCTGATCTATTTCTTATGCAAAATTACTTCTTACCTTGTCTCTTTCATTCTTTTTCTAAACTTTAACTAAAGCAAACTTGTATATCCGCTCATTTCTACATCTTCCTGCATCTAAATTTCTAAGCAGGAAGTTATAGCTATTGTTTATTCAACTGAAGCAAGTCCATGGGTACAAGCAAACCTAAAAAAGAAAGAAAAAAAAAACAAAACGAAACTACTGGTAGGTGTCATGAGGCAAACTTACATTGTGCTATGTCCGCTTGTCTGTGTTCTTTGGCAGTTTGGTCACCTGTTTTGCTACCCAATCTGCCTTTTGTTTTGTTTTGTTTTGTAAGTTTAAAATGAAATAGATGAAATTAAGATGTTGATGCTGATTTTGATTGCGGTAGCTGAATGACCACCTGTTTGGGAAAGAGCTGCTCATTTGGTTTACCGAGCTTGTCTTTCGTGAACTTGTGTCACTTTTTCCTTGTGTGTGTGTGCTTTTTGAGAGCAGGATGTGGAATTAATTCCTGATCATTGCATATCTTTTTTCTTTACATTGTAGGCTTTGTTAGGCTTATTTTCATACAGCATAATGAGCCCGTCTTTTTATACAAATGTTATACCCTCCTGATGTTTTTACATCTGGTACAATATGGTGAGTTTAAGTTAAAATAGGAATGGGTGTAATACCAAGACCAAACTTGTGAAGTTCAATGTGCTCTTCAGTAACTACAACAAATATGTTTGGTTAGAGGGAATAGAATAAAAAAAGATATGGCTGACGCTAGAGCTGATCTATTTCTTATGCAAAATTACTTCTTACCTTGTCTCTTTCATTCTTTTTCTAAACTTTAACTAAAGTAAACTTGTATATCCGCTTATTTCTACATCTTCCTGCATCTAAATTTTGAGTGTTAGAATCGAAATAGTTCAGCTCTAGCATTGAATTGTTGAGTAATAATTCACGGTTTGTCGGTCAGTTGTAAGTAGATATATCACTCACGCTCCGCGCTCGTGACATGATCTTCTTTACAACTGACCTCCAAACAGTGAATTATTACTCAACAATTCACTGCTAGAGCTGATCTATTTCTTATGCAAAATTACTTCTTACCTTGTCTCTTTCATTCTTTTTCTAAACTTTAACTAAAGCAAACTTGTATATCCGCTCATTTCTACATCTTCCTGCATCTAAATTTCTAAGCAGGAAGTTATAGCTATTGTTTATTCAACTGAAGCAAGTCCATGGGTACAAGCAAACCTAAAAAAGAAGGAAAAAAAAACAAAACGAAACTACTGGTAGGTGTCATGAGGCAAACTTACATTGTGCTATGTCTGCTTGTCTGTGTTCTTTGGCAGTTTGGTCACCTGTTTTGCTACCCAATCTGCCTTTTGTTTTGTTTTGTTTTGTAAGTTTAAAATGAAATAGATGAAATTAAGATGTTGATGCTGATTTTGATTACGGTAGCTGAATGACCACCTGTTTGGGAAAGAGCTGCTCATTTGGTTTACCGTGCTTGTCTTTCGTGAACTTGTGTCACTTTTTCCTTGTGTGTGTGCTTCTTTCCCTGTTGGTTTTGAGAGCAGGATGTGGAATTAATTCCTGATCATTGCCTATCTTTTTTCTTTACATTGTAGGCTTTGTTAGGCTTATTTTCATACAGCATAATGAGCCCGTCTTTTTATACAAATGTTATACCCTCCTGATGTTTTTACATCTGGTACAATATGGTGAGTTTAAGTTAAAATAGGAATGGGTGTAATACCAAGACTAAACTTGTGAAGTTCAATGTGCTCTTCAGTAACTACAACAAATATGTTTGGTTAGAGGGAATAGAATAAAAAAAGATATGGCTGACGCTAGAGCTGATCTATTTCTTATGCAAAATTACTTCTTACCTTGTCTCTTTCATTCTTTTTCTAAACTTTAACTAAAGTAAACTTGTATATCCGCTTATTTCTACACCTTCCTGCATCTAAATTTTGAGTTTTAGAATCAAAATAGTTCAGCTCTAGCATTGAATTGTTGAGTAATAATTCACGGTTTGTCGGTCAGTTGTAAGTAGATATATCACTCACGCTCCGCGCTCGTGACATGATCTTCTTTACAACTGACCTCCAAACAGTGAATTTGTCCATGCTTATAGGAGACGATGTCTATAAGCTAGTTAGCTTGTTATCGAATCCTTTATATTATTCATGTATGAACTGATTGTGTATGTTTATATGTTGAATAAAATACTGTTTAAACTAAACAGTGAATTATTACTCAACAATTCACTGCTAGAGCTGATCTATTTCTTATGCAAAATTACTTCTTACCTTGTCTCTTTCATTCTTTTTCTAAACTTTAACTAAAGCAAACTTGTATATCCGCTCATTTCTACATCTTCCTGCATCTAAATTTCTAAGCAGGAAGTTATAGCTATTGTTTATTCAACTGAAGCAAGTCCATGGGTACAAGCAAACCTAAAAAAGAAAGAAAAAAAAACAAAACGAAACTACTGGTAGGTGTCATGAGGCAAACTTACATTGTGCTATGTCCGCTTGTCTGTGTTCTTTGGCAGTTTGGTCACCTGTTTTGCTACCCAATCTGCCTTTTGTTTTGTTTTGTTTTGTAAGTTTAAAATGAAATAGATGAAATTAAGATGTTGATGCTGATTTTGATTACGGTAGCTGAATGACCACTTGTTTGGGAAAGAGCTGCTCATTTGGTTTACCATGCTTGTCTTTCGTGAACTTGTGTCACTTTTTCCTTGTGTGTGTGTGCTTCTTTCCCTGTTGGTTTTGAGAGCAGGATGTGGAATTAATTCCTGATCATTGCCTATCTTTTTTCTTTACATTGTAGGCTTTGTTAGGCTTATTTTCATACAGCATAAGGAGCCCGTCTTTTTATACAAATGTCATACCCTCCTGATGTTTTTACATCTGGTACAATATGGTGAGTTTAAGTTAAAATAGGAATGGGTGTAATACCAAGACTAAACTTGTGAAGTTCAATGTGCTCTTCAGTAACTACAACAAATATGTTTGGTTAGAGGGGATAGAATAAAAAAAGATATGGCTGATTTTAATTCGAAATCACATTTTTCATATGGTATTTTGGTGTCTATGGCATTCAAGTTTCCTTTTGTAATTGCAGGACAGCATTTGGTTTCATACTAAGTGCCAACAACACCTTACTAAACTTGTTACAGAAAGTTGGATGCTGGCCAACAATGTGTTTTATCCCCTGACCAAAAGGTTTGGGGGATATAGCGATGAGCCTGGCGTCCATCCCTCCGTAAACATTTTCTTGTCCGCTCTATATCTTGAATACCCTTTAGAATATTTTCATGATACTTCATAGTTATGTAGAACAGGTAATGAGGATGTGTCGCGCACAAGAATGGTATCTCTTGCTATTGTACTTTTTGAGTTACCTCCCCTTCGGTGATTTTTTGGTAGATTCGTCTCCGCTCTGTAACTGATACTTCACAGGTATGTAAAGAAGTCATGATGATGTGTCGGGAACAAGAATGACAACTCTTCCTCTCTTACTTTTTGACTTATTTCCCCCTTGATGGTTTTAGATGTGATTTCGTGTCCACTCCATAACTTGAATGACTTTTGAAATATTTTCATACTTCACAGATATGTAAAACAGGTCATGACAATTATAAAACAGGTCATGACGATGTGTAACAAACAAAAACTCTTCCTTTCTTACTATTTGAGTTATTTCCCCTTGATGGTTTTAGGTGTAATTTTGTGTCCCCTCCATAACTTGAAAACCTTTTGAAATATTTTCATGGTATTTCATAGATATGTAGAACATGTCATGATGATGTGTTGCGAACAAGAATGACAACTCTTGCTTTCTCACTTTTTGAATTATTTCCCTTGATAGTTTTAGGTGTGATTTCTTGTCTGTTGCATAACTTAAATACCCTTTGAAATATTTTCAAGATACTTCACAGATATGTAGAATTGTTCATGACAATGTGTCGCAAACAAGAATGACCACTCTTGCTTTCTTACTTTTTGAGTTATTTCCCCTTGATGGTTTTAGCTGTGATTTCATGTGTGCTCCCTAACTTGAATACCCTTTGAAATTATTTTGATGATACTTCACAGAAATGCAGAACAGGTCATGACAATTCGTCTCAAACATTAATGACAAATCTAGCATGTATACTTTCGGAGTTATTTCCCTTTGGAAGTTGGAGCTGCCGTTTTGTGTCTCTGCTCCATATCTGAATAACCCTGGTCTGCTCCACAATTTAATACCCTTATACCTTTTAGAATATTGATGATCATGCCATGATATCCTATCAGTGTTCCTAACTCTCTGACCCTTCTGGATTCCTGTGCCCCCCCCCCCCCCTCCCCCCCCCCAAAAAAAACACAAAAAAAACACACTCCAGATTTGGATTCTTTGTCCATTCACTTACTAGAGAGCTCAAAATTAGATTTGTAGGGCTTGTACTTTAGAAGTTATTCACATATTTTGAAATGTTGAGCGTATCATATGCAATACATTTTTTGTGTACATGATGGCTGTTTGAGATTTTACCTCTTTTTAGCAGTGTGGCATACTTTTTTGGTCGGAGTGTTAGATAATCATGCATCTGTTAAAGAGATAATGTCAATCAGAAGCATAAAAGAATGACAATGTATTACTTATATGAGCCGCGACACGACAAAACCAACAATGTGGTTGTGCGCCCAGCGCAGACTCAGATCAGCCTGGGCATCCGCCCAGTCTGATCAGAGTCTTCGCTGTCCGCATGGGGGTAGCTTAGACCCTTAGCTATCCTTTTAGCAATTAACGAAGAGTCTGGTGAAACTGGGCGGCTGCCTAGGCTGATCCGAGTCTTCGCTGGGCGCATGACCACATTGTTGGTTTTGTCGTGTCGCGGCTCATATGTGTTTTGAAGTGCGCCCTGTTTACCAAGGTGTGTGGGGCCTTCGGTCGGGGGATTTACCATCTCCTCTGATGGCTATTTTTTTATGGAAGTTCTGCCACATAAAATGACCAGTTGACTCTGCAAAAGTGTAAGTGGGGTATCATTCATGGATTTAAGACACTGATTCAGTGCTGCTTGGCAAGGATCATGACAATGCAGGTGGTATCTAGAAATTAAAATGCACACAGCTCTGGTCTGGAGCTGTGGTTAAGTCCATCATTGATACTATATCAGTACTAATGCAGCACAGATTATTACTGAATGAAAATAGCATCAAAATACCCGTCTTCGGTACCCCAATGTGGCTAATACTATTAGCAGACAATAAACGAGAATTTGAGTCCAAAGTACACAACTGCCCCCGGCTTGTGCCTTGTCAGAAGACTGTGAGCCTAAAGGTCATGTCTTTGACCTAAACAGGACAAGGTAATTTGGTTGCAGTGTCAGACCGACTAACTAGTATCCGAAGTATCCCGTAGCCACTGCTAAGTGTTTGGGATATGTGGCAGAATCACTGGAATGCCCTCTCCTTTCCCTGCCTTATCCTTCCCTGACTGGAAAAAGGTACCCATTTACCGCTGGGTTGACAGTTTTCAAGCCAACACTTGAACCAAGCCGGGATTCGAACCTACAACCTTTTGCACCATAACCCAATTGCTCTAACCACCTGTCCATAGAGCCTAATATAAACAGTACAATATACAATTCATAGGATTGGAACAAAAGCATATTGCTTATTTAGTTCTTATCCTAGAATCTGGGATGGGCCAGTCAGCGTCTGTCAACCCAGCAGTACACATGTACCTTGTTTAAAATCAGAAAAGGATTTCAGACCCCATTTCAGAAGGAGAAGCAAACAGAAAAGCATGAAAGTTGTTCACCTTTGCAAAAATGTGAGAAAAAGATGTTTTCATACACATTAAGTTGAATGAATACACGTCCATGATTTTCTGACGTTTTTTTTTTCTTAAAAAGCAACAAATCCTGTGGGAGTGAATCTATCCTTAAATGAGTTGTCCCCAGCTGAGACTGAAAACAAAGGCAAAAATGAAGTTGGCAAAGTTGCCTCCCTTAGAAAACAGTGTTCAGTTTTAAGATTTTTTTCAAGATCTGCAGAGAAGACTGATCAGACTGCACCTCCACGGAAGGAGATGTCTTGCCTGTCAGCACATTGTCACAAAACAGAGCTAAATCAGAAAACTGAAAAGTTTACACTGCCCATGCTGTAAAAGTAATACCTATGTCCAGCTTCTGCTAGTCATACATAGGCCAGACAAAAACTGGTGTCAGAAAAGAGTTTGTTGAGTCTGTGGTGCGAGTAACAACTTCTTTTTTGTTCTTCATGCAAACAGAGAAATATGACAATACCCTAATGTGCGTAAATATTGGGACACCTAAAATCATTAATTTTCCATTTGGAACAAATGGAAAATTAGTGTTTTTAGGTGTCCCAATACTTAAGAACTTCAGGGTACTCACTCTACAATGTCAATACTACACTCTAGGAAGAATAACATAAACTGAATTTTAAGCAAAAAATTTATTTGCTCCCAACATTTTTTTTATGAAGTATGCCTGTCTAACAGTCCAGTTTCTGGTAAAAACACAAAAACAAAATAGCACTATCTGCTGCACATGAAGCCGGACATTTTTGACAACGTGATAGTCATTAACAATATATCAGGACGGGGCTGTTCAAAACTAATGACAAGAGATGTTATATTTTAAAACATATTGTGTACACAAAAACATAGCCATTTTTTCTGAGAATTGTGAGCAAAAGCTCCTCTGTGACAACTCTTTCAGCAAAGTATTAGCACACTTGATTGTACTGTATACTAAAAGACTTAACAAAGCCCTGACTAATGACTTTGTAAAGCTACCGACGTTTTGAACAACTTGGCCTAGAATTCCAGATAAACATGGGTTTGAGAATTTCTTTTCAATATCAGTAAATGCATTGTGAACCTTCCAAGAGGCCATAGCACATGGTTTTATAGAGCAAAAAGAAAAATTATCACAGCAGAGGTACCAAAACCCAACTTTATCTGGAACTCAAAGTACATCTAACAGCAGATTAAGTTTCTAATTACATCCAAATTTTCTAAAAACAGTGGGTAGCATAAAGGTCATAATCTGAAAGTTCCCAAACTTTATCACAAAGCTGTAGTTAAGCAAAATGATTAAAATGAAATTCAATCATTTTTCTTGACAAACACCCTTGTCAAGAAAAGAAATACTACATACTGATTTTAAACCTTAAAGATTGTCTCCCTCGTTTATTGCATGTTTTCAGAAACAAAGAATTTACAAAATTTCGTTTGACAATATGTAATAGTCTCATAATTAGCCGTAAAAGTTTTGAGAAAATGCATGTTTATTCGAGAAATGTGGAATGAAAAATAATCTTCAAATTAAAATGCAAATTACTTATTTCCTCACGGCCTGTAAGAATATCGATTTTGACCACGTGTGTCATGTGATCATGTAGAGGTATTTTTCTTATTCGTGCACGTGATTGTGACGTATGAATAAATTATTTTTGTACAATAATGCCATTTCAACCGCGGTCCGCGATTGTATAAAAAATTATCTTATTTTTTGTTTAAAGACACTTTTATCAAATATTATTATCTAAACTCTAATTCAAATGTATAGTTAGACCATGTCGGAGGTATTGCATGAAATACTTCATCAAATCATTTTTGTTATTATTATAAAGGGAGTAAATCTTTAAAGAGCCAAAAAAAAGGCAGACAACAAAATTTATGTCTGCAAAATTCAAAACAAGGTTTCGTCCAAGCTTTATCAATATTGAAAATTAAAAGACTAGAGATCAAATAGCGTAGAGCTGCCTCATCTGGAGCAACACCTATTTCAAATTCAACTATCCTCAGCTTTGGCACTTTCCACGTTAAAATTTCTTTCAATATTCATCATGATAGTGCAATGAAAAGATATACTGACTCAGATGCAATATCAATGTCAAATGCCACACCAACATTCATGCAAGTTTGCTGCACCAGTGCTGAAGCAACAATGTTTCAGTGTTATGTACTTGTCAGAATATGCCTTATATAGAAGACTATTATAACACCTAAAGCAGAAGGAATGAAATTATTTGAAAACATTATTTGAGAATTTGCAGGCATAATTTTGTTGTTTGCTGTTTGGCATTTTAAGAGTAAAAGAAGGATATGCAAACCATCTCATATTTCTGAATCTCTGTATGAATATGGCATGTTATCACAGCTCCTGGTAAGATTGGGTTCAGGTGAAAATTCTTTGACAGTTTCTGTTCATGCCGCCTCAACTAGAATCTACACTGTCTGCCATTTAGTTTCTAAGTTCTGTATTACAGCTTGAATAAAACATTATTTGAGAATTTGCAGACATAATTTTGTTGTTTGCTGTTTGGCATTTTAAGAGTAAAAGAAGGATATGCAAACCATCTCATATTTCTGGCTTATCTACCCTTAGCATTATACTCCTACCCTACTGGATGAAATGAACATAAACAGTCTCTATATAACATATTACCAGCAGCTTCAAGTGAGTTGTAGTTAGCCTAATTTCATGACAACTATCACTTTTGCAATATATACTTCCTACTATAAATGCCTCATTGAGGTAGCTCTACAGTGGGGCCATGACATGAACAGAAACTGTCAAAGAATTTTCACCTGAACCCAATCTTACCAGGAGCTGTGATAACATGCCATATTCATACTGTTATTTCCCGTTCTCCAACAACCCAAAAAATCAAGAGCCATCTTTTATGATGGATCTAGGTTTTGAGATATTGTCGGGAGGTGGGGAAGGGGGTCTGTTTTACTGCGATAATCAATAAGCTATGTTTTCATCACAGTTTTAACTGAACTGTTGCAAACCTTCCAAGCTTATGCCACTAGCATATTGATATTGTTAAAAAAGTTATTTACTATATCACACAAAAACCATGAAATTACATTTGAACTGCAACATTCATATTAAACCAAACAAAACATTATGACATGCAAGATTCTATGGTTTCCCACAACATCATACACAAGTGCATATCTTCCAGTCATGTCATATCTGTGTAACAGTACTACTGAGATCTGAAAACACACAGGGCTGGAAAATTCTTAAATTGTCACTCGTCACTTTCGCCCTAAAGTAAATATACTTTATTTGTATTTCTGTAAAACCAGCAGACAGATTACTACTGAATCTACGGATCAAAGTGAAGTCATCATTATATGAGTGGTACTACAGATGGTGCTTTTAAGAGTATGGGTAGACCTCTATAGTTTTCAACAATTTTTGTGACTTCATGTATGCATCCCAGGGTGAGGGAAACTTTCTGGAACAGGATCAACTGTTAAAGGAAAGAATTTGCTCCAAGAGGACATATAAGACTCCCCTTATCTAGAGTCCTGAATTCTTCCTTTGACATACAAGACTTATCAGATTAGTACTAATATATTAATAATATAAATGCACCAATTTACCACAATTGCATAGAATATAATACAAAACAAACTAAAACAGAAATACTTTGTTTCCAAAATGGTTAAGCTAACAGAGATTCTCCACAAATTTTTTTTCCTTACCCATGAATTATTGCTGATTAACACAAGTTGTTGGAGGGCAGACAACGAAATATCAATTCACGATGGCGAAGCCTGTTTGAATTAATATTCGTATCTGCCCGACAACACAGAGTTAGTCAGCAATAATTTACCAGTAAGAAAAAAGTATTTTGATTCTAACACTGTACAAAATGAAAATGAAAGGAAACTGTGACATTTTCCTATGGACTATTTTGAGGCAGACATCCACTGAAGTGCGTATTTACATCTGACGTCAACAACGTCTGAAATTTGCAAACTCCCACATTAGCAAAGTCTTTTATCATTAATTTTCATACAATGCCGCTTTCTATACGCTTAAAGAGGAAAACATAAATGTCATGTTAGAATGACTTAAAAGAAGTTTCCAAGTCATGATCATAATTCCAGTCAAAGTGTTTATGCTTTCAATGATTATATGGTGAAAGAATAAATGGGATGTATGTTCAAAATGTGCAACATCCCATATCAGAAATCTTAAGCCACACTGGCATTTGCTGTCACACATGAATGACTTGGAAGTTCTGTTACTGTATACAATTCTTTAGAGCTTATAACAAGAGGGCCATGAGGCCCTGATCCGCTCACCTGAGCAATTGGCAAAGTGGCTTTTTGCTTATGTCTGAAATTGTCAAAATATGAGTCTAGGGTCAAAAGTCAAAGACTGACCATGACCTCTTGTACTCATAAATCTTCATGTGCTAATACGCATTAAGACAACCATATATACCATTTTTTAGACCAAAATCTTCAAAACTTTCCATGAAATCTTATGTTCTAGCATTTTCCCATATTTCACCATGCTGCAAAAAAGGTCAAGGTGAACCCAAGGTCATCATTTGAACAGTCTTGGAAGTACTCTAGTACTCCATGCTACTTACCAAGTTTCAAGGCCATAGGCATATTGGTTCTGGAGAAGAAAAATATTAAATGTTTATACCATAAATGGGTATGGTGGCCATGTTGGTCATGTGACCTGGACCATTTGAACACATTTTTGTTCCCTCAACCCCTGGAGGCTCTATATGAAATGTGACTACAATTGGCCCTTTGGCTTTCGAGGAAATGTTTGAAAATGTCAAAATAAGAGAGATCTGGGTCAAAGGTCAAAGAATGACCTTGACCTCTTGTACTCATAATTCTTCATGACCTCATTAAGATGACTGTATATACCAATTTTTAGGCCAAAATCTTCAAAAATTCCCATGAAAGCTTATGTTGTAGCATTTTGCCATATTTGACCTTGCCATAAAAAGGTCAAGGTCAAGAAAAGGTCATAATTTGAACAATCTTGATAATACTGGAGTACCCAATGCTACATACCAAGTTTCAAGGCCATCGGTCAACTGGTTCTGGAGAAGAAGATTTTTAAAGGTTTTTACCATATATGGTCATGGCGGCCATGTTGGTCATGTGACCCAGCCCATTTGAAGAAATTTTCGTTTCCTCAACCCCTGAAGGCTCTATATGATATTTGGTTACAATTGGCTTTTAAAAAGAAGTTTGAAATTGTCAAACTATGAGAATTCAGGGTCAAAGGTCAAAGAATGACCTTGACCTCTTGTACTTATGAATCTTGATGTACTCATTAAGATGACTGCATTTTCCAATTTTTAGGCCTAAATCTTTCCATGAAATCTTATGTTCTAGCATTTCCCCTTATTTGACATTCCCGTAAAATGGTCAAGGTCAACCCAAAGTTATCATTTTGAATACTCTTGATAGAACTGGAATACCCAATGCTTCATACCAAGTTTCAAGGCCATCGGTCAACTGGTTCTGGAGAAAAAGATTTTTAAAAGTTTTTACCATATATGGGCGTGGCGGCCATGTTGGTCATGTGACCTGAACCTTTTGAACAAAATTTCATTCCCTCAGCCCCTGGAGGCTCTATATGAAATTTGGTTACAATTGGCCCAGTGGCTTTGGAGAAGATTGTTTGAAAATGTCAAAATATGAGAGTTCTGGGTCAAAGGTCAAAGAATGACCTTGACCTCTTACACTCATAAATCTTCATGTACTCAACTGCATTTACCAATTTTAGGCCTTACTCTTCAAAACTTTCCATGAAACCATATGTTCTAGCATTTTCCCATATTTGACCTTGCAGTAAAATGGTCAAGGTCAACCCAAGGTCATAATTTGAACAATCTTGATAGTACTCGAGTACCCAATGCTACATACCAAGTTTCAAGGCCATCGTTCAATTGGTTCTGGAGAAGAAGATTTTTAAAGGTTTTTACCATATATGGGCGTGGCCGCCATGTTGGTCATGTGACCTGGACAGTATGAATAAATTTTTGTTCCCTCAACCCCTGGAGGCTCTATATGAAACTTGGTTTCAATTGGCTCAGTGGCTGTTGAGGAGATTGTTCGAAATTGTCAAAATATGAGAGTTCTGGGTCAAAGGTCAAAGAATGACCTTGACCTTTTAAAGTCATAAATCTTCACGTACTCACTAAGATGACTGTAGATACTGGTTTTTAGTCCAAAATCTGCAACAGTTTCCAAGATATCTTATGTTCTAGCATTTTGCCATATAAAAGTACAAGGAAGCAAATTTGACCTTGCCGTAAAAAAGGTCAAGGTGAACCCAAGGTCATAATTTGAACAATCTTGGTAGTACTCGCCTACCCGATGCTACATACCAAGTTTCAAGGCCATCGGCCTATTGGTTCTTGATAAGATTTTTTAGGTTTTTACCATATATGGGCGTGGCGGCCATGTTGGTCATGTGACCAGGACCGTTTGAACAACTTTTCTTTCCTAAGGTCCCAGGAGGCTCTATATGAAATTTGGTTACAATTGGCCCAGCGGTTTCAGAGGAGAAGTCGTTTGAAATTGTGGACGGACGGACGGACGACGGAAGACGGACGGACGACGGACCCTTACCATCCTATAAGCTTCCCCGGAGCCGCTGGCTCAGGTGAGCTAAAAAGCTTTCCAATGATACATCAAACGTTAGGTTTACACTAGTTCTGAACTTCTTATATCAGAAGGAGTGTGACAAAAACTGTCTACGGGCATGTAAACGTTCTGTGCTAGTTCTGTTAGGGACAACTAAGCAGTTTTTAACTAACTAAGAGTGTACCCAGGCAAGATTGAGCAAGTGCAGTCAACATATGATAGAAGAAAGATTTTCAAATGACCAGTCAGCCCATATAAAGCTAAGATTAAAATCAATGTATAGACAGCCAAGGTAGACCAATCTGATACTGATGTATTCCCCTCCCTGGACAGAATTTGGTCTCAAGAGACCAAAAATTTGGTCTCAAGAGACCAAATTCTTTCCTTTACAGGTAGTCCTCTCTGGGGAAGAGATTCCTCTGTAGAAATGCAATATTTAACTAAAGTTTCTCCGCCTTGTAAAATGGCTGTCAAACTATGAAGGTACAGTCATATTTTGTTGAAAGAATCCACCTGGACAACCAATGATAAAACAGTACACAAACAATTTCACAACATTTTTTACTACCAATTAAGAAATGGCATCCTGGAATTAAGGTTTATGGTTACACCTCCATGTTTTCCAGCATTTTCATCAAGGGGAACAGCTTCTGACTCCGTTTTTTTCCTGGCCTGGATGACTAAGCCTTTACAAAATAGGGTATACTCTCTTGGGTTATGTGTATATGAACTAAACTTCGCGAGTTGCCCCCCATCGAAAGGGAGGAAAAGTAAAATTAAAGAAATTGCTTCCCTTGAAAGTTTAACTATTCAATTTAAAATCTACAGCTCTGTAATATAGTAAATCACATTGTACAAAAACCTAACTTGTCATTTACTTACGCCTGTATTCTAGAACGTCACTCCAGCTACACTCACAGAGTTTATCCTGAATATTGCTCAAATTTCAATGGGATAATCCTCCCCCTGGCTATAAAACACAGGTGAGTGAGGTCTTAGAATACAGCCGAAACAGCTTTAAATATGAAAATCATTTCTTCAAAAATGCACAGGTTGCTTTTAGTATTTTCTGTACACACGTTTTAAAATACCTTTTCATGCTACAGAATGAGCTGTTACATTGACATCTCATGAAAAGAGACCATAAACCATGTGAGAACAGCCAATATTCAAAAAAACACTTTGGGCATAAAAACTTTTAAGATGCCCCAAGATTCATAGATGGAACATGTGAAAAGGGAAAACTGATCAGACTTCATGGATATGAGCTGTGTCCTCCATTCACAAATGAGCCGCGACACGAAAAAACCAACAATGTGGTTGTGTGCTCAGCGCAGACTCAGATCAGCCTGGACTTCTGCCCAGTCTGATCAGAGTCTTCGCTTTGCGCTTAAAGGGTAGCCAAGAGTCCAAGCTAGCTCCACGCGGACAGCGAAGGCTCTGATCAGACTGGGCGGATGCTCAGGCTGATCTGAGTCTGCGCTGGGCGCACAACCTCTTTGTTGGTTTTGTCGCGTCGCAGCTCAAACTAGAGCAAGTGAGCAGGGCCTCACGTATACCCCCGACCAGCGCCACCGCCTAATGAAACCACCGCCTTAAGAAACGACTGCCTAATGAAACCAGTCTTATACATGGTTTGAACCTAGAAGTAAACTTAGTCACCTATCAAATGGTTCCATCAAAGTATAGTATAAATATCAGCAAAGAGTACCAACTTAACACAAAACTTTAATGTACACATATGTCTGTGCCCATGACCTTGGTCAGCAGCAGCATCCAGATGATGTCAAATAATCTGCATGAACATAGAAGTAAACTTAGTCATATATCAAAAAGGTGTCATCAAATGATGTTGGAAATATAAGCAACGAATATAAACTTAACGCCAAACTTTAACGCAAATACACAAGTCTGTGACCTTGACCTTTGGTAAGCAGCAACATCCAGATGATGTAAACTACTCTTTATGAACCTAAAAGTAACCCTAGTCAAATATCAATAGGTTCCATCAAAGGATATAAGAAATATAAAAGAACACTCTAAACTTAATGCAAAACTTGAACGCAAGTGTTTAAGTCTGTGACCTTGACCTTAGGTCAGCAGCAGCATCCAGATGATGATAAGTATTCTGTTTGGACCTGTAAGTAAATCTAGGCACATACCAACAGGCTTCATCAAAGGATATTGGAAACATAAGCAAAATTAAAAACTTAATACAAAACTTTAACGCAAATGTTTAAGTCTGTGACCTTGACCTTAGGTCAGCAGCAGCATCCAGATGATGATAAGTATTCTGCTTGAACCTGTAAGTAAGTCTAGGCACATATCAACATGCTTCTTCAAAGGATATTTGAAACATAAGCAAAATTAAAAACTTAACGCAAAACTTTAACGCAAATGTTAACGGACGGTCGGACGCACGGACGCACGAACAGACGAACGGACGGAAAGACGAAAACTATATACCCCTCGACATACGTCGGGGGTATAATCATAAAGTACTTTTTCATGCAATGCCACATATATTATGATGACAGGTTCATCTTGTTGTCACAAACTAAAGCAGGTTTAACAAACTAAGGCAAGTCCATCAATACGCTGAAATGCTTATGTCAAGTGAATGGTGAAAATTTTATGAAAGGAACATTTTTCATCATGATAATCCTACAACAGAAAATCCATATACAGAGGGTGGACAAAAGTGTTGGTTAAATTGCGACGTTACCATTCACTTTAAGGCATTTCTTCTATTAGTGCAAAAATTATTGTAAGAAAAGTATAATATATTTAAGGACAAAAGTTCTGCACGGATGTTAATCCGTGCAGAACTTTTGTCCTTAAGTAAAACATCCGTGCAGAACTTTTGTCCTTAAGTAAAGATATTAACATGAAAGTTGCACCAAAATCTAGCTAAATTGTTTGTGCAATATCTATAAATTTCTTGCTTTCCAGATATTTACAGCTACTATTTAGCTTCACTTTAACCTCATGTAGATATTTTCTTGTTTTAAATTTTGCTAACATCACCACTGACATAAATGGAAACAGGGTTTTCTAAAAATTTGCGCATTCTTTTAACGATCATATCTCTGCATCTAGAGGCCAGAAACTTACAAAAATATTATGTATATTGCACAAATCATTTAACTACACATTAGTATAATTTTCATGATGGTATATATATCAGGCTTTTCAGAGAATTACTTTTTGAGCAAAAGTGGAAATGCACTGAAGTTAATGACAAAGTCACAATTAAATGAACACTTTTGTCCACCCTCTGTTTTTCTTGCACCCAACAACGATATACATGTGTATTTTCCTTTTGACCAATTTAAACACAGCCCCATTTCAAAGTGGATGTTGATGATGATTTGAGAATGTTTTTTATTTCTCCATAAAAACCTATGAGGCACCCAGTCAGCCCTGCTTAGCTGAAGTGGTTCAAAAGCTGTTTCACAAATATGTTTATAATTCACAATAAACCCATGTTGTGGCCCCTGTTACAGCCACCTAATAAATGACGGTAAGCAACTTACTTTTTTATTCTCCACAAGGGCAACAATTTATGGTTAAGTAAAATTTCAGTTTAAAAACTTAAGTTAATGTCTGTTAATGGAAAATTAAAGCAAGCTGTTGCCCTTCATCCGCAAGGTGGTTTTTGAGGAGCCACTACATGTTTTATGGAGAATGAAAGAAATTGCCCAGCAATTATCATTAAAACCCATCATTTTCTGGAACTCTGTTGTGCTTAAACAACATCAATGGCAGCATAAATAAATACAAACGTTCTCAGCTATTGCGTCACAAGTAGGAATTACAATTTATGCTCTCGTACATAGTTGAGGAGACCATTAGTTGAACAGTCGTGGGATGTGATTTTCTCCTTGCTTCGTAATTCTGGCTGTATCACTTTAGCAAGCTGTTTGCCTAGCTCCACCCTGAAAAATATATTACAATAATTACCCTACATATTGGGACCATCTCCAGGAGTATGGGTTCATTCAGTACTAAGGCAATTTTTTTTTTACTTTCAGTCAAAACAGTCACCTTTAAGAGTAGACCCTTTCACTGGGCTTCCATCATGCAGGGATTAGGGATTCATGATGCTGGGAAATAGACCACTTGGTAGGGCTTCATCATGCAGGGAAGCAATTGAAGGGGTCTACTCTTAAAGGTGAGAATTTGCTCCTAGCAAGTTCTTTCCTTCAAGAGTGGACCCACACTGAGAAGGAAGGCATAAATGAAACTGGCAGTGTTGCTTTCCCTGCAAGTGTACTCATTCCTCTTAACCAATCATTCCAATTATCCTAAATTCAAGTTAGTTCATTTTACTATCATCCCATGAGTCAGTAAAAGTGCTGACAAAACTTGAACAGTGCAAACCATGATCAGACTGCTCCAAAGGGAACAATGCAGGCTTCTATATTTGTTTATGCATTAAGAGGCAGTCACAGTGCAGCCATGACTTCTATTTTATGTTGAAGACAACAAAATGGTTGGTTAACATTGTTCATACTAACTTATACCTACCCCCACTGATCATATGAGTTAATGTCCCATATCACTCCTTGGGTGAAGATCTTATGTTCGTACATCACTGAAAAAAAAAAAAACAGTCTTGTTAGTCTATCATTTGATTGTTTGTTTGGATGCCTTAAATGTGTTTTCAGTAAAGTACATGTTCAGTTACATTTAAAGAAGATTTAACTGCATCTTAAGAACAAAATCAATCACATAAGAAAAAGAACACCTTACCAAAATATACTACTGAAAAAACACTGTATGAGAAAATACTAATGTCTGGCTAACATATATTTTAAATGGAGACATTTAACAAAAAATAGCCATCAGAGGAGATGGCAAATCCCCCGACCGAAGACCCCCATGGGCCTTGGTAAAAAGGGTGCACTTCAAAACACATATTAGTAATACATTGTCGTTCTTTTATGCTTCTGATTGACATTAACTGTTAACAGATGCATGATTATCTAACACTCAGACTAAAACAGTATGCTTGACTGCTAAAAAGAGGTAATATCTCAAACAGCCACCATATACACAAATGTATAGCATACGATACATTCAACTTTCAAAATGTGTGAATAACTTCTAAAGTACAAGCCCTAGAAATCTAATTTTGAGCTCTCTAGTAAGTGAATTTGGACAAAGAATCCAAATCTGGGAATTTTTTTTTTTTTTTTTTTTGTGGGGGGGGGGGGGGTCACGGGAATGTGGAGGGGTAAGAGAGAGTTAGGAACACTGATAAGATATCACAGCATGATCATCAATATTCTAAAAGGTACACGGTTATTCAAATTCTGGAGCTGGCCAGGGTTATACAGTTATGGAGCAGAGACTCAAACAGCAGCTCAAACAACCAAAGGGAAATAATTCACTGAGTCTAAAAGCAAGAGTTATCATTCATGTATGAGACAAATTGTCATGACCTGTTCTGCATATCTGTGAAGTATCATGAAAATATTTCAAAAGGTATTCAAGCTATGGAGCGGACACCTAAAATCATCAAAGGGAAATAACTCCAAAAGTAAGAAAGCAAGAGTTGTAATTCTTATTCGCGACACATCATCATGACCTGTTCTACATATCTGTGAAGTATCATGAAAATATTCCAAAAGGTATTCAAGTTATAGAGCGGACACGAAATCATACCTAAAATGATCAAGGGGAAATAACTCAAAAAGTAAGAAAGCAGGAGTTGTCATTCTTGTTCGCGACACATCGTCATGACCTGTTCTACATATCTGTGAAGTATTGTGAAAATATTCCAAAAGGTATTCAAGTTATAGAGCGTACACGAAATCATATCTAAAATGATCAAGGGGAAATAACTCAAAAAGTAAGAAAGCAAGAGTTGTCATTCTTTTTCGCGACACACCGTCATGACCTGTTCTACATATCTGTGAAGTATCATGAGAATATTCCAAAGGGTATTCAAGTTATAGAGCGGACACGAATCTGCCAAAAAAATCACACCTAAAATTATCAAGGGGAAATAACTCAAAAAGTAAGAAAGCAAGAGTTGTCATTCTTGTTCGCGACACATCGTCATGACCTGTTCTACATTTCTGTGAAGTATCATGAAAATATTCCAAAGGGTATTCAAGTTACAGAGCGGACACGAATCTGCCAAAAAATCACCAAAGGGGAGATAATTCAAAAAGTACAATAGCAAGAGTTACCATTCTTGTACGCGACACATCGTCATGACCTGTTCTACATAACTGTGAAGTATCATGAAAATATTCCAAAGGGTATTCAAGATATAGAGCGGACAAGAAAGTGTTTACGGACGGACGGACGGACGGACAGACGGACGGACGGACGGACGGACGGACGGACGGACGGACGCCAGGCTCATCGCTATATCCCCCGAACCTTTCGGTCGGGGGATAAAAAAAAGGAAAATATTTATCAGTTGTCTACTTTGTTTAATTTAAAGCTTTTTGAGTGATGGGATAAGACAATATTTCACTAGCTGATGGCTGGCTATTCTTTTGTAACTGTTTCTACGTACCTATGAGAGCTCCGAGCATAAATGGAGTTAACTTTGTGAAGACAATGGAATTACTAGGTCTGTTGCCTTGGAAAACCTAAAATAAGGATGTCACCATGTACATGTAGTTCACAATAGTATCTGAAGTCCTAATATTCCAAAGTGTTGATCCACAAAAACATGATATGTCAGTTGTATAATATGCTTTGCAGTGAAATCCCAGGGTATGTCAGTTAAAGGAAAGCTGTATCACTCACTGGTGTTTTGGTATTGTATCAGTTCACTAACGACTAATATCACTGCTTTGCTGGATATCTTCTGCCTTGTTCAAGCATTCCTGTGCTGTTGATATAGTCTCACTTCAAATGCCTGCAATTCCTCTATTCATTAATAGACACAATGTTAGATCAGGACAAACTGAACATTTTGGTACCAAGACTATTTAAAAAGCTAATGCTCCATAGCCAAGTGGCCATATGGATAGCGGATGTCAGAGGCCCACTGTATCTTGGGCACAACATATGAAAGGCAGAGCCCATCCCTCTCTCTGCCTTTATCCTTCCCTATTTGAAAAAAAAACATACACATTAACTGCTGGGCAGACAGCTAGCCAGAGTTTTTCATTTGCTGGCTGGTTCAACGGGGATTCAAACCTGTGGCCTTCTGTACCACAGCCAAGCACCTCTAACCACTCGACCACATGCTTCTCTGAGCTTGTGAGACTTACTTTATGTGGTAAAATATGATCTTTATCTGCTTGACTCATTTTGGTACAATCTAGTTCTTGCCTAGCTTCATCCTCTGTTTTACCCATCATCAGTGCTTCAGTCTGAGCCAGAAAATTTGCCAGCAGTATCTACAATGAGTAGAAATAGTACAACTTAGTTGCAATGTAAGTGAGTGAACTCATATCTCAGATTTAATCTCCCACCAACACACAGGTCATACAAGACAGGACTTTGGTTTAAAGTCTCATCTCAAAGACTGGAGAAGTAGGAGATTGAACCTGCAACCGCTCGGTCTGTAGTCTGATACATAATCCACTGCAGTCCAGAGCTCCAGATAAGGTGGGGTATTGCGGATAAATTGACAGACAATTTTTCTTATTTCTCAATGAAAACTGATGTTGTGAGACAATAACATTTACTTTCCTTGTAGGGGACAGAGCTCTAGATAAGAGGGGTATTTGATGATAATTTAGGGATAATTTTTTTTATTTCTCATTGAAACCATATATTGTGACCCCTCATCTGAACCGTCTCGTCGAGACGGTTCAGATGAGGGGTCACAACATATGGTTATATGCAAAATTAGCAAAAATTATCCCTAATTATCACCAAATACTCCTCTTATCTAGAGCTCTGAGGGGAGTACCTTCTTCTCTTGGGGCCATTCTTCAGCAAATTCATTTCTTTAAGAGTAGTCCCCTTTGAGAGATAGGCAGCTTTCTATGTTAAATTCCTTGAAAGCATGTTCCTACCGGGCCGCGTAGTGCAATTGGTAGGGCACCTGTCTCATAAGTCAGAGGTCCTGGGTTCGAAACCCGGTCTGGCCACATACTTTCGTTTCTCCTTCCGCTGATTCAAGAAGGACAGTTGTCAGTTACCTGGGAAAGTATGTGCACTTAGTACTGGTTAAGCGCTTAGGAGGTCTAAGCCTGCCCAGAAATAGTGTGGTTAGGTTAACTGACCGTCCCGACATGACCATAGCTGTTTACCGAGGACGTTAAGCATCAAATCAATCAATCAAGTTCCTACATCTACATGGCATATGTTCCCTGTTTTTAAATTTGCAACTGAACTAGACAAGGATGGTTTTGTAAATAATTATCGGCTAATTTCTGATTATACTTTGTAAAAACTTTTGTTTTGACTCTTCAATAGAGCAGCCTGGGTGAGGTGACTCTAATTAGGTGAAACAGTATATTTTCAAACTTAGAAAAAATAGGATTAAGATCAAAATCCCCCTAATTCTTAGCTTTGACTTCCATGTTTACCTCATGATGTAGTCCACCTTGAATAGGATTTTGTGTCTGTACAGGAATCAGGAAATCACATGGGATCAACCTGGTGCCTAAAATAATTAACAATATATCACTGTATAATAAAATAATCAACAATGTATCGCTGTTAGTGAAACTGATGTAAATACTGGCACACTTTGAACAATTACTGTTATCATAAAATTTTTACAAGCTACTTTTACAATCATGATACACATCAAAAACCTGGAAACACATATAGAGACCAAGATCAGACTGTAAAGTTTGCTGTATGACTAACTAGTTAGATTTATTACAGAAACTAGAAAAGTTTTTCAGAGAAAAACTGATGTCCCCCCACCAGCCCATTTCCAATCCCCCCTTCTGGATAAAAAACCTGTGCAATAAAAATACTAGGCAAGGTTGGAGACCGGTATCGGGACGTTTCGCGCCAGGGACGTTTCGTCCCAGGACGTTTCGTCCCAAACAGGCCAAAATCCCGGGACGATTCGTCCCAGGACGTTTCGTCCCAGGACGTTTCGCCCCATTATCATTTTGTAAAAGATGTGACGAATAATTGCTCTCTACATGTTGTAAAATGAATTAGAATCTTCCTAATTTTTCGATGGAGTTCTTTTGTCATTCATCTCATCTTCATCTTCCAAAAAATAAATAAATAAATAAATGCTGACCAAATCTTGAGCATAGTTGCACTGTGAACATACTCCATAGCATTAATCCATACCCTCTTTTCAGTCCGTCTCTATTTCATTAGTACATGTACATCAGACTTTTGCTAATACTGTCATGTAGCAAAGTTTTGAATATTATTACAACACAAATATTGGTATCTTTGCCTTCAAACTGACGCTTCCAGTCCATAAATTGAGCCATTGTTATATTTCATTCTCATTTGCCTTTTCCCAGCCAGGAATTTTCAGTAACAGCCGTTTTAAAGTTTAAAATAATACAAAAATAATAATATGGTTTTTCAACACATTCTATGCTGTTCATCATATTAGGGTTTTTTTTCTTATTACTTGTATTTGTTGCATATGAATTTTGTGATAAATAAACGATGATTATTACAGTCTTTTCCCTTCACTATTCACTAACTCACCCAGACAGAATTAGTAAAGTACTTGCTATTTTATGGAAAGAACTGAAAAAAATATAGTGCTCTTCATAACAAATGGACTCCGCCATACCTCTACTATCTTTTATTACTGTAGTTTGATAATTTAAGTACAGCTGCTTCTATGGAACCGTTTCGTCCAGTATAACGGGGCTTCAAGAAAATATGGGACGAAACGTCCCGGGATTATGGGACGAATCGTCCCAAGAGAGAAAATGGGACGAAACGTCTGGGACGAAACGTCCTGGGACGAAACGTCTCTGGCGCGAAACGTCCCGCAGCCTGGAGACCAGAGGGCCAATGGCCCTATATCGCTCACCTGAGCACTGAGGTTACAGCAACAAAACACCATGTACAACAGCAATAAAAAGCACCATTTATGTGGAGGATAATATCACAAATATTTATGAAAAAAAGCTTTATCCCCCCGTAATGGCTTCTCAGAAGAAGATCTTTGGCTGCAATGGAAACCAATCAAAATCAGGTATTTGGGAAATATTCATATGGCTGGTAGAGGACTACTCCAGGAACATTTCTGTAAAGCTTTTGTCAAAATATCTGCAGTAACACAGAAATAAATAGCAAATGTCCACTTTCCCCATTATAAGTCTATGGAAACTTTAAGTTGCCATAGCAACGAATTCACACGGGCAATGATAATATAAAACATACTTTAGGTAGAGGCTAATGTTATCAATATGTATGCCAAGTATCAGCTTCATCCCCCTCATGGCTTCATTTTTCCCATAATAATTCAATGGAAACTATAAGATGCCATAGCAACCAAAGTTCTTATGGGATTGGAAAAAAAAGAATAAAATTTATGTAGAGGCTACTGTCATCAACACATCTGCACAATATCAGCTTCATCCCCCATATGGCTTCTGAGCAGAAGATTTTTTTTTTTTTTTTTTTCGAAAATTTACCCTATATTTTGCCTTGCCAATTTCCATTTTCCCCATTATAAGTTAATGGACACTCTTAGTTGCCATAGCAACCAAACTGCTAGAGCAGTTGCCATGAAAAAAAGTAATTCTATAGAGGCTAGTACTAAGGTTCTTTCTGTAAAGTTTGAGCTTTATTGGCCACACAGTTTCTGCGGAGATGATTTTTTAATATTTTTCTATTTTTAACCATTCGGTTGCAATGGCAACCAGCCAAATTGTGCAATTTGCATAAATCTTATAAGACTGGTTGAGGACTACTCAAGGAACATTTCTATAAAAGTTTTGTCAAAATATCTTCAATGACATAGCAATAAATGCAAATATTCTATTTTGCCATTATAAGTCAATGGCAACTGTAAGTCGCCATAGCAACCAAACTGCTAGAGCAACTGCCAAGAAAAACAGTATTTTTATAGAGGCTAGTACTAAGATTCTTTCTGTGAAGCCTTAGCTTTATTGGATGCACAGTTTCTGAGGAGAAGATTTTTTAATTTTTTAACCATTTGGTTGCCATGGCAACCAGCCAAATAGTGTAATTTATAGAAATTTCATGTGGTTGATAGAGGACTACTCAAGGAACATTTCTGTAAAAGATTTGTCAAAATATCTACAGTGACATAGCAATAAATGCAAATTTTCAATTTTTCCCATACAAGTCAATGGAAACTTTACGTTGCCATAGCAACCAAAGTCCTGAAGCAATTTGGATAAAAAACAGTATTATTGGTTCCCCCTGCCTATAGATGCTGTATATGAAATTTGGTAACAATGGGCCTTGTAGTTTCAGAGGAGATGTCGTTTGAAAACATTGACAGACGGACGACGGACGGCGGATGCCTGCCTATACTATAAGCTCACCTGTGAGCCTTCGGCTCAGGTGAGCTAAAAATCCATCCACTGGTTCTAAAGATATCCTAAAAAGATGACTATGTCCTTGCAAATCAGGTCAAGGTCACCAAAATATAATCAGCTCTTAAAGTTGACCCAATGATGTATCCATACAAGTTTGGTGAAATTCCATCCACTGGTTCAGGAGATATAGTGAGTACAAGAAATTGTCATCTAAGTCCGCCAGTGACCTTGAAAATGAGGTCAAGTCACCCAAATTTAATCAGCTCTTAAACTTGTCCCAATGATGTATAAATGCAAGTTTGGTGAAATTCCATCCATTGGTTCAAGAGATATAGTGGGTACAAGAAATTGTCATCTAAGCCCTCCAGTGACCTTGAAAATGAGGTCAAGGTCACCAAAATCTTATCGGCTATTAAACCTGTCCCAATGATGTATCCATGCAAGAGTGGTGAAATTCTATCCAATGGTTCGAGAGATAGCATGGGTACAAGAAACTGTCATCTAAGTCCTCCAGTGACCTTAAAAATGAGGTCAAGGTCACTAAAATCTAATCAGCTCTTAAGTTTGTGCCAATGATGTATCTATGCCAGTTTGGTGAAATTCCGTCCATTGGTTCAGGAGATATAGTGGTTACAAGAAATTGTCATCTTAGTCCTTCAGTGACCTTGAAAATGAGGTTGGTGAAATTCCACCCATTGTTACAGGAGTTATTCACAGTGTCCGAACTCACTGTACCATCTCTTCCGGTTTTCATAGCATTGAATCGAGAGTACAAAGTTCGCTTATAACCAGTAGTCGGAATTCGTTATGTTTTGTGATTTTATCCGGAATCTGCTGCGTCATTTATAAATATTCAGCTTGGAAAATGTAAAGAGGTAAGTTTAATATAATTTGCTCTTCGGTCTTTTACTTTGTTACCCTGTACAATGAAAACCTCATGGCCGTCACAGAAATTTTATTCCGAACAGCTTAATTTAACACAAGTTTGTGTCGTGCAAAACCTAGCTATCATCCTATTACCAAAACTAACAAACTGTAGATTGATAACGCCTTCCGTTTATTTTAATGATTTTGTATAAAACATGTAAGAAAAGGCTCAAAAAGGTTGTAGAATCATGCCAAGGGTAATTTGAAAACTGTACCGTTTACATCCACCCATACACGACATTGTACAGGGCAATAAAGCAAAAGACCGAAGAGCAAATTATATTAAACTTACCTCTTTACATTTCCGAAGCTGAATAACTATAAATGACGCAGCAAATCCCGGGTAAAATCTCAAAACATAATGATTTCCGACTACTGGTTATAAGCGAATGTTTGTACTCTCGATACGACGCTATGGAAACCGAAAGAGCTGGTACAGAGCGTTCGGATACTGTGTTATTGTGATACAAGAAATTTTCACGCCATTTAAGTCCTCCAGTGACCTTGAAAATGAGGTCAAGGTCACCAAAATCTAATCAGCTCTTAAGATTGTCCCAATGATATATCCATGCAAGTTTGGTGAAATTCCATCCATTGGTTCAGGAGATATTGTGCATACAAGAAATTTTCAAGCCATTTAACCTCCTGTGACCTTGAAAATGAGGTCAAGGTCACTAAAATCTAATCAGGTCTTAATCTTGTCCCAATTATATATACATGCAAGTTTGGTGAAATTCCATCAATTGGTAGGTCCTGGGTTCGAATCCCGGTCTGGCCACATACTTTCGTTTCTCCTTCCGCTGATTCAAGAAGGGCAGTTGTCAGTTACTGGCGAAAGTATGTGCACTTAGTACTGGTTAACCGCTTAGGAGGTCTAAGCCTGCCCAGGAATAGTGTGGTTAGGTTAACTGACCGTCCCGACATGACCTTAGTTGTTTACCGTGGACGTTAAGCATCAAATCAACCAACCAACCATCAATTGGTTCAAGAGATATCGCGCATACAAGAGTGGGACGCCGACGCCGACGCACCAGGAACTGCACTGAAAACAATATGTCCTCCCCTCACCTTTGGTGGGGGGTACATAAATAAATACTTTTCTTTTGAAAAAAAATGTTACCATACTTAGAAGAATCGACTTTTCCCCATCTAGAATGGCCCTTAATAGTTAAATTGTCATGTAATTTGCTATAAGATGGGATTTTCCCTTCTAAAACAATCCCTAATATCTAAGTTTGGACCAAAGAGTCCAGGGGCCGTATTCATAAAACGACTTAAGTGGTTGCTATGCTGTTGCTAAGGCTAAATTTCTTTGAAAGAGATTCCCTACAACTATAAAATTTGGTCTGGAGGAACAGTCTTACAAAGACTGTTCCTCCAGACCAAATTTCATAGTTGTAGGGAATCTCCTTTATAGGTATTTAGCCTTAGCAACCGCATAGAAACGACTTAAGTGGCTTTATGAATACGACCCCAGAAGTTTCTTTTAATATAATGCTTATCAAGTAAGATCAGAAAAAGCATAACAAGAGGGCCATGAGGCCCTGAATCGCTCACCCGAGCAATTGGCAAAGTGGCTTTTTCTTATGTCTGAAATTGTCAAACTATGAGTCTTGGGTCAAAAGTCAAAGAATGACCATACACTTGTACTCATAAAGATAACTGTACATGTATTTACCAATTTTTAGGCCTAAATCTTCAAAACTTTCCATGAAATCTTATGTTCTAGCATTTTCCCATATTTGACCTTGCCGTAAAATATTCAAGGTCAACCCAAGGTCATCATTTTGAACAATCTTGATAGTACTGGAATACCCAATGCTACATACTCAGTTTCAAGGCCATCGGTCAATTGGCTCTGGAGAAGAAGATTTTTAAAGGTTTTTACCATATATGGGTGTGGCGGCCATGTTGGTCATGTGACCTGGGCCGTTTGAACAAAATTTCATTCCTTCAACACCTGAAACCTCTATATGAAATTTGGTTACAACTGGTCCAGTGGTTTTTGAGGAGATTGTTTGAAATTGTAAAAATATGAGAGTTCTGGGTCAAAGGTCAAAGAATGACCTTGACCTCTTGTACTCACAAATCTTCATGTACTCAATAAGATGACTGTGTATACCAATTTTTAGGCCATAATCTTCAAAGCTTTCCAAGAAATCTTGTTTTCTAGCATTTTCCTTTATTTGACCTTGCCATAAAAAAGGTCAAGGTCAACCCAAGGTCATAATTTGACCAATCTTGGTAGTACTCAAGTACCCAATGCTACATGCCAAGTTTCAAGGCCATCGGTCCATTGGTTCTGGAGAAGAAGATTTTTAAAGGTTTTTACCATATATGGGCGTGGCGGCCATGTTGGTCATGTGACCAAGACCATTTGAACAATTTTTCGTTCCCCCTTCCTCTGGAGGCCACATATGAAATTTGGTTACAATCGGTCCAGTGGCTTTTGAGGAGATTGTTTGAAATTGTCAAAATATCAGAATCCAGGGTCAAAGGTCAACGAATGACCTTGACCTCTTATACTCATAAATCTTCATGTACTCATTAAGATGACTGTAGATACCAATTTTTAGCCTAAAATATTCAACAGTTTCCAAGATATCTTAAGTTCTAGCATTTTGCCATATAAAAGCACAACGAAGCAAATTTGACCTTATCGTAAAAAAGGTCAAGGTCATCCCAAGGTCATAATTTGAACAATCTTGGTAGTACTCGCTTACTCGATGCTACATACTAAGTTTCAAGGCCATTGGTCCATTGGTTCTGGAGAAGAAGATTTTTAAAGGTTTTTACCATATATGGGCATGGCGGCCATGTTGGTCATGTGACCAAGACCATTTGAACAATTTTTCGTTCCCCCTTCCTCTGGAGGCCACATATGAAATTTGGTTACAATTGGCCCAGCGGTTTCAGAGGAGAAGTCATTTGAAATTGTGGACGGACGACGGACGGACGACGACGGAGCCTTACCATCCTATAAGCTCCCCCGGAGCCTCTGGCTCAGGTGAGCTAAAAATGGAAAGCCATTCTGCATTTTCTCACTGTGCCTGATGGAATGAAGGCAATCTTAAAGGAAAAACAATATGTCTACATCAGAAGGGGGAGAGACATAATGGAAAGAATTTGCCTTGCTCTCTGAGAACATAAAACCGAAAAGGAGATTTATCTTTGCATTTAAATAATCTGTTAGTACTTCAACCAAACCTGTCTTAAGGGATCAATCTGTCTTTAGTAGCCATCTTTTTGGGGTCTCTTTCACCGAAGTACAGTGCAAATGAACCTGTGTTAAGGATGTCACCTTTCTTCAGCAGCGAGCTTTAGTGTGCCTCCTCGCAGGACTCCTTAAGACTCTTAACTGTGCATGGGAGCACTGTGTGGCCAATCCCAGAATAACCAGTTGAGTATTATTCACTCATACAATCTCAGCCATGTTCTAAGGATCTTTGTACATATGAGTTGCGACAAGACAAAACCAACAAAGCGGCATGTACGCCCAGTGAAGACTCACATCAGCCTGGGTATCCACCCAGTCTGATCAGTCTTTGCTGTCTGCATGGAGCTACCTTTGACCCTTAGCTACCCTTCAAGTGCACAGAGAATACTCTGATCAGACTTGGCAGATGCCCCAGGCTGATCTGAGTCTTTGCTGAGTGCTAATGCCACTTTGTTGATATTCGCATGTTGCTGCTCATATATTGTTTGCCTAGGTGGAGATGGACTTTATAAGCTCAAAGCTTTCTATCAGACCCTCAACTTCAAATTATGCGTATCCTGTAACATGTATGGTATTTTCTTGAATGAATACTGTTTAAACTACACCCTGATTAGACTGCTACTTAGCAGCAGCCATCAGTCATACTTCTCCTAAATCTCAGTCTAAACTGGCTTGAGTGTGTATGAATATTTTTGGAATGTACACATACAGAAAGTGATAAGATAGATAAGAACGAGTATTTGACAATCATTATGGGACAGTCTTTCTCAATTCTCATCCAAAACATATGCTGTGACCCCTTATCTAAACCACCTTATTCAGGCATGGAAGATAACAAAATCATATTTTTCTGCCTTGTCCAGGCTGTTCAGATATCGGGGGAATTATTACATATGTCTTCTACGAGATTCAAAAGAAATCATCTCTAACTATACCAAATACTAGCTCTTATTTACAGCAAATGGCTGCCTACCTTGATGTATCAACTGGTAAAATGCATGCTGTCCATTGGTTCCCGGCTCTCCCCACACAATTGGTCCTGTTTTATAGTCGACACATTTCCCGCTGCGGGTCACATACTTGCCATTACTCTCCATATCACCTTGTTGGAAATAGGCGGCAAACCTATGAAGATACTGAAATAAAGGAAACAAAAAACTTGTTTTATGTTATGGCATAGCTCTAGATATGGGAATTTTATTTTGTAGCTCTAGTTATAGGAATCTTATTTCTCCATTAAATCTCATTTCGTTACTCCCATAAGAACCACCTCAGTGAGACAGTTACTGACCGTCCACAACCTGTTTTTATACAGAATTAGCAAAAAAACTCTCAGAATAAGATCAAATAAACAAGAAATATTTCAGGGTTTTCATATGCTAAATAATACTCCCCTTTGGTAAAATAGGACTAAAATGATAAGTTCATACCTGATCATATGGCAGTAATGTTTGTGTCTCACAGCCGTAGAAATTGACATACCATATTCCAATCAGGGCTAAAATCACAGGTAACTGAAAACAGAGGAAGACTACATGATTAGCATTGGGTGAGTAGGGACCTTATGGCAGTGAAGACTCAGACTTGGGCATCTGAGCAGTCCTATCCATCTTAAGTTTCATACATACAATGAACCCTGGGAAATTTAAAAGTGAAAAGTGAACACTGTTATCAGTTTGAGCTGATGTCCAGGCTAATTCAAGTACAGTTGATTCTCTTTATCTCAAACACTGATGTCTCAAAGTACCCTCTAGTATCAACACATATAGTTTGGATGCATATCCTAGTTTACTTTACATTTCTTTTTTTTTAGACTTAAGTTGTCTAGTACAAATTAAATCAAAAGTGCTAATATTTGTTGCTGAAAAATGTCAGGAGATTTTGCAGCACAAAAGCTGCACACATTTTTTTGCAAAAAATTGACAGTGTTTTAAATGTCTCTTTAACTAATGATGTTGTTAGTTTTCACCAACTGAGTCCAGGCTGCCAGCTGGGTCTTCTGCCCTATCAGTAGGCAAGGATAGTATAACATGATCAGCCAAGAAAACAAAATAATTGGCAACTTACATTCTCTTCTAGTGGGGTCTTCAGGTAATGTTGATCCATAAAATGTCCACCACTCAATAACTCTTCAAAATGATCCATCCCTAAAAATACAAATGGTTATAGTCAGTAGTGTCAAGCAACAGTGTAATAATACCTTAAAAACAACCACAACTCTAACTTCACCTTGGCATCTATTCATCCTGAGAAGGATGCAACAGTCCACTAAAATTCCGACTTTAACAAGCTGATTCTAATGTAGCACAAAATTCACACATTCATACACCCTAAACCACACACTTGGAACTACTTTCCTTGTGTCAAATTCTTTGAAAATAAATTCTTTCCTTAAGGATAACCACTTGCAGATAAGTATTACCTCCCTTACAAAAGTAAACATGCTTTATTCTCAGTTTCGAACATCTCCCTTGGAACCCGGCAAATGCTAAGGCATAGAAAAAAAATATATGATCGCTATTTTAGATAGATTCAACAAAATATTTGTTAAAATTTGCAAAAAATATGGCACTGTATTTTGTTAACATTTCAGTCAACACACAATTGCATATTATCAATATCCACCTTCTGCCCTAAGCGGTATATTACAGTGATTAACAGGTCAGCTGTGTGTGATGGAATAGTTTTAATGTCCCTATAGTAAGTATATTCAATGGAAGTCCCAAAGCAGATATTAACAGCATGTGAATAGCCTTGTCAATACATGGTTTGGCTTCTGATAGAACAACCTGTTAACATCATGTGACACAGATATTTATACAATAATTTAAAGTGGGATGATCTGATTTCTCACCCAAAATATATATGCTGATTCTAATGAGGGACTACAATATATGAGCTGCAACATGACAAAACCAAGAAAGTGGCATGTGCGCTATGCAAAGACTCAGATAAGCCTGGGCAGCCAGCCAGTCTGATCAAAGTTTTGTTGTTCGCTTAAAGGGAAGCTGAGGGTCAAAGCTACCTCGATGCGGACAGCAAAAACTGACCAGACTGGGCAGATTCCCAGGCTGATCTGCATCTTCACTGGGTGTGCATACCACTTTGTTGATTTTGTCATGTCGTGGCTCATATGTTAGTATGATGTATTCTCTCATAAATATCCTAAAAACTGACCCTTATCTGGACCTCTACTAAACTGTATCTTTTCTTCCGATGCAACTCAGTTAACAGTACTTACCTGTGAAATAACAATACTTACCTATGAATAAAGCTATTGACAATCCAATGGCTGACCATAAAGAGTATCTTCCACCAACCCACTAGTCAAAATAACAAAATAATTACCATGATTTATATTATTCCTAACACTTTATTCCAATACAAATACAATAACTATTTATCAATGGATGGACAAACAGCGCCCTGTTGCAGCCATTGATTTATTTTGCTGAGATGTAGGGGAAACATCGTTATAAGAAAAGAAATACAATAATTATTTATTCGGCAAAAAATATGGTGCATTATTACCACTCACTAGATAATGGTTATCTCACTACAGACAGGATATTTCTACTCATTGAAGGCTAAAATTTCCATTCTTAACCCTTTTTTGACCAGTGGACTTGTCCATTCTTATCATTCAGATAATCCCATTACTAGTTTTAGGGTTTCTGGTGAATATTTTCACTTTTATTGTACTTTGCATAGAAATTCCTGTAAGCAAACAATGTAGACCCTGATCAGACGCCGCGTTTGCGGCGTCTGAACTGGGTCTGCACTGTTTGCTTAATGTCCCCAAAACGGGTATCCGGTCTATAAAGGGTTAAACATCAGTTCTGTGCCATCAATACCAATAAAGCAACTTTCATTCCAATAAAATGCACACTGTGCTTTCCTTTCATTAAAACATTTTGAATCTTGACAGAACATACTCTCTGATAAGTTTTCTTTATTCATCCACAAAATGCATATTATGCAGACAAATGAAAAACAACTCTTTTCAACTTAACTGGAGCTCTGGTCTTTGAACCCCTGTTATAGAATACAAAACTTGTGAAAAAAATTCATCACTTACATCCCAGAATTCAAACATATTTGCTTCATCTATTCCAAATTCCTTCACCTTGGCCTGGATATAAAACAAAGAACATCTTTAATTTCTATAAATTACTGTATATCGGGAAATATTTGTAAAAAATATTATAGAGTGGATGCCAAGTTTGGAATAAAACTATCATTAAAGTGAATGGGTTCATTTTCATGGGAAGCAACTCTGCCATTTTCAGTTTTGCTTCCCTTCTCCAAGAGGGTCTATTCCTATAGGAAAGAATTTGCACCTCAAGAAGCTAATTCTTTCATATATAAGCAGACCCCATACAAGAATAGCATCTTCATTCAAAAGTTAACAAAATTTCTCAGTTTACAATCAAAGAATGTCTGATTTAAAATGAATGGAAAAATGGGTGCATGTTTATGTTTTTTCCCAAATTTTACCAAGCAAAAAACTTTCTAGACTTCCTGTTTGCATTTCTGGATAGCGAAACCCTTCCTAAACATGCTAAAGGTGCAAATTTTTTCCCTTAAATCCTGAACCTAACTGAAACGGGAGCCAAAAAAATGGAAGAGCTGCTTCCCTGGAAAATGTTCTCACTGATCTGTTTAAAAATATCTGATTGGAATAGGACAACAAGTGTTTCAGAAAGAAAAGTAACAGATACTGTAGACAACAAATAATACAAATACTTACGGCATTGGTGGACAGAGCAACAAAATGCTTGGCTATAGCACTCTCCTGAAAATGAAAGGAAAAAGTATGTTATTCTTGCACAATACACTGTCTATTAACATTAAAGGTAGGTTCCTGGCCTAGCGATAACAATTATGTTCACAAAATAATTTTGTCTTTTTCTGGGTAGGTTTTGAATTCTCTTATTTTTCTGAAACTGTTGCTACTGAGAAAATCGTCAGATGTTGTAGAAAATAGTTGTTTTCCCTTTGGTTTATTTTCTTTTGTTGGAATTCCAGTTCTAAAAACAAATATGTATATATGTCTACAAGTCCGCAGTTTCTGATGTCATTTACCAACGGTTAATTTTCTCTTGCCGTGAGCTCTTCCAGAGGTCCTGGCATGGCAGATGGGTTAAAAATATCCCAAAATGCAATGCAGCATGACGTCAGCTATGTCAGCTATTTTTGACGCGAACTAAAAACAGCGCTAACTGGTGTGCGAAGCAGAGTTAGGAAATCCCTTGCAAAACGACTTTTCTACGATTTTTTGATTTACACTTTATAATGAAACCCATTCATTTCCTCTTTGTAAGTGCTTTCCAACAACTTGGATAAAATATCATCAAAATTATGATGCATTCCAAAGTACAGGAACCTACCTTAAACAAATACAAAACCAGGGTAAAACAGGTAATACAGAATAGGGTGCATAACTTTCAACTAACTTCCTATGCCTTCAAACTGTTATAATGTAATACTACACAAGATCTGAACACTTGATTTTCCAGAACAATGATAATGACTATAGTCCGTTTGCTCCCAAATGCAAACGGCATCCCCAATATTTTCTCAAAATTGGTGAGAGGTAAAAGATTTTAAAATCGCTCATTCTTAATTTTCATCCTATACATAACAAAATTATAATTTTGCAGAAATGTAAGGTTTTGCATCAAAAAGTTTCTATACAAAAACAGGACCTAAATATGTCATTTTCACCTCTTAATTACAAGGGAGTAAAAGTTGGCTGTTGGAATTCCCGTTTAGTTTTACGTGTTAGAGCATGTGACCAATGTATGCTACATGTATTCCTAGAACAAAATTTGGATAATTAATTGAAATTTTATTATAAATCCATTTTTTCTACTTTTGTTTCACCCATATATTATCAAATTTTAAAACATACAATTTTTACTAGCAAAATAAAATAATAGTTCAATATTTATTTACAACATAGAATCACCTGACTAGTGACACCATGCGTTACGCGTGAGGACAGGTGAACACATTTTACTATTTCATTCATATACGCCCACACCTGTAGTAAACAACGAGTTTACGCAATTGCCTATCAACAATATTTTGGCTGTTCTAACAAGCATACGACGCCCTTTAGTGAAACTGCTCAGTTTTTGCATTAGGGTCAATGGAAAATATTTTACAAAAGCATCCAAAAATTTGAACTTTCCGTATTCTGTTATGTATAGTTATAGGAATCATTAGGACATTGGAACTTTTGTTGGAACTTTCATTGTTTTCGAGAAAATAAGCAAAACCCCGTTTGCACTTGGAAGCAAACGGACTATACCAGTTCTTCACATAGGATTAAAAGTGAAGTCTGTTTGTCATATGAGCCGCGACACGAGAAAACCAACAATGTGGTTGTGCGCCCAGCGCAGACTCAGATCAGCCTGGGCATCCGCCCAGTCTGATCAGTCTTCGCTGTCCGCATGGAGGTAGCTTAGACTCTTAGCTACCCTTTGAGCACTTAACGAAGATTCTGGTAAAACCTGGCAGCTGCCCAGGCTGATCTGAGTCTGCGCTGGGCGCACAACCACATTGTTGGTTTTCTCGTGTTGTGGCTCATATAATTGGGTGTTTGGGTATATCTTCATGTTTTCCACCATTTTTACAAAGGCAAACCACTTTTGTGACTTTCTGTTTGTTTTCCTGGACAAGGTAGCTTCCAAAATGACGTCTACTCTCAAAAGGCTAGAATATACTTTTCTAGGAACAAATTCTTTCCTTTAGGTTGGTTGGTTGATTTTATGCTTAACGTCCACGGTAAACAGCTAAGGTCATGTCGGGACGGTCAGTTAACCTAACCACACTATTCCTGGGCAGGCTTAGACCTCCTAAGCGGTTAACCAGTACTAAGTGCACATTCTTTCGCCAGTAACTGACAACTGCCCTTCTTGAATCAGCGGACTTTCCTTTAGGAGTGGACCGCTATTAAGAAGGGAGGCAAAAATGAAAATGGCAGAGTTGCTTCCACTGAAAATGTAGACATTCACCCTCACAACTTCGCCAATGGATCTATCTCAGCAGAGCTCCA